>WOVY01000137.1:0-215658 GCA_013436015.1 Rhipicephalus annulatus
TGCAGAAAGATGAGAAGGTAACACACAATCACGACACACTCGGGGAGCACACCAGTTTAATACAGGTTTCGCTCAGGTTTGTTGACTTAAAAGTAAAGTAGCAGTGCTTTAGTTGCTTTCTGCGCAACTGAGGCAGATGCCCAAGGTCCTAGTATCATTCTGCACACAAAATGGTCCGGGTCAAGTCGATTCAAAACCATCCGTAGCTGGCATCGCTGTGTGTCGTAGCAAGCGCAAGCTGCGACAGGACGTGTTCGATGGTCTCTTCATCTCCGCGTAGTCGCATGTAGGAGTGTCTGCCATACCAATGCGAAAGGAGTACACCTTGTGAATGCACACCCCCCAACCAAGGCGCATAACAGTGTCGGCATCGGCAGCGGGAAATTTGTGAATGGGTAGCTTTAGCTTGAGCGAAGGATCCAGTTCATAAAATTGACACCTTTGGAAGCTGGTAGACGACCAGAACGTGGTGTGAGATCTCGAGCCAGCAGGTAAGTGTGTGCTTGCTGCAATCATTCCTTGATAGAGGAAATCGGGACTACACGGGTTTCTTCATGGCTGGGCTGCTCATCATCGGCTAATTGATTTCCGGTAATACGATATTCCAGGCAGCCATTGATATATAATATCATGCCCTCGGTGCTAGAGCTTCATGATGGCAATGTCTTATTTCTTGTACCATTTGGTCATGCTCCTCCTACGCACGGCAGACTGCAAACTCTGAAGCGCTGCCTTCGAATCACAGAATATGACCCAATTTCCTGGACCGTTCTTGAACGAGATATTGTAAAGCAGCCCTTATAGCAGCAAGCTCTGATGCCGTAGATGTAGTCATATGCGACAAACCTAAACTTGATTGTCATTTCTGCAGCCGGAATTACACGCGGCACCTGATAGCTGCTGGATGAGACGGACCCATCAGTGTATATCTGCGTTCGGTCTAAGTACACTCATGTAATAATAGCATGTGCTTGCTTCATGCACTCTGGGAGTGACTGCTTTTCTTTTTGATTCCCGGAATTTCTAGACGTACTTGCGGCTGGTCGAGGCACCACAAAGGGCATGCCGTTCTCGCAGCTGGCGTATATCCTGATGGAATGCTGTTTAGGTGCTTGGCTATGACGTCTGAAAACGTAGCACGTGGTCTTCCGGAAGGTAGAAGGGCAAGTGTTGGTCGGGGACACGGCTAGCATGTCGAATGTGTGCGCTCTGAGGCAATCCACAACTATATATGTCCTGACCGGAGGTCTTTGGCAAGCATGATTGTGGCATAAGTAGAAGCGCATCGGGGCAGTCCTAGGCAGATACGCAGTGCCTGACCCTGCAAACTCTCCAATGAATAAGTATTCGATTTGCAAGTGTTAGTCAGTACCCCGGCAAGCTGTAGCGCAATAGACCCAGAAATAGGGCCCTGTACAGCTGTAGCATGGAGGCCACAGAAGTTCCCCATGCTTTACCGCACAAGAATTTCATGATATGCACAATAGATAGCAGTCTCTTCTTCAAGTACGCACAATGTGGGCCTCCACGAAAGACTTCTGTCGATTATTATGCCCAGGAAACGATGCGTCCGTGCATTTTGACACTCTGCCCATTGATGTAACAGGGTATGGCGTCATTGGTTTGCGTGTAAACGCCATCAACGCGCACTTCACATTCATATATTTAGGCCTTGTTTCTGAAGGTAGGCTGTTGTGAGGGTTGCTGCCCCGCTGTATTCGTGCACGCACCTGAGGGCGAGTAACTGCAGCACTCCAGAGGCAAATATCATCGGCGTATATGGATAGGCACACCGACTTTGGCAGAACCTTCACCAGACCAATGAGGGCCACATTGAACAATGTGGGGCTTAAAACACCTCCCTGAGGTACTCCGCCGCAGTAGGTGTAATGTTGGGCAGTTGTACCCCTCATATGTTTGTACAAAGAAACCCCTGCCAGTTATATAATCTTTTATCCATTGAAACATTCGTCCACCAATGCCCATTGCTGCGAGAGAAGTGAGGATGGCATCGTGAGCTACATTATCATATGCAACCTTCACGTCAAGAAAGAGTGCCACTGATATGCGCTTGCGACTTTTTCTTGTTGAACAAATATCGATAAATCAAGGACACAGTCAATGGAGGAGCGGCCCCGACGAAAGCCTGCCATGCAAGAAGGGTATTTGGTGTATCGTTCCAAGTACCACTCGAGACGAAATAGAACCATTCTTTCCATCACTTTTCCGAGGCAGCTTGCGAGGGCAATAGGGCGATACGCTGTCAAGTCCAATGGTGATTTTCCCGATTTCAAAAGTGGTATTAATCGACTAATTTTCCATTCTCGGGGAACACTGCCGCTGAGCCAGGAGTTGTTGAAGCATGTTAAAGTTCTTTTTAGCTTTTTGTCCAAGGTGTCCCAACGCACTATAAGTAATACCATCAGGACCTGGCGATGACATGCGCTTAGAAGCGACTAACGCACCTTCCAGTTCTTCCATGGTGACGGAATGTCCATTTCTGGTAATCGCGTCTCAGGAACGATCACGGCGTCGATGCTCTCGTTCATAATATTCCCGCCAACTCGTGCAAAATTCTTCAGCCACCTCGAGTTCTGTTTTTCCATGATGGAGTGCCAAAGCTTTAAAAGGGGTGCCGTTGTTTTGGAGTGGAGCGAAGACCACGAACTGTTCTCCAGATATATGACAGCGGTTTATGAGGGTCTAGAGATTCGCAGAATGCTTTCCAGCGTTCGCTCTCCAGTTTGTAAATGCGTCGTTGAATCTTTTTCTGGAGCCGCCTTGCTTCCCTCAGATCGTAAATTGATCTTGTGCGTCTGTATCGTCGTCGTTCAGCACGCCTTCGTATAGCTCGTAATTTTTCCAGTTCGATGTCAAACTGTGTTACTTTAGACGAAAACGGTAATTTACATTTGGACGGTTGCATAGCTTCCACTATGGTATTTTCCAGGCTGCAGGCGAGGCCTTCTTGGCAAGCGTTCTCAACACGCGATGCAAACATCGACCAGTCAGTGCCAATTGGAACACCGGAAGAGAAATTTTTTTGTGATACCATCGATCGTCACGTAGGTGGGTATGTGATCACTTCCATGAGTCTCAATATCGCAAAACCACTTAACTTTGTGAGAGAAGCACCGTGACACCAATGTCAGGTCAAGGCAACTGCCATACGTGAGACCCCGCAGATATGTGGGGGTACCATCGTTCATGATGGAAAGGTCGTAATCGGAAGCGAATGTAACAATGTTCCGGCCCCTGGCATTCATCCTAGTGCTCCCCCAAGCATGTGATGGGCGTTGAAGTCACCGGTGATGATCCAAGGCCCATCGGTTCTCATTAGGATGTCTTTTAATCTGTCGCAGTCAAATCGCGATGACGGAGATATATATCCACCAATAAGCGTGAACGAAACTGCATTCCTTCTTCACACGAAGACACACGTACTGATTGTCGTCATTTGAACATTTGGGTGCGAAAGATAAGTCAAGTCTGTGCGAATGTAAACAATTACTTTGCTTCGTTCTTCGCAAGCGGCTGAACAAAAAGCTTCATAACCGGACAATCTATAAGGCGTTGATACGTTTGGTTCACATATGACAAGTATAGGGAATTGATTGGCCCGAACAAATTGGCGAAAGTCCGAGATACGGGACTTCATGCCTCTGGCATTCCACTGAAAAATCGACGCACTTTTAACTTCAGTGCGGAAGTGAGATTTTGTTGAGCCATTGTGCTTATACGAAGTTAGCAAGAACTGGATTCAGTGCATCCAGTATTTGCAGTGCACTCTTAGCAGACGGAGATTGTATGCTGCTCAGTAGCGTGCGAATCGTGGCAATTAATGATTGCACGATTGCAGCCACTTGCCTGTCTTGGTTGGAAAGATCTCGAACCGGGACGATTGCAGTCACTTGCCTGTCTTGGTTGGAAAGATCTCGAACCGGGAGCGCGGACTGGCCGTCATGAAGCTCCTTCGGTTCGCTTGATGCTGCTTCCCTTTGAAGTGCAGGCCACTCTGTCGCAGTTAGGGTATGCTCACTGGCTTTGTCCTTTACAGCCTTTCCCACGGCATGTGGTCTGGGAGGCAAAGGAGGTGGTACTGATGAGGGATCACGCAAACGTGTCGAGGAGGTAGCGGGCGTCCTCGAAGACCGACGTCGACGTGAACGACGCCTTCTGACTTTAGCTGCGGCTTCTCGATGAGATGAGTGATCGCGCACCATCTCCTTCAAGATGGCAATTTCCTTCTGAATCCGCGGGCAGTCCTTCGATGTGGCTTCATGGGATCCATTGCAATTAGAGCATTTCTTGACAGTTGCGACGCACTTATCCGCTTCATGGTGCTCGGCGCAGCGGTGGCATACCACCGAATTCTCGCAGACGCTGCTCACATGTCCAAGTTTCATGCATTTACGGCACTGGAGAGGCTTTGGAATGAAAGGCCGCACAGCATGTCTGAAGTACCCCACCTTCACATGAGAGGGGAGTGATGTGCTCTTAAACGCAATCTTCACACAGCGAGACTTGCCTAGCCGGGTGACATCAACAATTGGAGTATCAGTTGTTGACTTGACAAGAAGTTGTAAGTCCTTATTGGAAATAGCGACATCAATGTCGTAGATCACGCCGGTTACTACATCACATCCCAAGGGAACATGAGAGCGCACCTGGTTGCCGTCCAAGTCAGTTACACTGCGCAGAACGCCCAACGCACTTGCGTGCAAAACGTCCACAGCCAGTATATTCTTTCTGGCGTTCACTCTTATGTCCGTGATCTCATTTGGCACGAGCGTTTCCAGAGACCTCGACACAGACTGTCTGTTAAGGCGTTTCATGCTGACGGTAGGAAGTGCAGGCAGAAACAGGATGGTATAAGTGTTCGATTTTGGCGCTTCACTTACAGTTTGAATAGTTGAGGATGAGGATGTCCTCATGTTCCTTCTCTTCGCCTTGCGGCTCAGCACAGGTTGGAAACCGTCATCTGAGAAGTCCTCACTGCTGAGATAGTAAGCATGAGTATCTTCACTGTCGCTGTCGCTCGCTTGTCCATCCGCTTCCTGGAGGCGGTCGCCGCTGACGCCGCTGGTGCCGGCAGGCGCCCGGGGTGGTCTACTTCCATCCCCTCCAAGGGAGCAGCGGAAACTGATCAACAGACTTAAATTACAACTGAAATACGCCGGAGTTAGCAGAAGCAGCTCCTATTCAAAACACACTTCTTCGTCTTCCCTCACGAAAGTCTGCACGAAAGTCATGGTAAAACAAACATTGGAACACGATTGGACATAGGTATGTGGTATATACTTCCAAGAGAATGGCGCGCAAAGCGTGAAGATAAAGAATCGGCAAGAATATACTATATTCTAATAATTCTTGACGTTTAACGCCCCAAAGCCACGAAATGATTATTAGACACGAAACGGTGAATGACTCCCAAATTTTGAACGCCTGGGGTGTATGTGCTATAAATGCAGGCACTCACAATTCAAACTATTTTGGCGCAGATACAGAGAGTGGAGAAATATGTGCGGAACCAACTCGACCCCCCTAAGTTTTATTGTGTAACTTCGAAGCATAGGATTGGTTAGTACCTTCCATTGCTCTCCATGCACTAACCATGAGCTGATGTCTTGGCATCGTCAGAAGGGAGGAAGAAAATCGCGGTGAACGTTACCTGGGGAGTGGGAGAGCACTGGTGTAGGCAGTCTAAAGGGCAAAAGCTGGTTCAGCTTGAGGGAGTGGAGCAATACTCTTTTTGCATCCCTATGCCGACGTCCATGCTCTGATCCCCTCTCGCTAAAATTCCATGCTCGCCCCTGCACGAGAATAACACTGCCAAACTGTCAATCCGCCCGTATATTTAACCTATAAATTATATATCGCATAAATATTTGTATGTTATTCAGCCCTGATTGAGGCTGGGCTCACACCTTCAGGATAACACCAATCTCGGAGTCATTATTTTTCACCGCTTCATAAACTTTATAGTACTCTATGGTATATTACTAATATCAGCGCTGCATTCGGGATGCAAGGCAAAAATAAGCGCGAGGACTAAAATTTGAAACCTACTAATCTCTACTGATATTCTAGGAAAAAATCACAGCTAATCGCAGAATAAATGATGATGAGTGGGGGAAAAACGTCCATCAGCTGTCCCATTTTCCGTCCGTCGGCTCGTTCTTGCTTTCGTCCGTCCCACGCGACCATCCGTGCGTCCATCCGTTCGTTCGCCCGTTCTCTCCGTGCGTCCATTTGCCGTACGTCCACGCGTCCGTCCATCTGTCTGTCCGTATTCTAGTCTGTCCTGTCCGTCCGTCCGTGCGTCAAACTAAGGAACGCGGCTATTCTGTCTGCCCTGCTACTGCTGTTCTGTCTGCACTGCTTTCTGTCTGTCCATCCGTCCATAGCGTTCATTCATGCGTCCGTCTAGTGAACACTAGAAGTAACACCATCTGCCATCTCGCCTCCCAGCGGCTATGTACGACAAAAATAGAGGATGTACAAACCCACGTCCTAACAAACTTCGCCCTTAAAAATCTGCTGCCATATCTATATGTGTCATGACATCACTGGTACGCCATGTGGCAGCATTTACAGGTAAGTAACGTTTTCAAGAATGTACAACCACTTGTAAGTGGCCACAGCGTGTCTTTTTAGTGAAGTGTACTAACAAGGCGGTCATATAGTTGTAGTAGTGAACTTTATCTAAAAAACCAAGGTTACCAGGGAGACCAGCATCTAGTGGGTCAGCTCTTTGCTAGTACTAGGTGGAGTAGCTAGTCAGGGATCCCATTGGTCGTGGCTGCTGTCATGGCCCGCTGGAGCCAGCCCGTTGGGCCGCAAGGTTCTGGCGACCGAGCAAGGCTGCCTCCTAGTCCTCTCTTTTTGGATTCGGGTTCATCGGGGTAACGAAGTATTGAAATGGAATGCCCATACCATGTGGTAGGTGTCAGCCACCTCGCAAAGTACTTGTCAGAGGCCGGAAAAGGAATAGTGAAAGTGTTTAAGCACTGCCGGGCTCAGTAAAGTATTGGTAAACAGCCGGAGAAGAATTCTCCCGTCCGCCTTCCAGAGTGCTTTGTAGGGCGGAGGAAAATGGTGGTGGGAGTCCCGGTAATTGGTGATTATCTGTCTGTAAGTTAGGAGAGAAGCGTTCTTTCTGGAATTGAAGGTTCATCGGTGGGTGAGGCAGTGGCCCGCGGAATGAGAGCGCGGTCGACAGCATGTATCGCATAATGGCATGCGAGGCCCTGATGGCCAGGAGTCAAGATTTTCGAACGTGGACAGGGGTGACCTACTTGTGGACAAGATATAACAATTTAGGCAGCTAGGGGTGTGATCCATCCCAGTTGAAAATTTCAGCAAGCTCCTTAAGAGTCCGATAATATAATTTGAGAACTGCCGTTTCACATAGCCACAGCTAAGGCCCCTCTTTCAGCATCGGTAGCATTCAAGGCGCGGAAGGACAGACCATCCACCTGCCTGTCTCGGTAAACCACGGCGGCTGTGTAACAACCCCAGTGGTAAGGGCGGGCGATGTCCGTTTAAAGTACGTTTTGTTTAGAGCCGAGTTGGCGCCAGAGAGCAAGAGCCCGCGCCTCTCAATGGCCACCGTGCGACTCACGTGACATATTGGTGGGAAAGTGTCGAACATGAATCACGCATTTCCAATGTTCGGGCCTTCGTACCCACTCCTCTGTGTGGAATTCATTTCGAATGTGTAGGCAATCTAGGAGTCCTCTGCTTGACGGGATCTGCGCCAGGAGCGTGTATTGATTTGTTAGGTAAGCCTCCTGGAGCTCCTGATAGGTGTTTACCACTTCCAAGGCAAGAAGTTTAACATTGCAAGTAGTGACCGGGAGATTTAGGGCTCTATTGACTATTCCGCGAAAGGTGACCTCCAAGGAATCTTCATCGTGCTTCCGCCAGTGAAGGCACGGGGTCGCTTACAAGATGCCACTAGTGACAAAAGCATGTGCGAGACGAAGCGCGTCCTTGTTTTGCGACCTCCCCACTCGTTGTAGACTAGGCGGACCATGCGGCTCACCTGTTCTCCAAACTTACGCAGCTTGTGAAGTGTTGTCTCGGCCCTGTGGTGTTTGTGAACGTGCAGTCCAGGAATCTGGGTCTCCTGTGCCTCATTAATAGGTTCACTATGCAGCGAATGGTTAATGGACGAAGTGTACTTCACCGATGGCCGAGGGTGCAAGAATTACGACTTCTGTGGGGAACACTGGAGGCTGCAGTATGCCGCATAATTGTCCACTATATGGGCTGTTGTTCAGGCTGTCCTCCATGCTGCACAGACATCCATTTGTGGCCCACAGATTGATGCCGGCATAAAGCGCATGCTTTACCTGTAATCAGCAGCGCAGCGGGCCGGGAGCTGCGCGATTGCTAAGTTGAACAGCATAGGCGACAACACAGCGCCCTGTGGCGTACCTCACGTGCCCACGAGATAGGGGCCGTAGTCCTGATCTTGGATGCGAATGTACGCAGCTTTCTCAGTAAAAAAGTTTCACATGTGGTTGAAGGTGCGCTCGCCGCAGTTGGTGGCACTTAGGTGAGCTAAGATGACTTGGTGCTTGACGTTATCGAAGGCTCTCTTAAGGTCAAGTGCTAGAACGATCTTGTTATTGTAGGGGTGTTCTACGGGATTAAGTTCTTCGTGATGTAGTTGTAGAAGTATGTCCTGCGAAGATTTCATGGGCCTGAAACCATAGATAGAATCAGCGAAAATGTGGCGCTCTTCCAAGAAGCGGAAGACACGATCCATGACCATAGTTTTCATTAGCTTCCCCACACAAGAAGTAAGAGAAATGAATTTCTCAGTGTTGATCAGTTTTCCTAGCTTTGAAATAAAGGTTACTAGAGACGTTTTCCAGTCTAGTGGGAGGGGCGTCTTTCCAAACCAGATCGCAATAATATAGTCGAGAAGCGACTGGTGCGCTACATCGGGTAGATTTGACAGGATTTTAAAGGTAGGTTTGTCAGGCCCGGAAGCCGTACCTCGCCTCATTTTGGCTAGAGCAGAGCGAAGGTCGTGTAACTGAAAAGGAGCATTCAGTGCCGAGTTCTCTCTTCCTACGTAGCGATACGCGGAGCCACATGTGTCCTGCTGAGTGCAAAGATATCGGTCCCGTAGTGATAGGGCTAGTTGTGTTGGGGAGTCGTGAAAATTGTGAGAGGCTCGGGGCAGTTGTTTTCGCGTTTCGCCTCGCGTTTGAGTGGGATCCATCAGACTGCGGAAGAGTTTCTAGGTATTGTGACAGGACATTTGCCTGCTGGCAGTGTTACAGTGATCTACCCAATTTGAGTCGGCAAGCTGGGCAGCATACTCGGCCACCTTTTGGGTGAGATCCAGTATCTGCATGCGAAAATTGCGGTTGTGTTTTTTGTCGGCGCCATTCATTTTTGAGGCTGTGACAGGCCTCCCAACGATGGGGGAGATGGTTATCTCATCGGGACGACAATCCGTGAGTTGTATTTTGGTCTTGTGTTTTCTTAGTGCTTCTAGCACAGAGTGAGCCCACTGGGAATAACCGATCTCCTGAATGGGATTCTCAGGTAAGGAGTGCCGGAAGGCTTCCCAGTTTGATAGGTGAGTCTGTGTGGTGGAGCGTTGTAGGGTTCGTGTAGAAAATGGAGTGTTGAGAATGCAGTAGTCACTACCGAGGGTTTCCTTGGTATTGAACTAGTCTATGTGTCTGATGTTTTGCGTGAATGTTATGTTGGGGCAGGTGTCCCGGCTGACAGAGTTACCTAAAGGAGTTGTTTGCGCGGAGTCTGTTTGAAGAGCCATGCACAGCGTGGAAGTTAGATCCGCAAGTTTCTTTCCACGCACCCCTTTCTTGTGATAGCTCCAAAGCCTGTCAGGGGTGTTGAAGTCACCTACTATTAAGAGGGGATCATGCCCGGCGAGCTTCATTGCCCTGCTGAAGATGTCAGCGACTGTGATGTTTTTGAGTTTAGGTTTGCAATAATAATTGAAGATGTGCACAGGGGGGGGGGGGGTCGGTTATGCGCAGGGAAAGAACCCTGACCATAGTGTATGAGTACGGCAATAAAATTTTGAGCGGGACCTCTGCGTAGTTAAGGTTTCATGTACAAAAAGACAGGTGATTGGGCACCATTCAAACGTGTTTTAACCTTAGAGGTGCATGACATTGCCGGGCTCTTGAAGGGCAATGACGGCACACAGGTGCTGAAATGTTTCAAGATAAATCTAGAAGGAAATGAGCTCATTTGGCCCTATCTTTGAAGCCTCTACAGTTCAATTGAAATAAAGAGAGTAACTGAGGTTTTAGGTGTGGCCATGTGGAGCAGTTAAGATGAGTCGCCATATTAAGAATTCGGGATGGCTGAAACGGACTCTACCCCTACTTCGGCGCCCTGTGCAAGCGGGAGCTCGGAGTCCTCAGAGGTTTCAGCGAGGTTGATGGCGTGTGATAACTCAAAGAGACAATTAACGTCCTTAAGACGATTCGCCTTTTGGCTTCGAGGGTTTAGGCCATGGAGCAATGTCTTAATGTTACTCGTCGCCTGTTGGGTAACAGTGTTGGAAAGAGTTTCCAGGCTTTTGCTTATGGGGGTGAGTTGTGCCATTAAAGCAGTCATAGTAATTTCAATAGCCTAAAATCGCTCTTCAGTGTTAGCAGGCTACGAGATGGACGGAATGGTGCGCATGGGAATCAGTTCTGGAGCGGGAATAGTAATATTGGTGAGGAGTGACGCGTTGGGGGGGGGGGGGGCGGGACTGCTGAACTACCTGTCTCCAAGGCGGCAAGTTCGGCTTGAAGCTGCACGTTCTGTGTCCGCGGCGCAGCAACCTCTTGTTTAAGCTCGAGGAATTCGGGGGAGGAGGCGGGGAAGAAATAGCAAGAGGAGAAGGAGGAGGCAGCCCTCGCCACTTTGCCTACCTGAGAAGCTGTTTTTTTTGTTCAGCCACTTACGGGTGCCGGCATCAGTCAGAGTTGGAAAGTCGCATGCTTGGAGCATGGGGGCGCCCTGGTAAGGTGTCTAGGATGACGTCTGCTGTGATGATGTCTTAGGTGGAGGTGGTGCTTGTTGACTGGTCCCTCCAGTAGCAGGGTTCTTTGTGGCTTGGTTGGTAGCTCCCGGCTGACTTCCTTCTGGGACGACGCCAGATGTCTTGGCCGTTGACTGCTTCTTCGACGAGCCGCGGCTGCCATGATGCCCGCCCAGCTGCTGCAGGGCGGCGAAACCTTGATTTGCAGGCCTGGGATCTGGTGAGGTGTCCCTCGCCACAAACCGCTTGCACTCTTGCGGTGCCATCTCCTCCTCAGAAGCACCCAAAGCATGAACACAATGACAGCAGCATTGGTCGTTCAGGTGGGGACACAGCTCCACCCTGTCGCCCAGCGTCCCAAAGCAGTAGCAGGCTGGAATGGTGCGTTTGTATTCGCGTACTGGTATCACAACCCTGTTGTAGTGCACGAAACGTGTCACGCGGCAGACCTCGAAAGATATAAGGGCCACCAAAGTCTTGACAAGCTTTCTGATGAAAGCGATGCTTCCACCACGTCAATGGATCCTTGCTTTCAAGGAGGTGGAGGTCTCTTCTCGTGCACCATAATGACCCCACTGCACACTTTCCCATTGACCTTGGCATGGCTAATCATTGGTAGGGAACCTCTAACGTTTCGAGCGAGAATTCTCGTGAGAGAAGGTTCGCAGAGTTGATGTCTTCGGTTTAGACAACAATAATATTTTGCTCCCTCATGAGCTACACACTGATACAGTCACTCGAAGTTGCGTTCACGTATGAGGTGAGCTTGGTGCCTAGTTCACCGGGTTGAAAAGTAGCTATGAGATTCACCGTGACACGAGGCTTCAGCACGATGGTGAAGTCTTCTGCAGCAACGTGGGGCATAGCGGTGGGCCACCAGGATACAGAGGGTGGAATGTTCGCGCACGTGGCCTTATTGGTAGCCGAGCCCTTTGTAGCTTTAGATTGCTGGCGATGCCTGCTGACAGCCAACACAGTGAAGAGTCCCTCATCCACGATATTCGTTTTTGGAACGGAGTTTTCCGGCATTGTGGTGGAAATCCATTTTCCCGCCAACGTCTTGGGAATATATCCACGGAGAGCGGTGGCCGTCATCTGTGGTTTTGGCCACGGAGAAGTTCATACGCAGGCGTTTGGTGCAACGCTCGGTCGTGCGAGAGTAGCTCCCACGAAGTCAGGTCAGCAAGTGGACATAAAACACCCCAAAACCGGTCCACCTAGATGAGAGTGGTGTCTTCTAGTGCAGAACGATGTTACGAAGAAGATAAGGACAGCCTTAATGAAGTGTGAAGCAGGAATTCTGATCATGTAGGCTTCCTAGAGTAGTTAACAGGTACTTTTTTGTTCACAGCATCTAATTGTCAGCGCAGCGTAAGGAGCCCTGTGGTCTTTAAAATTACGCATATAGGCATTTCGAAGACAATAAACACGCTTACTAATATTTACGTATAGCTGTTTACCTCGAGTAGACGTAATACTTGCCTTTTGATTGAAGAAGAAGAAGAAGAAGAAGAACAAGGTGTTTAATGAGAAGAAGGAGGAGAGGTGGGCCTTGAAAGCGGGTTTTTGGCCTGCTTTTTCACACGGGAGTAGGAGAAAAAAGTAAAGAAAGAGGAGGGTTTGATGAGGGGTGATTGTGGTATAGCACAATGAGTCACTGCACACGATGTTCCATTCGGTCTAGTAAACTCACAAAAGTCTCTACATTATCAGATTCTCTAAAGACGGGCATCTCAACCTGCCTTGCTTATAAATGTGAGCAAGCCGTTTAAACTGCGTTGAGCGTGATCCACACGTTCCCAAGCACCCAAACGTTTTTCTTCCGAAAAGAGTCGGCAGTCTAGGTCATCTGTGAGGCACTTAAGAGGTTGTCTTTCAACTGCGTATAAAGGGCACACACACAGGATGTGATTAATAGTTCCTAGCGTGTTACACAAGTTACAGTTAGGATTTTGCTCTTGTCCTATCACGAATAAATATTGTCGCGTGTATGCAACACCCAGCGGTAGTCTATGCAGTAGCATTTCTTGGTCTCTCCTTAGTCGGAATAGAAGGCGAAAAACACAAGAGTGTATCCAGTAAGTGTGCTTGCGGCGATAATCCGGAGCATTCTATAGTACTTGCATAGATGTCTTCATACGTTTGGACAGCAAGGCGTTGATGTGATAACAGGAAAAGTGAATTGATATCACTTCGCCACCAGTGTGCTCCATTTTCGCTCCTGTGTCAGCTTGTTCATTACCAGCTATGCCACAATGACTGGGAATCCATTGCAACGCAACGGTATGTCCGGATTGAAATGCCTCATTCAACATACTCGTTATGTCACACACCAGAGGACTGTATGCAGTGTCTTGTTTCCTGTAGTTTCTAATTAGCTGAAGTGCCGGCTTGGAGTCACAAAATAATGTCCATTTCGCTGGACTCGGCTGTAAAATGTAGCACGCAGCTTGTCGAATGCTGGTCAGCTCAGTGGCAGTAGATGATGACCAGTGTGCTATTTTGAAGCGTTGAGTGATTCCCATTAGAGGCGCAGTGAAAGCTGCTGCTGAAGAGGTCTGCGTGACGGAGCCATCTGCAAAAATGTGTACTGTATGTCCGTGCATATAGTCAATATACGACAAAGTGAAATGCTTAAGACCAGCAGTTGGCTTTTTGACTTATTTGTTATTCCTGGGATCGAAAGTCACACGATCGGCTTAAAAATCGTCCAGAGTGGTATGTCGGAGATAACATGTGGTGCATAATTTGAAGACATCAGTACTCGGTGCGACATAACGGCTTCTGAGTATGCAGCGTTGGGTCGTGTGTCAGAAGTGTCTGCCAGCGGATGGTATCGATGCCTTGTTAGTAGCCTCAGATGTACTCGTAGTGATTCGTGTTCAACATAGACACGAGCTCGACAAGCACGTGCTTCTGTAATAGTGCCCCTTGTTATGCCCCATCGAGGTACCCTTAGGCAAATTCTTTGGGCACATGCCTGAGCTCCCTCGAGTGTACGTACAGCTGATGTGCGAGCACGAGAGAAAACAGGAGCATTGTGGCGAAGGTATTCAATAAAAAATGCCTGGTATAGCTGCAGAAGAGATGATTTCGATGGCACCCACGATTTTCCAGACTTATGGCAAATGACCTGGACAAAGCTGTCTAGTTTTTTTCTTAGAGATGAGATGTGCTTTGACCAAGACAAATCACGATCATTGATAACTCCGAGGAACTTGTGATGAGTTACCGAAGGTAGTGAGTTCCTATCGATCACTATATGGAGCAGGAAACCATGGATTTTCTCGTGAATGGCAGGGTTGCACTTTTTGACTGTGACAGTTGCACTCCGCAGGTATTGAGGTATGTCGACGTTGTCGATACCGCACGCTGTAGTTTATTTTGTACTCGCAAACGTGTTAGACTCGTGGTCCAAATGCAAGTGTCATCTGCGTACACAGACACCGAAATTTGGCCTCCTAGTTTAACGAGATTTTTAACGAGGCCAACAAGTACGATAATAAATAATGTCAGGCTCATGACTCCACCTTGGGGCACGCCACAGTAGACGGGATGCTTATTTGCGTCTCCATCCGCATTAGACATAAATATAGTTCGTTCTTGAAAATAGCTAGCTATCCATTGATGCATGCGGCCACCAATGCCATAGTCTTCAAGAGCATTTAGAATGGTGTCATGCAGGACATTGTCGAATGCACCTTTGATATCGAGAAATACTGCAGCCGTTAATCAGCGACACCGCTTCTGTTGTTTAACGGTTGTTACCAGATAAATCACAATGTCAATTGATGACCTCCCCTTCCGGAAAGCAGTCATGGCGTCTGTACATACTCTTTGCTTCTCTAGGAACCGTTCCAAGCGCATAAGAACCATTCGTTTCATGAGTTTTTCCACAAAACTTGCTAGCGCCACGGGTCTGTAGGATAGCATATCACGGGGATACTTGCCAGGTTTTAGCAATGCCGCGATCTTGCTAGTTTTCTAGTGTGCCAGTACAATTCCAGATGCCCAAGAAAGGTTGTACAAAGACAGCAGTTGTTCGGTTGCCCGAGGACCAAGGTGGCGCAGGGCAGCATGGGTGATTCCAGCAGGCCCCGGTGCACTAGAACATTGGGAAGTGAACATAGCCGCACGAAGCTCTTGCAGCGTGAAACGATGATCGAGATGAACGTATGCGGTAAGGGGTGCGCACCGCAGCATTGAGCTATCCGTTGTTCTAGAACCGGAGAGGTGCATGCTAAATTCTTCTGTGATCTGTTTCTCACGGCATGTTCTTATGATGGCCAATGCACGGAAAGGACGCCGTTGCTGAGGAGAAGGTGGTAGAGCTCGTACGCCGTGCCATATCTTAGACGGTGGTTTTCGAGGGTCCAGGGTGGTGCAAAATGACTTCCAGTTTTGGCGGCCAATCTTTTCTAGGTACCTCTGAATTTTCTTTTGCGCGTTACGTGAGGTCCTCAGGTCTGTGATTGATTTCGTTCGCCTATGTTTGCATTCAGATTGACGACGAACTGCCCACGGCTCTTCGTATACTACATCAACCGGCTTCCTGGAATTAGAGGTTATGACAACTCGTGTAGTGGTCTGTATGGCTGTGGCAGTTCTTTCTTCAATTTCTGTCGGAGAAACTATAGACTTACAAGTCTTTTCTAGCTCTTTTTGAAAAACATCCTAATCTGTGCATCGCCTTCGAATGCTTGCGACGCCGGTATACCATCGTAGTTGTATGTAAGTAGGAATGTGATCACTACCATATGTTTCAACGTCTGCGTACCAGGTGGCGGATGTTGAAAGGCACCGAGGAGCGATAGCTAAGTGGGGACAGCTGCTGTAAGTTGAGACAGCTGCTGTACGTTGAGACGTGAGGTCCTTGAGTCGTGTGGATGACAAGTTTCAGGTGTTCAGCGTCAAATCTCCTGCTCGGGGATATGTAACTACCAATGATCGATACCGTACGTCTTTTTAGCTTCAACCTGAGGTAAACGTACTCATTGCTGGTATGCATTGGTATTTGCTTATGGGAGTACGTGAGGTCACAATTCACTAATAGCATAACTTTGCTAGGGTTTCCACTTGTCTGAGAAATGAATTGTTCATATCCAGACAGCCTGAATGGTAAAGTCATATTCGGCTCGCATACTACAGCAACAAGAAATCGATATTTCAGCATTCTCTGTTTAAACTCTCCAAGGTGACCTTGTAGCCCTCAAGCGTCCATTGAAATTTAACACAACGACTAATTATTTCACTTAGTTATGTATATGAGGCTGCTGACGCCATGATTTTTGTAGGTTTTAGATAGCACCAAGCACCGGTTCTACTCCGTCTAGAATTTGCACTGCAGCCTTGGCAATAGGCGTCTTAACACCAACAAGCAACATTCGTAAAGCATGAATCAAATGCGTAAGCATTGCTTTGATTGTCACATCCGATGACGAAGTCTCATGTTTATGTCGGTTTTCTGGTCCTTGAACTTCAGCACTCCGAGGTGGCAAAGAAGGCTATGAGGTATTATCCATCACGTTCTTCAAAGGAGGTGTGACTCGAGGTAGAGATAGCACTTCAGACATAAAAGGATCTCTCACTGACTTATCAGGCAATACAGGCTTTCGGACACTTGTCGATGCTGATCTCCTCCTGGGGTTACAGAAGCGCCTCTGGCAATGCTGCACGTCAGAAGCCTCTTCTCTATGCGTAGAGTGATTTCGTACCATCTTCCTCAGCACGGTCATTTCAGTCTTTATTTTCGGGCAATCCTTCGACCTCGACTCATGCGTGCCATCGCAGTTAGAGCACTTCAGGGTAGACATCCCACATGATTACTCTTCAAGATATCCGCTGCAGCGGGGACAAGTCAACCTGTTCACGGAAACAGCGCTAACGTGCCCTAGTTTTTGACAGTTCTGGCACTGTAATGGCCTAGGTACGTACGGGTGGACGGGATGCCTCACATAGCTCAATTTTACATGTGTTGGCTAGGAGTCCCCCTAAAAACCTATCTTGACACATTTCGACTCTCCAAAGCGGTGTACGTTTGCGATATTGACAGTCAAAGGTATGAGCGTTAACAAATCACTGGTATTGATATCCTTATCCGCATCAGAAATCACACCAGCAATGGCACCACCTCCTTTATAATGAAGGAGCGCACAGGTATGTTGCGCATCTGAGTGACAGCCTTCAATGTATTGAGGTTTGCTCGTGTGGAAACTTCAACAGCGAGTATGTTTGTTCTGGCATTAATGCGGAACTCTTTTATTTGTGCTGGAGCTATCCTTCAAAGATAGGCCGTGAGAGCTTGTATATTCAGGGAATTCAGGTTTCCTGTAGCAGTGATAAAGATGTAAGCAATCGTGCACATCTGCGGAGAGGACAATACATTGTGATTGAGGTCACTCAAGCTTGAAGTCCTGCGAAGCTTCCTCTTCAAGCTCCTGTTCGTGGCCTCAGCATATCCACCGTCACATTCCACGTGATCCCCGTCAGAGCAGCTCGATGACCTTGATAGCGCCATGTTGAGATGCTCAAGTGCACCAGTCCTATTTGAAGCTTGCAGGTCACATCCCTGTCTTGGCGGAAGAGAGGGCAGAGCATCCGTCCTTGTTGTCGCCATTGCACCCACCAGGGAGGCGACAGTACGAGGAAATTTGTGTAAAAACCACCGACGAACAGTAACAGCAGCACAGCAGAGGCTCGTCTTCTTCGTCTTCTCAGCTTTTTGATTGACAATGCTCACAAATATGAACGCAGCAAGCAGATCAAGAAGACTGGGCGTCAAGGAAGTGATTATACTTTAGCCTAGTAGTTGAACTGGACGACACGCAGACAGACAGAAAGACAGACCGACGTATGGACCAAAACTTTTGCGTTGAAGTATACTAAAATGCTTGTCAATGAGGTTGGACACAGGTTTGTCTTCGCCTTACCGACGTGTTAACTTCACATGTTACATACCAAACAGCCCAACCCGGGCACTGTCCCACAATTTGAGCCAGGATCCTGAGTCGAGATCAACGGATCTCCGACCACCAAATACTGGGAAGATCGAGCTTCACGCTAAAAAGCGACGAAGGCCTTCCTGAAGTTTCTGCGATCGACCCGCCTTGTCGAACGTTTGTGACGTTTTAGTGTCTGTTTGTGTTTTCGCTTTCATGCCATTTTCTCTCTCTTACCCTTTCTCTTACTTTTCTCTCTCCCATTTTTCCCCAGTGCAGGGTAGCCAACCGGACGCTTGCTTTCTGGTTAACCTCTTTGCCTTTCTTCATACTATCTCCCTCTCTCCCTTTCACACGCCACATATTGCGCCTCGCATTATCACGGTCATGAAGGAGTGTAAAAAGCGGTTAAATGCGTTTCGCAATGTGTTAATCACAGTTGTTGTTTTCGAATCACAGGTGGTCACACACGTCGCAGCCGAAGCCAATGTGCCGCTGGAGAAACTCCCGGCGAAGGCGCTCCCGCAATCATCACGTTGACGCCGCAACGCCGCGACCACGTTGCAGGCGTTCGACATTGCGAGCAAACGCGGTGTCGTGGTTTGCAGTATCCGCGCGCAATCAGCGCCTCCTGTTCTTTTTTTGTGCCCGGAATGTGCCATCTCCCCCGCGAATACATTCTCTGTCACGTTTTCAGATTCAGCACTCTTCTAGAGTTGTCCATAGCATGTCCGCATGGAAGGTTTCAGGAGAAACTGTTGTGCGTGAGCTCAGCGTCACGGCTGCGACGGGATGGATGAAGTCACTCACAACGCAGCCAATGCCGTGCGTGCTTGAGTTCGACGCAGCGAATGACGTAACTGATAATACAGTCAATGGAGACAGTTCGTGACAACGGACGGATTTTTCTTTCTTCTAGCCATATGAAACTTTCTCTGTAAAAAAGGACCCTGCGCACGCAAGCAGAAAAAAATAAATTAAAATAAATGGTGCGCGAGGTAGAGCTAGGGGATGAGGCAAGGCCGGTATTAATTTTGCTATGATAAAGCACACCATGTGCTCCGCCATTGATGCACAAGGTATCTCTGCATCACCCTCACCAAAGTAATAAATGAAGAGGCGCATGCAGTGCTAGCGCTGACGTTATGAATTAATAATTGATGCGGGGGGGGTCTCACGTCTTAAAACCAACATATCATAATGACAGACACTGTAGTGAATTCCCTGAAAGTTTTTACTACCTTCCTTTTTTAAGTTTGAAAGTCTGCCGCTAGGCATAATAATTTGTTATTGAAAAATAAATATACAAGTTTTCTTCGTGTGTAAAGTCTAGTAGAAAACGGCAGTGTGGTCCACGAAGCCAGTGGTTAGAGTCCGGTGGTCGACCAGGCCTGAAGCCTGTAGCACGGGGGTGACGGCGACGACTTAATTGTAGACCAGTGCAGGTCCACAGTAAGTGTGAGGCAGGTACATCTTGGATTGGGGTGTCACAAAATGGACCTAACGTGCCACACGGGCCTGGGTACTTTTGCGCCCAAAAAGTGGTCACGGATGGGGCAAGCGCTACCCCAACACGAAGCCTCCGCAACGTTACCACCTCTCGGCGGATTAAACCACCAGGGAGGTCTGATCCACACGAAGGTATAAGAGCTCGAGTGGCACGTCGGATGCTTTTTTTCCCGGTGCATGCGTCCTTGACCATCCTCAGGAAAATGTGGTAGCGGGCATAGGGTAATTTAAGGGTGGGTTACCAAATCAGCTTTTACAAGGTCCGGCAGAGCGGCCCGTGGAACCACTGAACACGTATTTGCACAGATGCGGACGCATCTAGAACGCGCTTAGTATCCGAGAGTGATATAGAGTGATACACTCGTCGTATATCGTGAATAGTTAATCGACGTAGCGCATTAGAATCATAGGACAAGGAAAGGACAGAAGGGAGCGCTTACTTCCAACAAATTTTTATTTCGAGGAGCGTACATATATATGCTCACGAAATTAGAATACAACAGATAAACAGATGAAAAACCTTCTATTGTCATGCGCTAAAAACTTATGATCCAAAAACGACAATTCTTTTTCACAAAGACCGAGAGAAGGAGTGCTGACGCAATTCAGCCCTAATCTACTAACCTTTTCTGCTTCAATAATCTTCCTTGTCACTTTATTTCTGTTTTTTTCTATGAGTACCGTACCATGAAAAAGTGGTTTGCAGCCACACGTGCTGCAATGTAGTGCCAAAAAACCATCTCGACCATTTTTTACGTTGCAAGCGTGTTCGAGAGGCTGGTCATTAATACACCTGCCAGTTTGTCCTATGTAGTGTTTACCGCATGAAAGAGGTATCGGATGGATTACAAATTGTGCGCATGTGACAAACAGTGTTAAGTGCTTTTTAGAGCATCCCGGTTTCGCATGTGAAACAACTTTCATATACAAGTACGAGAGTTTTTTCGGGGCATAAAACACCACCTTCATATTGGCCCGCTCCCCAACCTTTTTCAAGTTGTGGGAGATTCCATGCAAATAAGGCACGACGGCAAGCTTCTGACGTCTTACTGGCTCAACATGAGGGAGAGCCTGCTGCAAGGACTGAAGCTTCTTGACCAGAATTCCTGCGACGGAAACCTGTACGTGAGAGGGGTAGCCAGCGTCTAGAAGTCATTCTGCTTGTTCCTTGAAACTAGCTGCCATCAGATGTGGTCAAGAGTTCTGTAAGACGTTACTAAAGCACATGTTTACAATGCCTCGTTTTACGAGCTTAGTATGGGCGGAGTGGTACGGAAGCAAGGGTTTGTTACTCCTCGGTTTGTACGTCCAACAAATGTGGTCTAGGTGAAAAATGAGAGCGATATCTAAAAATCTGAGAGTGGTAATAACAGGCAACTCATGGGTTAAAACAAGGAGACTAAACCGCTCCTTGATGAAGTTGAGGATATCTAGGGCACAAAAAGTGGGGTCACAGTCAAGAAGAATGAGGAAGTCGTCAACAAATCTGAAACTGCCCATGATTCGGTTGTCACTAAGGTCACCAGAAACGGTTCTGTCGAGCTTGGCTAAAAACAAATTACTTAAGATTGGAGCAATACATGATCCAATACAAATGCCCTCCTTTTGAAGGTGGAGCTTCCCGTTCCGTTGAATAAAAGTAGATTGCAAATAAAAGGATGAAAGTTCCAAAAAGCTACTAGACGATATACCAGCACTATTCTGAAATGTTATGCTACCAAGCTTGTCAATGCACTCTTCTACACAACTAAGAATCGATTTGTGAGGCAACGAATACTACAGATCTTTTACATCAATGGAAAAACCACACATGTGTTGATTCGAACGGGATCGAACGAAATCAAGAACTTGATGGCAATTTTTCACGAGAAATGGGTCATCTACTCTTAATAGACCAAGCTTACCTTGCAAAAACAACGCAACATCTTTTTTTGTCACGTGCCACTTTCTGAAACGATAACACGAAATGGTTTTTCAGGCTTATGTGTTTTCGCACTGAGGAATACCTCAAGACAATCTTTTTTGCTATTTGCTATGTCACTAACAAGTTTACTGAGGTCGAGCTTTTCACACATCTTTTTTGCCTGAGACTTGACTTTAGAAAAAAACAACATTGTCGTAACTTTTGAAAACAGATGAAACAGCGTCACTTGCTTTAGAACTGAAAAGCTTGTAAGAAAGAACGGCAAACCCTTCTTCCTTGTCGGCAGGAAGTACGGCGAGGGCGTTGTTCTTAAGGTAGGCCTCCACTTTTCTCAGCTGCAACCTGGAAGAGTGTTGCTTCGAACGAAGGAGTACATCAACACCTGCTGACAACACACACCGGTCATGTTCCGAGTCAGTTGCCTTCCCAGAAATTTGGCGGACCAAGGAGAGCCTTTCAGGTGTGGAAAGCCTTGGCTCTACCACAAACTTCGGTCCTAGCGACAAGGTTTCCGACACATTCGAGGGCAGCTGTAACGGCTCCAGCCTGTGAACGTTACTCATGCCTTTTTCATTTCGTCTTGGTGCCGATCTAGCCTGACTTCGCAGACGAGCCAGATCACAGACCCAAATGGCCTTTGTAGTTTGATGAATGGCAAGCTGAAGTGCCAACATGCCCAACTGCCCATGCTTACCAACATGCCCAACTTTATACTCTAATCGTGAATAGCTTGCGTCGAGCCCGTAGAAATGTTGAGCTGAGAGCATCTGCCTGGTTGTAGAAGAGGTATAAGCGCTGCCAGTCCATCAGGTATAGATCTTATTTATCTCATACAGCAAACAAATCCTAATATAATTTTACTTCAAGAGTCTTGGCTTTCAGTAAACGAAACATTTACTCTGAAATATTTTTGAACTTTTAGACTGGATCGGCCAGGTAGAGGAGGTTGATTATTGGTTCTAATATCTTCAAAAATGTGTCATCATGTTACTGTAACTTTTGAACATATTTGTCCGGATTGTGAATTGTTAGGAATAGATTGTTTGTTACCTGACTCCAACAGGATTACAGCGATTAATGCGTACTTTCCGATTGGAGTAAGACGCACAGATCACCTAGATTGTGTTCTCAAGAATTCTTCGTCAAATTCAATTTTATTGGCTGGGGATTTTAACTCGCATCTCACTTCTTGGGGGCTTAAAACAGATGGCTGTGGCAAACGATTGTGGAATTGTTTGCAGGATTATAATTTTCACTGTCATAACTCTGGAAAAGTTACCTTTCTACGCGGGATAAGCTCATCAACATTAGACCTAACATTTTCGTGGGGCCAGTTTATGATTTCACCGTGGAAAACGTTTAATAATGGGACGAGTAGTGATCATGTACCAATTACCTATGAAATAATGCTACCACAACTTACCTCTGCTATCCGGCAACAAGGGTTCATCAACTATAAAATTTATAAAACTGTTTTAAACTCCGCGCTCTCATCATTGAGAGAACGCGTCGGACAGCAACGAGCTGCTTCAGTCGTAGCGTGTTTAAGTGACTCTGTCCAGCCGGCATGAGTTTTCTGTTAAGTACGGCAGCACGCCGTCAAATTCAGCTTGGTGGAATGAAGATTGTACGCTTGCGTATAGGCGACGTAAGGCTGCTTGGAAACGTTTACACCACAACCATACTCTGAAAAATTGGGTTGACTATAAATTCCACGCAGCGCTGTTTAAACTTACAGTTGCAATAGCTAAAGATAAACACAATTCTGACTTACATTCGCGTTTATCAAAACCTGGTAAAAGATCTGCCCTGTACAGGTTTCTACGGAACAAAAAATTGACGAAGGTACCAGCATATTTGCATTCAGTAGTGCTGTCTCCTAAAAAGACAACAGATTTCTTAGAGGGCATCGCGAAAGGACTTGAAGCGCGTTTCGCTTCGTTATGCTTGAGACCTGTGACATTCAAAAGCGAAACCTCGGACTTTCGGGAAGTCACTATGGCTGAACTGGCAGATGTCATACTAACTGTAAAGCCAGCAGCTCCCGGTCCAGATCAGATTACAACTCTATGATTAAACTGATATTTAATTCCCATCCCGAGGAGCTTTTGAATATTGGTAATTGCTCCTTACAGCACACATGGATTCCAAGCGCATGTAAAATTGCTAATGTTGTGTTGCTGCGAAAAAAATCCAAGCCTCGAATATGTCCTGGATAACATTCGGCCAATTTCGCTTACTTCAAACCTAGTTAAAATAAATAAAAGAATTCTTCATAGAAGGCTCAGATAATTCATCGCTCGTCAGGACATTCTTTCACCAAGGCAAGTAGGATTTAGACAGGGGTGCTCTATATGGTCGGCTCATGTTGATTTGGAAAGCCGAATCCGCCTTGCAAAACTATCTGGTGAGCTTTCTGCATTAGTCACGTTAGATATCGCAAAAGCCTACGATAGTGTGGAATACAGTACATTAATTTCAAGATTAGTGGACTGTGAGGTTCCCAAGTACATTATATCTTGGGTTCAGGAGTTTCTCTTTGAGAGACAATTCTTTTGTTGCCCCGAGAGAATTACTTCTGCCTCATATAAGCAAACAAGAGGTGTTCCGCAAGGATCAGTCCTGTCACCTCTTTTATTTAATATATTATTAACATCTATTTCCGTTCATAAAAATGTTCCTCTTTACGTGTACGCCGATGATATTGCTTTTTTCTCGTCATCCCAAAATATCAATAGTTGGTATCAAATCTTACAGTCATATTTGAGTGAGCTCGACGTATGGCTTGGCGGGCTGTCTTTTTCACTTAATGTTAGCAAATGTGCTCTGCTTGTATTCCCTCTATCCGTTCCCGTATTTCTTTCACTGCATTATCGAAATGATCCGATTCCACAAGTAACAGCGCTAAAATATCTTGGTATTGTTTACGTGGACAATTTAAATTGGCAGCAACAAATAGAATCAAACACCCGTAAAGCAGAAAGTGCCGTAGGATTGCTCCGCCGGTTTTGCAATAAGAATTCAGGGATGCGCAGGGATACGTTACTTATGATATACAAACTTTACGTACGCCCAATTCTGAAGTTTGGCTGTGTTCTGTTTTCTGGAAGTGCTGAGTACAAATTAAGACCTCTTATATTGCTAGAAAGGCAAGCTCTGTGGCTGTGTCTCGGGCTACCTAGGTGTGTCGCGAATAGCGTGCTTTATTTGGAAGCTAGAATCATTCCACTTGATGCTAGATTTCGACAGCTTACTGTGCAAACATTTTTAAAACTTTACGATGCGCTCCTCTTCTGTTCACAGACAGTTTCCATCAAACATCCAGTTTCTTTCTTTCAGCGCCCGTGGTTTCGTTATCAAAGACCCTAAGTCATTTTCGTAGAGTCTCTGTTATCAAATCTTCGCGTTTCCCTCCGGCATTTAACTCCCGAAACCCAATGCTCGGTGCCAGTTGACTTAATTTTCGATGATAATTTCCCGAAAAATGCCAAGTTACTTCCAAAGCATGTTCTGGAGGGCCTCCTTCAAGACCATTTCAGTCATTTTCCTAAATACCTAGTAATTTCGACGGACGCAACGAAAATTTTCAGAAAACTGGAGTAGGTATTTTTTATCATCAGCTTAATTGGTCTTTTGCACTCCGAGAACCTGACTTCACACCAATTCATCTCGCAGAATTCCTGGCTATTACATTGGCTCTTCGAAAACTAAATTATCAGCAATCAAAAGCTATTATTATTTCGGATGCTTTGTCTGTATGTACACATCTAACGTCCGCAAAGAAGTCTTCTCTTCTCAGGATATTTTGGTCCCTCGTACCGCATAGCCTATCAGAAGTTCGGTTTATTTGGGTCCCCGGTCATGCTGGAATTGAACTAAATGAAATTGCTGATTCGCTCGCTTCGGCATCTTAAAATTTCCCGGTGGTGCTAGTAGCTCCACAGTTTCCTTTTATTACTGCCGAACGATTCAGACGCCTGTTAATCTTAAAAATGAACGAAACGTCACTTCTACAATCTGAAGAATTTCGGCACTTGCAATTCACATGGAACACCGCAAAATGCCTTTCCCGTCAATGTGAGGTGACCCTCACAAGCTTTCGCTGTAGAGTTCCTCTGTTAAGTTTTTATCTCAACAAATCAGGATTTTCATTAACTAACGTATGTGTAGTTTGCAATGAACCGGAAACAATAGATCACTTTCTTCTCAGATGCCGCCACTTCGCCTCACTGCGCCGAATAATTCTTGAAAGACCGATTGGTATGCTCGGATTGCCAGTCAATACATCCACCCTATTATCATTTGGAGCAAGTCAGTTGGGTGTGGGCCACAATGCTATTCTGTCAGTGCTACATAAATTCATTCAGGCAACCGGAAGGATACGCTGCTAGTGGTACTGCCGGATATATCCAATTCTTTCTCCCCCTTCCTCATTCTTGGTAATTTGTTTTATATATTCTGGTTTATCGCAATTTTCTGCAATTTGTTTTACGTTTTTTCAAAGGAACATTATTATTATTCCTATCTAATTTCTCTTTATTATTTTTAGCAAGCGTTGTAAAAAATGCTCTATTATGAGGTACAGTGTGGCCCATCCCCCATGTGGGTATGAGCCAAGATCTCCTAGGAGACAAGACAAGACAAGGTATGGCGGCCCGCTCATCAAGGTGAGCAGTGTTGCATCGTACGTAATGACAGTCACGGCATAAATGGGGGCATCATCTTTATTTCATCTTCTTCTTCTTCCCCGTGGCGGCCACCGAGCGCGTGCCACCGCACAGCGCTGTAGTCGGTAGCGACGCCTTATACCACATATCCCCTCTTGCAAAAAAAATAAAATAAAATAAAAAATAAATGGTAGAAACACACAAAACTGTTTTTGTCTACTTCCTAACGAAGTCCTTCAATTTCTTTGGGGTCTTCTTTTTACGCTTGCTTTTCCTTGCAGGCGCATTAAATCCTGGACTGGTCAAAGTTTGCGTGCCGTCTGGTGGAGATGATACGGGGTCTGCCCTTTCATGACCATCCGCTCTTGATGTGTCCCATTGGGGCGCACTAGATGACCGATCAGATGCAGGGGACCAGTTCATAAGAGCAGAGGTTTCAGGCTGTAATGCATGAGAAGACCGATTAAATGCAGGTGTCCAGTTCATAACAGCAGGGGTGCCCGATTTCATTTTGTTGACCGCTCCGGGGTGAACTGCGATTAACTTAGATGCGTTCCACACACGCCCATCGTCCAAAAGGTACGAGGCCGGTCCCCGTTTTCCAATGATCTTCTTGGGCGCGGAGAATTGTGAAGACAGCTTACCGTGAGCTGCAGTTGTCTTAACGCGCACGTAATCACCAACGACGAAACTGGGTTCCTTGGCTCCACGTTTTTCATCGGTGTAGCTCTTCGAGATCATTTGCTTCTTTTTGACATGCTCTCGTAGCTGTTCAATCGCCCTTGACGGGTCCGTGCTGAAGCATCTGTCAGGCAATCCCAATATGTCAAGTCTGGTGCGAGGTTGGCGTCGATGAAGGAGAACTGCGGGTGCCGCACCAGTAGTCGCGTGAGGTGTACAGCGATATACTTGTAGGTAATCAAGCATGGCTGTTCGTATGTCACGACGTTCAAGCAGGGCTAGTTGAATATATGACTTCAGCACCCTGTTGAATCTTTCGACCAAGCCGTTAGCTTGTGGGTAATACACGGAAGAGTTGTAGTGCGTTATTCCACGCTCCGTGAGAAATTCGTCAAAGCTTGCTGACGAAAACTGTGGTCCATGATCGGATACAATACCACGTGGGTATCCTTCTCGCGCAAAAAGTTCAAGTAAAAACTTCTTCACTGTAGAAGTGGTCGCATCTCGCACGAACGCCACTTCAGGCCACTTGCTATAATAGTCAATGGCAGTAATTGCATAACGGTAGTCGGCCGAAGCTTGCGAGAATGGTCCCACAATGTCGATGGCAATTTTTTCCCACGCCGCGTCAGGAAGAGGAACAGGTTGCAGTGGCGCTGGAAAGGTACGTGCGGACTTGTCACAAGACTGGCAAATCACGCACGTGCGCACCAGTTCTTCAATGTGACTATCCATGCACGGCCACCAGTAAGACTCTCTCAGGCGAGCTTTTGTACGACCAATGCCTGGATGAGACTCATGGGCCAGATCCATAAGACGGCGTGTCAAGGTCGCCGGCACGACAATCCTGTCACCGCGACATAGGATGTCACTTACGACAGAAAGTTCAGCCTTCACATAAAAGTAAGGTAGCAACTCTTTTAACAGAGATTTCTTGTCAGGCCAAGAAGTAGTCGTGAAGTGCTTCACTTGACAGATAACCTGATCATTGGCACTTGCTTCTTGCAGTTCTTGCATGGTCACAACTGGAGATAAAAGGCATACGAATTCTTCCTCAGGTGCACCGTGGAGTAAACTCTGTACGGGAAGCCGGGAGAGAGCGTCAGCCACGACGTTTTCACTGCCCTTTCTGTATTCCATGGTGTAGTTGTAGCAAAGCAACCGTGATGACCAGCGCGCGATCCTCAATGGACGGTGACCTGTACCTTTCGTTGAAAAGAGCGTAACCAACGCTGCATGGTCAGTCCGTAGGATAAATGGCCTTCCCCACAGGTAAACGTGCCAATGTTCGCAAGCCCAGACGCAGGCAAGAGCCTCACGTTCGCCAACTGAGTATTGTCGTTCATGCGGTTGCAGAGTGCGTGAGGCGAATGCGACAGTTTGCAGTGAGGTTCCGTTATCCTGCTGAAGCACCGCACCTAATCCATATCCTGAGGCATCCGTTGTAACATACACAGGTAGATGAGGATCGAAGAGATGAAGCACTTGGCAAGATGTGAGCCGAGCTTTCAGTTGCTCCAAACTGCTTTGTGCTGCCGCAGTCCAAACGAACGGCGCATTTCCTCGAAGCAAGGCACGCATTGGCTCCACAACGTCAGAAAAGTGGGGAATAAACTTGGAATAAAAACCTGCAAGTCCCAGCATAGAACGCAGTTCGTTGACGTTTTTAGGTGATGGTGCCTTGGTTATTGCCTCAACGGATGACATTAGTGGAAATAATCCTCTAGCGCTGACAACATGACCAAGGAAAGTCAGTTCTGCGACGTCAAAAACACACTTGTGATTGAGCCTGAGGCCCGCTTCAGAGAGGCGCTTCAAAACGGCGCGCAAATTGCGCAGATGATCCTCTCGGGAACGTCCATACACTATTATATCGTCAATGTAAAATAAGACACATTTGCACCCTTTTAGGATCATATGCATCATTTTTTGAAACGCTGAGGGTGCCGACGCCAGTCCGAAGCAAACTCTCTTGAAACGAAAGAGTCCATCGTGAGTGATGAAGGTGGTAAGGTCCCGGCTCTCTGGACTGAGTGGTAATTGGTGGTACGCAGATGCTAGGTCAAGCTTCGAGAATCGCTGTGCCCCAGCCAAGCTGTTCAACAGTTCTTCAGTTTGTGGCAGAGGAAAACTGTCCACAACCACAGCTTTGTTTGGCTCCCGTAAGTCAACGCACAGGCGAATGGAGCCATCTTTTTTTCTAGCCACCACAATAGGTGACACCCACTCCGACGAGTCAACACGCTCAATAATGCCCTGGGCTTCCAATTTCTGTGTTTCTGCCGAAACTTGCTCCCGAATGACAAGTGGTAGCCGTCTCAGCTTGCTGGCCACTGGCTGCACCGAAGCACGTACTCTGACCTTGTGGCAGAAACCTTTAACTGTTCCGAGTTCTTTCGAAAATAAGTGCTCAAATTCAGAACGTAACTCTGGAGGTAGTACAGGTGCTTCTTGTGACAGCAGGAGACATTTAAGGGGTGAGCCTTGAATTTTCATGTCCAGAGCCGCGATGCCATCTAATCCAAGAATGGTGGTTCCTCCAGGCACAACGTACAGTAATATAGCGGTGGATCTACCATGGAATGAGGCCGCAGCAATGAAACATCCTTGAACTTGAATTGCGGACTTTGAATAATCGAGAAGCTGGACGGAAGTAGACGTTAAAGGGTACCGATTAGAAAAATGACTCTGGTAAAGGTCTTCGGCCATAATTGAAACCGACGATCCCGTGTCGATCAAGAATGAGACAGGAATTCCCTCAATTTCTAATACTGCATAAATTCATTTCTTTCGACTCAAGATTTGACAGATCGTTAAGTTATCGTCGTGGTCAACTGTATCGTGATCATCCGCGACATGCTGAACATTTCTCGCGAACTTCCGTAGCGATTTGCACAGCTTTTCAAAATGGCCAATTTTCTGACAATTTCGACACTTATGTGCCTTGGCCGTGCACTGAGAGCTATTTGCAAGGTGCGTCGTAGAACCACAACGATAACATTTTTGCTCTCTCAGAGATGTGCGACTTTGACTTTGCATATTATAGCAAGTACACGTGCTACAATGCCTTTCTCTGTTATTTGAATCATCCTTAACACGATTAACTTGCGAGTCACTTTGGACTAGTTCTCTTGCTTCATTAGTCGCTACATCATGCTGTTTTGCAATGGTAAGTGCTCTAGAAAGCGTGAGGGACTCTTCCAGCAGAAGACGTTCACGTAAGTATCCACTTGTTGTTTTCTCTATGAGCTGATCGCGTATCATGTCGTCCGCTAGGTCACCGAAATTGCATGCTCCTACAAGGCTTCTCAGCGCGGTGACGTAATCAGCTGCAGTCTCACCTGGGGCCTGCGTACGTCGACGAAAACGGTGACGTGCTGCAGTGACGTTCAACGTGCTCTTGAAGTGACCCTCCAGCGTCGCAATGGCACGGTCGAACTCATCAGGGCTAGAAGACGTCAGTGTAGCTTCCGCAACGCTCGTAGTCATGAGGCACGGGTCGTCCGTAATCAGAGTCTGGAAGATGCGTTGTCCTTCCAAGCCCAAGCAGTTCAGCAGGATCGCCTTCCGACGAATTGCAGGTAGGTCGGAGGCGCCCGAAGCCACCATGTAGTTCGTGAAAACCAGGATCCATTGCTCCCATGGAATGTCTGGGTGTCCTGGTGACGACAGGAACGGAGGTGGTGGTTGTAGCCCCGAAATACTCATCGTAGATGATGTCAAGCAAGAAACGACGTTACTGATAAAGGTCAAGTCGGTAGCACATGGGTTGGTGAATCCTCGTCGCCAAAATATGTTGCATCGTACGTAATGACAGTCACGGCATAAATGGGGGCATCATCTTTATTTCATCTTCTTCTTCTTCCCCGTGGCGGCCACCGAGCGCGTGCCACCGCACAGCGCTGTAGTCGGTAGCGACGCCTTATACCACAAGCAGGTGGTACATAATCCGCAAAATATGAGCATGTCTGGCCAGCCTGTAATATTATTCGACATATAAGCAAGGTATGAGTGGTGGTGCCGTTCACACTGGCATTCGTATAAGCGACGAGAGTAGCGGCATCTAGGTTATTTGTAGGAAGCAGGTACGATACTTTAGCGTTCGCCTGGCGAGGAGCTGGGCTGTAAAGGCGACCAAGGGTTTGTTTTTGTCAGTTGCATTTAGTTTCACGGGGCAATAGTAGTTGTCTCTGAAGGTGTATGGGGAACTTCTTTGCTCATGTACCGCGCCAATGCAGCAGCCGAACACAATGTTGATGGATTGAGGTTGCACGCAAAGTGACGTTGATGCACTACATCAATTGCGTTTAGTTGGAACTCCTAATGAAGTACTGTCAGCGGAGTGATACGAGGCAGTCCAGTCATGGCGCGCATGGCTTCGTTGTTGGTCACCTCTAGACATGCCCACTCTGCCAGTGTGAGTTGATGAAATGAGTGTGGTAAACGAGCCTTGGCTGCAATATCGCACGGACAAGGAGGCGAGCCATGTTGGAGCTAGCACCACCAGATTTCTTCGCATCCATCGCATGAGGTGTATTGTCTCGAACGCCTGCTGCTTGGCACTCTAGACTCAAGGTTCTGCAGATCTGGTGTCGTGAGTTTTCAGGCCAAGCACGCGGAGATTTGAGGCTTCGAGTAGTGGCTGCTGATCCAAAATTAACTGCAGAGACCGGACCTTTACGACGTCCATACTTGTTCGCAACTGATATGAACTTCGTATTTTATTTAGAGATTTTGAGACCAATCTGGGCGCACCAGTGGTGGGTTATGCCGGGTGCCTCTTGCAATGATTGTTCTTGACAGCTGATTTCAGGGTGCACTGTCCAAAGAGTGATGTCGTCTTCATACATAATCTATTTCGCGTGGTGTATTACCGCCTGCTTCCATGTCAGTGGGAGGAGGGTCACGTTAAAAAGAACTGGTGCGAGCACAGATCCTTGTGGGACGCCTCTATTGGAAACAAACTTGCGAACTGGTTGACCAGCTAGACGAGTGTAGAAGCTGCGATCGGGAAGAAAGGCTTTAACGAACACACGTACTCTACTGGGAAATTTGAGCCAGTGGAGAATTTCCTTAATGACATTATGAGTCACAACAACAAATGCTTTACTGATGTCGATAGACAGAATGGTGCGAATCCGTGGAGATTGACCTCCAACGAGAACCATAGTAGAAAGCCAGGCAAGGCCATCTTCAGTGCCCAGATGTGGACGGAACCAAATTTGGTGAGGATGATACCAGGAGTACCTCTCGAGCCACCACGTAACTCGTGTCGCTAGCATAACTCTGTCAGTTTGCCCAATGTTGACGTGAGAGCTATCGGATGCATTTGTGCGACATTTCATGGAGGTTTTCCTGCTTTAGGAATGACAACCGGAATCTGAGCACACGAGCCTACAGCACTTTCGCCTCCATTGAGAATCTAAACACCATGGCTGGGCTGAGATGCCGTGACCTGCGGGTCAGCAACCGAGTACCTTAGCCACTATAGACCACTGCAGTGGTGGTCTAGTGGGAGGTACGAGGAATAACCGACACCTACTGAACCTGTTAGCTGTGGAACTAAGCCGGTTCAATTTATTAAGCTCAGCCTTTACGAGTCACTCGCTGAAGTGAGCCGATTTGCCTACATCTAACCACAGGGTAGCGGTAAGCTGACCTTAAAATACATCGCATGATTTTGTAGTAATCACACGTGTAAAAAAATTACACTTAGACTGTGAATGTTAATCGAATTTCTGTGAGGTGCTCGTTAGGCGTGCTCGCCGTATTGCAAAAACCAGCGCCACTGGGTGCCAGCGTCCAGCGCCATGCCCGATTATGGGTCCAGTATAACGCTGGGGCCCATAGCCAGACATGGCGCTGGACGCTGGTACCCAGTGGCGCAAAATGTACTCTGCACAAAATGACTTCACAGGATTAAAACAGGGGTGCCCATTCCCCATGAATAAATAAATATATAAGCAAAATAGCGCGCATTCTCAATAAAAAGTTGGAAAATACAAAAAATGAATATTTTTGACAGGATTTCAACTCACCACGCTTCCATTACGAACTGAGCGCACTACCCACTACGCTGAGCTAGAACATGCTTGGGGGGTTGTAAAATGACTATTTATCCGAAAAACGCACCATTGGAATTCATGTTTAGAAGTCATACAGTGAATATTGACGCGATATTCCTTTCCCAATAACAATTGCGTCTTGATTCGACAGTGACAAGCGGCTTCCGGGCACCGAATGACGTGCGGATATTAGCAAGAGCTCAAAGATTTTTGAAGTATCCACACCTCAACTCTGAAAAATCTCAATCTGACTAAAGAAGCAGCCACAGATTGTCAGTTGTTGCTGCCGGTAGTTTTTTTTTTTGATAGTTGGTCCTCACACTTGCTACTGGTCAACATGTACAGATGATTTAAAATGTCTTGTTCTGTAGATATCCGAGCACACGAGTGAATATTGAGTTTTTTTCGCGCAAGCGATGATGTAACAGTCCACAACCGGCGTGCCAGACATATTTACAGTTATATTGATACTTGCCATTGCGAAACCGCCGGAGCAATTACTAAATCATTACACTGAAAAAGTATGCCAGTGTGTCATTTCACTAAGGCTCACCAAATTACCAACTAAAAAATGCGTCTTTTTACATACGAGTCAGAGAAGTACCGGCTCCTGCACTCAGAAAGAAGCTTTCGGTGACAGCCTGTGCTGCTGAAAGCACGACACATCGATCATTGTCGCTCCATGTGCGGGCACCACACACGCGGAAAAATAGTTGATTTAGGCTCATGAATGTCTAAACTGTACTTTACAGTCATTCTTACACTTTTGAATTGTGCCTACGTAAAGTAAAAAGTGCCAGTGGCATGTGCACTGACGCGGCCGGCACGATAGGCCTCACTGCGACGGGGCACTGGGTAAAGCCACTCTCAAAGCAGCTGAGTTGCGATGCCTAAAGTTTCTGCATTTGAGCCTTGCAACGTTTCTAACTGTTACCTAAATGGTACGTGAAATAAGTAGAAGGCAAATCATTGCCAGAAATGCATAAACGAAGTGGCGATACCGAGCGACAGCCGTTTTTCTGGCCTCTGCTGGCAGTATACAGTGGTCGAGCCAGTGCAAAGATATATGCAGTGATATCAACACCAACGATTAAAAAAACACCCATTGAAATACTAATGCAATCCACTGAAAACGTATGCCAGCGAGTCAGTTCACGAAGTCGTACCAAATCACCAACTGGAAATTGCGTGTTCTTAAATATTAGGCAGAGAAGTACCGGCTAAAAACGGCCGGCAGCTTACGGTGACAACCAGCGTAGCTGAGAGCGCGACGCATCGATTGTCAGCGCTCCTTGTGCGAACATCGAAACAAGGCAAAATGAATATTTAGGTTCTTGGATGTACAAAATGTACTGTACAGTTATCCTCACAGTTTAAAATTTTCTTTACTCGAATCAAGAAGCACCGGTAACAAATTGTTACGTTTAGAAATATGTTTATTACGCGGTGGCGTACTGGTAGACTTGAAGAGATTGTGCACTGGAGAACTATCTTGCTAGCCGAACGTACTGTTCTCTATTCTGCCTGTTCTCCGCTCCCCAGAAGCTCATGCCTAAATCACATATGCGGTACCGTTTCTCTCCGCGCAGACCAAGCCCTGCGGGCGAGTTAAAGAGTCTCTCTCGAAATATAGCACTTCAAACGTACTATATGCACAAGTTCAGTCTTTGCAGACCACCGGCAATTTGAAAGAAGACGTGCTACACGGCAAGTTAAATCGCTAATGTTTATATGGTCTGGAACAACATCAGGTCCCGCATAGTGGGCCAGCAATTTTTCACACAACCCACGTTTCCAATCTGGCGTCCACAGCAACACGAGGTCTCCGCGATTACACGTCCCGTGTTGACGTTAACAATCAAAACGTGTCTTCGAGCGATCTTACGAAGCGACGGTGGGCAGGTAAGCAAAACGTCGGGCTTCTTCTGCGCGGCAGACTATCTCGGACTTACCGGAAACATGGTGGTCCCAAAACGGGAAGACGATATCTAGGGTACGACGAGGTGTCGGAGCATACAGAAGAAAGAAGAGACTGTAGCTGGTAATCTCAAGCTGGGCGGTGTTAAATGCGTAAGTTATGAAAGGTAGCGCACCATCCCAGTTCTTGTGATCTGCTGTCACATACATAGAAAGCATGTTCGTGAGAGTCCTGTTAGTTCGTTTCGTCAGGCCGTTTCTTTGGGGATGATATGGCGTAGAGTGCCGAAAGCTTGAAAGGCATAGACGAAGCATCTCTTCCACTACGTCTGCAATGAATTGTCGCCCACGATCACTGATAACAATTTCAGGAGGTGCGTGTCGAAGAACCACCAAACGCAGCATGAATAAACACACGTCAGCTGCAGTTGCCGATGCTATAGCAGCTGTCTCGCAGTACCGTGTTAAGTGATCGGCACGTACCACTATCCAGCGATTTCCATTAGAAGACCTCGGAAAGGGACCCAGAAGGTCAATCCCAACTTGCTCGAATGGAGTTCTAGGGGCTGGAATAGGATGTAGTCGCCCTGGAGAAGCACTGGTACGGCGCTTGCGGCGTTGGCACTCATTGGAGTTAGAGACGTACTGTTCCATCGTCTGGCGCATTTTCGGCCAGTAAAATCTTTCTTGAAGTCGGTAAAGAGTTTTCGCTGTGCCCAGATAGCCGGACGTTGGGTCATCATGAATAGCCTGCAAGACGGAAATGCGAAGGCTCTTCGGAACCACGAGAAGATATCGTAAGCCGGTAGTAGCATAGTTCTTTTTGTGCACAGGCCCGTCGCGCATGCAGAAGCGAGTCACTGATGGTCTTGACTCGGTAGGAAGGAGCTCCTGTATGGCGCGGTCCCTTTGCTGCTCAATCTTAAAGGCGTTGTTATCAGGAAATGGCAGGTCCAATGGCGCGATGTAGGTGTCGAAGTTGCCCACGTCGCAGTGCGTCGATAGAAGCGGTAGTCGCGAAAGACAATCTGCATCAGCGTGACGACGACCACTTTTATAGGAAATCGTAAAGTCGTATTCCTGCAGACGGAGTGCTCAACGCGCTAGTCGACCACATGGGTCACGCAGATTGACCAACCAGCAGAGCGAATGATGATCTGTCATGATGGCAAAGGGGCGTCCGTACAGGTAGGACCAGAAGCGCTGCACTGCGAAAATTACTGCGAGGCATTCTTGCTCTCTGATGGTGTAGTTACGCTCGGACTTGCTTAGCGAGCAACTTGCGCACGCAACCACATGTTCTTTGGTATCCAAGCGTTGAACCAATACGGCGCCTACACCAACACCGCTAGCATCTGTGATGTTCTGTGGGAGCCAGAGGGTTGAAGTGTCGTAGAATCGGATGGGATGTCAAAAGGAACTTCAACTCAGAAAAGGCGGACGCACATTCCGGAGTTCAGTCAAATGGCGCGCCTTTCTGAAGCAGCCACTTGAGTGGGTGCGCGATATTGGCAAACCCGGGGATGAATCGACAGAATTATGAGCAGAAGACCAAAAAGCTGCGTAGTTCTTTCGCTGAGTGAGGTTTCTTGAACGCCTCCACTGCTGCCGTTTTCGCGGGATCCAGCCGTATGCCTTCGTTGATCACCAAATGTCCAAGGACGAGTGTTTGGCGCTCTCCGAAAAGACATTTCTTTGAGTTGGGCACCAAGCGTGCTTTGCTTAGGCAGTTCAGAACGAGGTCGAGGCGTGTGTTTTGCTCACAGAAAGTGCGCCCGAAATTCACAACATCGTCCAGATAACAGATGCTTATTTTTCACTTCAAACCACGCAGAATGTTGTTCATGAAGCGCTCAAAAGTGGCAGGCACGTGGCACGGTCTGAATAGCATCACATTGTATTCAAAAAGTCCACTTGGTGTAACAAATGCCATTTTAGATGCGGAAGCATCTTATACTCGCGCCTTGTAGTGCGCCGTCCGCGCCGTCCGCACCGCCTTAGTTGAGCTAATTCATTACGTCTGATACAATAATCACTCGTTCTCTGCTACTGCAATATTCACGCGTTCATCAAGTATAAGGTTATTTGTTGCACTTCAAAAGCATACATGTGTCCGAGTTAAAACGGTCAAAGTTTCACATTAAATGCACCAGGAAGGTAAAGTATTGGTACGGAAACCAGTAACACAAACATGACCTTGTACGGTAAAGTTAGCTATTTAAAACCTACGCGAGCGTCGGTGCACACTGAACCATGCCTGTGTATTCAGGCATGTGTCTAACTCTGTTACCAGCCACTAAACTGTTTTAGCGGGACGGCTCAGTGCTCTCCCATAGTTGAGTACGAAGTACTCAAAATCGTTCAACATATTAGATGCGGAAGCATCTTATACTCGCGCCTTGTAGTGCGCCGTCCGCGCCGTCCGCACCGCTTCTCGAACATTCGACAGCTGACGCGCGCGCATGCGCCGTCGCGCCGTCGCCCACCATCTGTGCCGCGCGCGCTTCTCCTTCGAGAACATTCGACAGCTGACAGCGCATGCGCCGTCGCGCCGTCGCCATCTGTGCCGCGCGCGCGCTTCTCCTTCGAGAACATTCGACAGCTGACAGCGCATGCACCGTCGCGCTGTATATATACTCAAGGTCGGCGCTCGCTCGCTCAGTTGCCGCTCGTCCGTTGGTTCGTCGCAATAAATAAAACACCGCCCTTTCGCATACGTGCCGTACGTGTTCACTCATTTAACACCCCATTTCACAACCACGTTAACCAATTTAGCCATCGACCCAAGTAAGTCGCAATTTAACACCCGTTAACCAATTACATGCTTCCGCATCCTCCTCAGTGTTCCCCCGAGGGAAGCTGCGGGCAATTTTTTCTCTCTGTCTTACTCGTGCATTAGAATTTGCCGATACCCTGACCTGAAATAAACAGACGAAATGTAGGAGGGTAATTTGGCAGCAGCGGCACGACCAGCGAGCACACGCCTAAGAGTTCGCTCCATATTTTTCAGCCGCAACAGAAGAAGACGCTGTGACTGAAAGCACCGCGGATCCGGGCCGGCGCACTTCGGTACTCGTGTTGGCATCATTCTTTCATCGAAAAGAGAGGCACAACGAAATATTGCGCTGTTGACGTCACCGGCTGCCACAGCGACGCTACTCGGACACGGCCAACGAATTTTCTACGAAGGGCGTGAACCATCATATGGCAGCAGCGGCACGACCAGCGAGCACACGCCTAAGATTTCGCTCCACACTTTTCAGGTTGGTGAATATCTTTTTATGCCATTGTTCTGCTCTCCGCCACTGCTGACAAGTGTTGGTATGTAGTTGTAGTGTGAAACTGCAGTGACATGTCACAATTACGTTGTTGTTCTTGTCGTCTTGGACCAGAAGACGGATGCTCGCTTCTGGCTTGTTCAGAATGCAAATTCGTATTCCACCTAGGTGCATGCTCAGCGTTTTGGAAGAAGCGTCAAAAAAAACGGGGGAAAAACATGGAGGTGTGATAAGTGCAAGACTGGCGGCCAGAAGTCTGAGTCTGATGCGGAAGGGGTGTCAACTGATATCATAGTAGCGCAGCAACTACACTCACTTGAACTTAAGATTGAAGCACTCCTAGCTTTGCCAAGCAAGCTCCAATCAATGGAAACAGCTGTGCAGCTTCTGTCGAACGAATTTCATGAATTCAGTGAACGACTGCACGCCCAAGAAACAGCTACGAAAGATTTGTAGAAGAGAGTCGATAAGCTAGAGAAAGGCAAGGTAAATAGAGATGTGGCTTTGATGGCACAAGATTTAGACAAGCTAGAATATCGTAGCTGACGCATGAACCTAGAAATACATGGCATTAGGGAAACTGAGGGTGAGGATCTTGTGGCAAAAGTGAATGAAATTGCGAAACAAATATCACTTCCCTCCCGGACCAGCATTGATCTTCAAACCATCCATCGGCTACCCGATAAGCCAGGCAAGACTCGTGGCATTATTGTGCGCTTCATGAATCAGGAAACAAGGACAACTGGCTCTCAAAGCACCGACAGCTAAAAAGCGAAAACAGTAACACATACATTTGTGAGAACATGACTCGACAGGCGCGAAATCTGCTCACTATGACCAAAGAATGGGCTAGGAAAACGGGTTTTGCATTCGTGTGGCATGCCAATAGTAAGGTGCTAGTGAGGCGAGCGAATGGCGAAAGAGCAGTGGTCATTCGGGGAAGCGAGGACATGATACGTTTATCATGAAGAGTGGTAACAGTTGTGTATTTCTCGGCTGATCCAGTCCCAAGATGTTGTACTCACCATCCGAATTCCTACGCGATCTTCCAACCTTAAGAAGCGGCTCTGCGCTCTCAGTTTTTCATTTAAATGCCAGAAGTTTAAGAGAGAATTTTGATGAGATAAGCATGTTGTTGTCGGAAACTAGTTATTCATTTGATATAATTTGCTTTACTGAGACATGGCTGTCATCAGATGATGATTGTATTTTGATTGGTGGTTATGAGTGCATTTCTGCATACCGATTACGAAAGCGTGGTGATGGTGTTTGTTTGTATGTCCGTGCAAACCTCCCATATAGAATTGTTGCCGAGTTTAAGGTCATAGGTGATAGCTATGAGTGTATAATGTTAGAATTTTCTAATGTTATTTTCTGTGAGTTATCGCCCTCCTACTGGTTCAATGAAAAGCTTTTTGAATTTCATTGAGAAATCACGGGAGAGATCTCTAGATTCTCGCTTACAGACTGTCTTGGTAGGTGACTTTAACATCAATGTATCACTAGATAACCCCAGCTACGTACGCCTAAATGAACTAATAGAAGCATATAGTTGTATGAGTGTAAGTAGCACCCCAACAAGAATAACTACCACATCGGAAACAACGTTAGAACTATGTATTACAAGTTTTGATACTACTGATGTCAAAGCAGGCGCAATTACTACCGACATTAGCGACCATTTTCCAACATACTGCTTCCTACCAGGCAATCGTGTAATTAAAAATAAGGGTGAAATGCTCTTTAGGAGTTATTCTAGCCGCAACATTAAACGTTTTGAGAACCTTATCTTTGGAATTGACTGGAGCATGGTTATACGAGAAAAGGATCCTAATAAATCATACAACTTAGTTTTAAAACACTTGACATCTTTATATGATGCGTGCTTCCCTCTTAAGCCCTACAAAAAACGCAGAAAATGCAAAAAAACTATGGGTGACAGTGGAACTATGCAACAGAATTAAAGCCAAAAACAACCTTTTTCAAGTTTTCCTATCTTCCGGAGACGAAAACGATTTACGTAATTTCAAAAAACTTCGTAATACACTGAACAAAGATTTGAAGATAGCCAAGACGTAATACCACATTACTAAATTTACCACTCATTCAGGAGACGCGCGCCTGCTGTGGGACGCAATATATCAGCTCATCAATGAAAATGATATATCCAGACGAATAAAATTTGAAAAACTGGGCATGAGTAAATTAGAAATCGCTGACACCTTTAACAAACACTTTTTAACAGTTGGTGAGTTTACCACAAACAGCACGGAAACGTGTTGCGCCAACTATATAGCATCAAATTACCCGTCTGGTGTATTCCTGTTTCGTACGGATCAACAAGAAGTGGTAATGCTAATCACGTCATTAAAGGATAACTGTGCTTGCGGCCCATATGACATTAAGTTAAAGCCTTTGAAGGCTATAAGTCACATTATCGCTACACCACTAACGCACATTTACCACTTGATGCTATCTTCAGGTGTTTTTCCCGATTAAATGAAACTTGCGAAAGTAACTGCCATCCATAAAGGTGGGTCATTTGATGATATTACAGACCTATATCTGTACTTTCTGTGTTCGCGAAAATGGCTGAACGAGTTATATATAAGAGGATTACGGGCTTTCTAAACGCAAATAGTATAATAGCAAAATACCAGCATGGGTTTTGCAAAAACAAGTCTGCTGAGTCGGCTCTACTCAGCATTAAAGAATACATTTTAGACAACATTGAAAACAAACTCTTTACACTAGGAATATTTCTGGATTTTAGAAAGGCATCCGAAAGTATACAACACGATCTACTTTTACAAAAACTACTGTATTATAGCATTCGGGGTACCACAGCTCAATTAATACAAAGTTATCTCTCGTCTAGAAAACAATATACCGTTGTAAATAATACACACTCTTAAGTTGAACACATTAAGTATGGTGTTCCCCAGGGATCGATTCTTGGAATAATCAAATTCCTGCTGTTCAATAATGATATCGTAAATATTGATGGACACAAGAAAATGATATTGTATGCTGATGACACAAATGTATTTTTCGCAGGTTCAAACGTATGTGAACTATATAAAGAAGCTAACGTTTGGATGGAGAAACTAAATTCATGGTTAAATGTATATAAACTTCAATTGAATATCGCTAAAACAAAGTACATGTTTTTCAAGCCTAAAGGAGTACCTCACATACCATGCACTCCAATTTACTTCCAGAGCACGGAGATTCTGCGCACAACAACAATAAAATTTCTAGGAGTTCTATTCCAAGAACAACTTTCTTGGTCTCCTCACATTGACGCGATAAAAAAAGATCTTTCCAGGAGAATCGGCATTTTAAATAGACTGAGATACTACGTCCCATCAAATGTCATATTGCAAATTTACTACGCACTAGTACATTCACGACTAACATACTGGTGAAACAGCAGGTGAAATCTGGTGAAACAGCAGGCAGTACTTGACCTCGCCCGTTCGAGGTCAAGTACTGCCTGCTGTTTCACCAGATTTCAGAAACCGCGAACATTGAACGACATAAAAGAAAGTGAAGCCATTGCTGAAAAACGCGAGGAAGTTGGTTAAAGGAAAGAAAGGTAAGAGAGAGGAGAGCCAAATGCTAAAAGTACAAATTGTCATCGCTCACAGTTGGTGACGTTTGCCGTGGTGGTGATCCCATGCGGGGTTTCTTAAATGCAGCTGCTCCCACTGCCTGGCTCCAAACAGCGTTGTGAACTCGAAGGGCTCGATGCGTCTGCAGATCGTGCGGCTTTGGTAGAAACATCAGTGTCCGCCGGTTTTCTCCGCGTTGGTGGTCGGCTTCTTGGCGGCTCCATCGATTTCGAAGGCGTAGTGTTCGTGTTCTTCAAGCTCGTCAACATTTCAAGGTTAGAGTTTGGTGTGCTGTCACAGGCGCCTGTCGCTGTCGTGGCAGAGGAAATCAAAGTAGTGCTGTCGGTGATGCCTCTTTAATGGGTACCTGATCGTCCGGCGTTTGGCGCTTTTCGGTTGCAATTGATGCACTGCAGTTATGTCGAGTTTCGATGCTGCCTACTAGTGAAGAAAGATCAGTGGACGTTTCCATGGAACTCTAATTTGGGTGTTCATGTTGCGTCTGAGCGGGCTGTTCATCTGTAGTTGCCCCGTCTGGCGTACTGGCCGGCTTGACGCGAGTAGCGTCTTCCGACTGCGCGTCTACGATATCATCGGTCAGGCTCTCTTCATCCCACTGGTCTGGTGTTTTGACTCGTGTCGTTTTCTTTTGAGGACGCAGTACTTCATAGGTGCTAGATGGCTTGGCCACACTTGAGGACCTTGAAGAGGATTTTTCAATCGTTAGGAAGTTTTGGACACTCGGTGACGGGGTCTCGTGAGCTGCGTATGCGTATGGTCTGCGCTTGAAACATTTGTAGGGGCGAAGCTCCTTATAGCGGCATCCGTTCGTCCCACGTCCCGTCGTAGTATGTAACCAATCTTACGCTTTGACCTGCAAGGTGGTGCCGGTGGGAAATTTTTCCTGTGCGTTGTTGAACAATAAAAAAAATTCGCAGCGTGCGCGTTTACTAAAAGCCGAATTCTTCTGTCTCTCAATCCCCATTAGCAGCCATTGGCATGTTCCAGTAGGAAACGTTAGTAGAAGTAGAAGTGAAAGTGTTAGATAAAAGCCGACTTCTGCTGTCTGCCATTCCCAGTAGCAGCCATTGTTTACCTCCGTGATTAATGTTCAAAAAGCCGTTGATGGATGAAAAAAATCAACGAAAGACGCCAGATGTTTTCTAAAAGCAAAACGAAAAGATGCCACATGTTTCTAAAGCAAAACGAAAAGACGCCAGCTGCTTAACGAAAGACGCAAGGTGTTTTCTAAAGCAATGGTGTCATAATCAAAACCATATCGCGATACAGGTTTGGAGTTGACGATGCTCGTTGCCTTCGGTGTGTGCTCGTATGAATAATGATGCCGAAAGTAGAATAAACTTTTTCTAAACACATATACCATGAACTCGATGTGGTTAAAGGTGGGAAATAGACCCGAAGCGCAAGCCGTAAGAAAGTGTGCGGGTGCCACCTTTCGTTTAGTCCTTAAACTCTCCGCTGGATGGCGGTGCTTCTATATAGGGAATATATGATGAAAAGATCTGAGATGATAGTACTTGGAGCGTTCAATAGATGGACGAACGGACAAACAGGCAGATGCATGGATGGACGCATGAACGGACGCAGGGGTGGATGTATGGAAGAACCCAGAGCGGACGCACGAACAGACGCACGAACAGACGCACGCACAGAAGGGCGGACGGACAGTCACACAGACGGACGCATGGACGGACGGAAGCAAGGACGAATGGACGGACGAATGCTCCGCCCCACTCTCCATCATTCACTCCGTGGATATGCGCCAATTTTTTTGATTGGGTGATCACCTCCGTACCTTCTGCGGGCTTCAGTGCACTCTTCCGCAGCGTGTCCTTACGCGCTGCACCTATGACGAAAAGGTGTTGCACAGGCCACGGTCATGTGGCTTTCATTGTGGCAACGCGCACAGACGCGACGCAGACCACGGTACTCCAAGATAACGTGGTGTCTATAGATTGAAATGAAGTTCGGTTCAGGGCTTTGCCATTTCCATCTTCACAACTCATGTACCTGTAAATGTAGACTGACGTCGTTGCAGAATAACTTATGATACTACGTACTTTTCCGAAAGGCTGCTAACCAGAGAGGACCGCACCATCGGGTACGTACGGCGGCAACCTGTACACACTCACGAACACACTTGGCGGGCCGACGACTTCCTCTTAAATATTTAGGGGCGAAGCTGCTTATAGAGACACACGTTCGTCCTTCGTAGCCGTTATAGTATGTAACAAGTATTACATTTTGACCTCCAAGGTGGTGCCGGCGAGATATTTCTTCTGTGCGTTGTTGAACAATAAAAATAGTGCTCAATGTACATTGCAATGGCTGTTAATGGGGAATGAGATTGATATGTAGGGTTTAACGTCCCAAAACCACCATTTTAATGGGGAATGAGAGACAGGAACATCCGGCTTTCAGTTAACGCGCACACTGCGGTCCCAATTAGCATTCTTTGGCATGTACATTGAGCACTATCTGAAAAGAAAAGGTTGCTACGTTAAAACCGCTGGGTGGAACCTCCTTATTTTTAGAAAGGTTTAGCGAGCGTTGAGCCGCAGTGCCATGAATACAATGAACTGGTATATACCATGAATGTACTCGAGGTGGTTAAAGGTGGGAAGTAGACCCCAAGCGCAAGCCGTAAGAAAGTGTGCGTGTGCCACCTATCGTTTAGTCCTTGGAATGTCGGCTGGATGGCGGTGCTTCTATATGGGGATATATGATTAAAAGATGTGAGATGGTGGTACTTGGAGTGTTGAATAGATGGACGAACGGACACACAGACAGATGCATGAATGAACGCATGAACGGACGCAGGGGTGGATGCATGGACAAACACAGGGACGGACGCACGAACAGACGCACGCACGGACGGGCGGATGGACACATAGATGGTCACACAGACGGACGCATTGATGGACAGAAGCAAGAATGGATGGTCGGACGATTGCTTCGCCCCACTCCACTCTGTGGATATGCTGCCATTTTTAATCTTCTGAAGGACAAAACCTTCGGTAACCATGGGCTTGGTCTGCTCTCCTTGTTGTACTTTATATCTGTGATGGGAGCCCAACGCTAAGGTCAGTACCAACTCAAGTTAGCTTCACAAGCCTCAGTGCTCGATCAAGCTTTACTTGCAAATTTGGTTCCCTATAAGAAATAGTTTTACTTGCAACCTTGGCACAAAAGATTGCCACAAAAAGAAAATAATAGTCCCTTTCTATCCTTTAAGCAACTATGTACAAGACAAAGGAAATATTTTGAATGGCGTCGATAGTATGTCTGCGAAGTATTCTTGACCAATTTAAACACAAGTTGAACAGAAATTCACGAGATCTATTGGTGTTTCACGCTTTTATTGAACTGATTTTGTTAAAGGGCCACTCACCAGGCCCCATACCGAATTTTAGTTAGAAAGTGAAAGTTGATGGGTGTCCCATGAGGAAAATTTTGCCACCAAACTTATTCGAGTCAGTTCATCACGAGCGGAGAAGCAGGTTTTGTGAAGCAGCGCGAAACGATGGGAGGAGGTGAGCTCGATACCCTTGCCGTTCCTCCGCGTAGCCTTCGCAAGCCAAATCTCTTCCCCACCCTGTCAGGCATCTGACTATGAGGAGACGTGCGCGTGACGCGCCCAAACAAGTCTAACCCCCGAGAACGCCAGCAGCGTTGTTTTGTTGACCAGCATTTATTTGTGGCGTTCTGCCTGTTTCTGCGGGAGGGTTCGGAAACGCTGGCTTAGACGCGGTAGAGTATATGAGCACAATGAGTGCGCGAACGCGTAGGAGCATTATTATGGTGGTCGTCTGCTTAATGCGCTATCCACGGGGACACGAACAAATGCGAAACGCTGGCACATTAGCCCCGCATCTCGTAGCATTTCACGCGAAAAATTAAAAGAAAAACGCGCACAATTTTTTTATTGCGTCTCATTATTTATTTCATGTTTTATTAATCTCTTGAAGCAACAAATACATAAACTACGCACGTTGTGTTAAATTATTTTTGCCATGTCACGTGGTATACTGTTGACAACGTCAGGGCACAGTCGTTTACGTAGAGGACCTACGTCATTGCATCGCCGTGTACGTAGGGCCATTCATACGCCCGCGTCATGCCCCATTCTCTAGGCGTGCGCCGGCAGAGGGAGGGGGAGCAGCGTTCATTATGAAATTTGACCCATTTTCGTGGCGCGTAGCGTTGCAAATTTTGGCAGACCTGATCGTGAACGCCTCGTCTACGCATTGCGCTTGTCAGCTCAAAATTGTCAAACCTGGTGAGTGGCCTTTAGGCATTCTCATCAAGTAAATATTACGCGTTGCCATAATCGAACTTTCAGATAAGGCGTAGAGAAACTAAAATTCACAGCATATTCACATAGTGAATGATGATGAATGGGGCGAAACGTCCATCAGTCCGTCCGTGCCTCCGTCCTTGTGACTGTCCGTCTGTCTGTCTGTCTGTTTATTCGTCCATCTGTCCATTCATGACCACGTCCGTCTGTCCGTCTGTCTCTCGTCCGTCTGACTGTATTTCCATCCGTCCATGCATTTGTCCATTTGTCTGTCTGTAGGTCCATCGATCCATCCACCCGGCCATTCAGTGAACACTCCAAACAATGCCATCTCGCATATTTTTCAACATATATTCATCATATACTAAAATATCACGGCATATCCATGAAGTGAATGATAATTAGTGGGGTGAAGCGTTTGTTCGCCTGTCCGTGTGTTTATCCAGCCAGGCATCCACACAGATAAATGGTCGGACAGAGGTAAAGACGGACGGACGGATGAACGTTCATCTGTCTTCTTTCCGCAAGTTTGTCCGTCCGTGCTTCTGTCTCTCAGTCCATCTGTACGTTCCTCCGTCTGTCTGTCCGTCTGTCCATGCGTCCGTCCAGCGGTGAGCCTGAAAGTCGATGCTTCTGTCCATCTGTCCCTGCTTTCGTTTGTCCATCAGTCCGTCCGTGTGTCCGTGCCTTTGTCCAACCGTCCGCCAGTCGGTCTGGACGCCGAACGGATTAAAGAACGCTACGCCCCTCACATCTTCACTTCATGAATATGCTGTGAAATCAACTAACGCCATGTTGTTATACTTTTCTAAGGACGTATAGTCACCACGCCGTCTATTGAGCAAGTTAAGATCTTGAGGTGGCTACATTCTACATACAGAGAAGGAAACAACCCAGGGCCTAAGGAACTTCCCCCTAAAATTGGCAAATCAATACCTTCAGTCTAAAAAGTAGGTGTCCTACTACATTGCCGAACCTTTGCTTCGGAAACTTTCCGAGTAAGAAAACCTCTACACCAAAACACAGACAGTTCAGTGCGTGCCGCCATATCTACGAAAGGTGCGTCACCATCTGTCGCTAGTGGGGCGAAGCAACACACTTGCCTTCTGTAGCCGCGAGATCACCACTCATAACGGAGGAGTAGGCGCCAGTGTCCACGATAGCGGCTACTTGAATATTTTTGATACTTACAGCAATATCAGAACTGCACAGGGCGAAGCAACCCCCTGAACGGCCGTACCTGCAGACCGTCTCCGATTCAAACACGAAGCTTAACAAATTGAGTCCGGCTGTTAGCATATTTCGCACATTTGCTAGTCAAGAGACTGGGGCTGTTTGCGTGTGTAACATCAAGAATACATTCCTCGACAGCACGGAATGTCCTTAGCACGCGCATTCAAGTCTGCGGAAATAGCTCTATCAGAGACATACAGTCATGATCGAAAAGAAAGTGGCGTATACAAATAAGGGCTCGTTTCCTTCATTAGACACATAGTTCTATTAGATTAAAAAAACACAATAAAAAGAAGATTCCATTAGTTGTAATTCTAGTGTATATGTCAAGAAAAAAAAGTGGATGCAAAATTAACTTGCCATGGGCAAGCAACAAACCTGCGACTTTGCGACCTTCGAATAAATTACCCGATGACCTACCAACTGATCTACTCATGTTCAATGCACATATTTGCATGAGAATACAGCGGGTATTCGTCTGCTGTGCAAGGCAGATTGCTTGTTGTGCGTGGCGGTGGTTTCTTTTTGGCGGCGAGTAGAAGAGAACAAAGACGTTAGGCACGATTGCAACTGACGTGTTGATAATGCGGCTTTCATGGACTTTCATTTATTACCATGATAAACTGGTGGAGATGCTGGGTAACGATCATTTGAACCTCAAGACGAGTTGCTACTACCATTTCCAAGAACTTCCGGTGAAAACCCGCCACTTCGGCACAGCCGTCGCTTCCTTGGACTACCTCCCGAGTTCAGCCCTTTGATTTCAGCAGGATTGTTCACCACAACGCCAAATTAGACGCAAGACAGCAATGTAGACCACCTGACTGCCGTCCTGAGTGTGGTCTAGTTTGCAATCTTAAAGCCATTTCATGATGATGTGTTTGAGGGCGTGGACGATTGGTTAGACCACTTCGACCTAGTAGCAGCAGCCAGCGAGTGGGACGAAAGAAGCAAAGTGCGCTATGTCTACTTCGCCCTCGAATACTACGTTCGTACGTGGTAGGAGAATCTTGAGCGATCTATGAACACCTGGCAAAAATTTGAGCGACAGTTGCGTGAGGCATTGAGGAATCCCGAGAGAAAAGAGAAATTCAGAAGGCCAACAAAAGCGCTGATAGGCTTGTGAGTTTATGACGCGCTTGTTAAAAGGTGCCCTCCATACATGGTTGAGAAAAAAGAAGACCGTCTTCTAATGCGCAGGGTGAAGGAGCAACTTTTTTGCTGGACTCATGCGCAAGCCCACCATCGCTGAGTTAATCACCAAAGTGATGACTTTGAAATGCGCACTCTAGCAACGTTTTCTTCAGTACGAGCGCCAAAGTACTCTCACCACCGTGTCATCGTTCATCAGTACACAAGACGTAAGAACGCTCTGGTAGCTTGTGCGAGCATTGTCCGCGAGGAGCTTGAAAAAGTTCGCCACCCTATTCCTCTGCCAACCATGAATGTTCTTGAGTATACATGATTCATGACGAGTTCAGCACCGTGATCTAGCCTTTAGTAACAATGCGTGCGGAAGCACCAGCTTTCACTTTTGCCGAAGTGCTACGAATTCCAAAACAATCTTCGGGACGCTTCCTGTACTGCCACGACAGTTTCTTGATGCGACTGCAAATATACCTATGACTTTGAAGCCCCACGCGAGGTCACCCGAAAGTAAAAAATGTGGCGCACCGATAACAGGCGGCTTTGTTACCACTGTGGTGAAGCAGACCACCTTTACTGCCAGTTCCGTTATCACAGAATGGGCTTTGAGGTGTTCCATCCTAACGTACGCTGGCTAAGCAGTGATGAGCGCCCACGTAAGATTAAGCAGTATATGGCAGCTCAGCAGTAATACACTCATGCGCCAAGGCACCAGACACGTTTACCGTCTCCTCGGTGCTTAATCTCGTCCAGTTGTTACTCCACACTCTTTGATGTTCGCCAAAGGTCCCGAGCATTCACCCACGTCAGAAAAAATGACGACAGAGACCTCTCAAGGTAAGGCCGCTGTTGAGCGACCTGTCAAACATCTTTCGACGCGACTTGTTACCCACTACGACGAAGATGTATTCACTTCGCCTTTTTTGGTAACGACGAACGGACGACGACGAAGTGATTGCTTAGCAGATCGCAGTTTCAGTAGGTGCTCTTTTTTCACCTAATTTTAAGTGAACTTCACGAATATCACATCCGTGTCCGTCGGTGATGGACGTGGACCACCACGGACGTCCGCCAGTTACGGCGGCGTCGGTGGTGGCCGCATCCAGGAAGCGTATGGGACTCTACAGCGACTACGACAGCGAAGGCACTCTTGTTTACTCAATGAGCAGCGAAGAGCCTTCTGATGACGACGATTTTAAGCTGGTGCTGAGCCGTAAAGCGAAGAGGCGGAACGTCAGAACATCTTCATCATCGAGTACGTTGAACGACAGAGTGCCAAGGAGACCCGTGACAAACACTATCCTTTTTGTCCCTAAGGTACCGGACGGTAACATGAAGTGCCTCAACAGGCAATCTGTTTCGGTGATGCTGGAAGGACTCGTGCCAAACGAAATCACAGACATCAGAGTGAACACGCGTAAGAACGTATTGGCCATCGACGTCTTGCATGCTGCGGCACTTAATGTACTGCGCAACGTCAACGAGCTGGGGGAACGAAAGTTCGCTCCTACATTCCTGTGAGCTCTAACGTCATCACTGGAGTCATCTACGATGTGGATACTGCCATTCCCAGCTCCGACTTCGATGTTCCGGTCAAACCGGCAAATGAAGCCAGCGTCATCGCAAAAGTTGTCCGTTTGGGAAACTCACGCAGCTTGAAGATCATGTTCAAGGGTGACTCTCTTCCTTCACACGTAAGGGTGGGCCATTTTCGGCATTCAGTGCGACCTTTCATACCGAAGCCCTTACAGTGTTATAAGTGCATGAAGATGGGCCACGTGAGAAGCGTATGCGAAAATAGAACGGCGTGTCCTCGTTGCGCGGAAGCCCATTCTGCGGATGACTGCGAAGCAACTACCCTCAAATGCTCGAATTGTCATAGGTCACATGTAGCTTCGTCAAAGGAATGTCCCAAAATCCAAAGAGAAATAGCGATATTGAAGCAAATGGTCAGAGACAATTCGTCGCATCGAGAGGCTGCCAGGACCGTCCGAAAGAGGCGTCATCGTTGCCGCAGTTCATCAAAGAATGCCGCAGACGCTGCATCAAAAGCACCACTCCACCACCTTTCTCTTCCACCGCCCTTGCCTCCCAAACCGAAGGCGGCCAGCGTGGTCAACAAACCAACCAGCAGCACGGTTGCAGATGAATCAGTTTGGCCTTCTTTGCCGAAGTTACAGCCACCTGCAAATCCCAAGCGCACATCGACCGTCACATCACTCCAGCCAGCCGCTGACAAGCTGCCTGAGGAGGACACAGAAGTTATCAGAATGTTCCGAACACTGCTCGGTGCCATGCGAAAGCTGTGCAGCAGCCTGAAATCTCCACTCGCTCAGAGTGCACTACAAGTACTGGATGCTCTAGGTCCTGTATTTGCAAGTCTCCAGTAGCAACCATGGCTCAATCAATTTTCTCCTTCCGCAACGAGGTCCGACGAGCGTCGATAATGCAGTGGAACGCGAGAGGCCTGAGGTCCCGCATCTCTTTGTTCCGTCAATATATATTCATGAATCGTATTTCTATGATAGTTATATGTGAACCAAACGTGCAACAACCTCCTAAACTATCAGGGTATGAATCTGTCTTTTCTTCAACGTGCGAGGAACGCAGCAAGGTGGTTGTTTACATTCGCACAGATTTCACATATGTGCATCATGCAGTTCAACCGCATGGTGACAATCAATATGTCTGATTACGTGTTAATAAGGAAAAAGTGTCATTCACACTCATTGGTGTCTACATATCACCATCCGGTCGATTTTAACAAGACCAACTGCGAGATATTCTGACAACTACGGGCACGTGGGATATAACTGGAGACTTCAACGCACATCACTTAATCTGGGGTAGTTCGACGATCAACGCTAAAGGAAGAAACCTCGTGTCATTCGCTTCCAAGCATGACCTATGTTTCTTAAATGATGGCAGTCCTACATACCTGCGGGGCCTAACGTACAGCAGTTGCCTAGATTTGACTCTGGTATCAAGAAACTTCCTGTCGCAAGTGCACTGGTTTTCAGACATCGAAACGCATGAAAGGGACCACATTCCAACTTATATGCGAATAAGGGGTCTTACTAACTCCTTTTCTAAGACCACAATACGAAGAATCGATTGGTCCAAATTTCAGCGACTCATGGAAAATACATGTCGTGAAGACCCTGACCAGAACTTGGAGGATGTCATCAAAGAGGCACTGAGGCAAGCTTCCTGTCTCCTCCCGTTCAGCGGCAAGCGTTCAGATTTCGACGTTGAACTGGAAAAACTGTGCGCGCTTCGCCGAAGGGCGGAAAGGAGATACAGGCGGATGAAAGCAATATGCGACTTGAGGCTGGCACGACGCATACAGAAAAAAGTCCAACGACGTTTAGACAAACTTGAACAGAAACGCTGGAAATCATTCTGCGAACCATTGGATCCCCGAAAGCCGTTGTCACGCATCTGGAGCACTATTCGTGGTCTGCGCTCGACTCCCCAACAAAGACATCCTTTCATGGCTTTAGCCCTACATTCAGGCCACACTCAACTTGAAGTGGCAAATGAGTTTTTTACGCGGATCTCTGGTGTGTCCGCCTTGTCTGCTGACACCATTAGGACTGTTATCCCTGAACCCCGCATCTACGAAATGGGCCATCTTTTCACTATAGAAGAACTTGACGCATCTTTGGCGGCTTCCCGACGATCATCTTTACCAGGACCCGATGGCATCACCTACGCCGCTATAGCCAACCTTCAACAGGAGGCAAGGGGACAGTTGTTAAGCTATTACAGCCACTCATGGATGGCGGGTAATGCTCCCCAGGATTGGAAGATAAGTGGACTTGTGCCACTACTCAAAGCAGGAAAGTCACCATTTGATTTCACATCATTTCACCCTGTTGCCCTCGCAAGTTGCGTAGGAAAAGTCATGGAAAGGATACTTAGACGCCTAGATTGGTACCTCGAGCGCTGCAACGTATACCCAAACTGCATGACGGGTTTTCGGCGAGGTAGGTCATCTCTTGACAACGTGATTGATCTCACAACATTTAGCCAGCAACAGAAGAGCCTCAAGCGCATACCACTGGCACTCTTCCTCGACGTCAAAGGGGCTTATGATAACGTAACACATAAAGCCATCTTAGACTCGTTGGAAGCTGTTGGAATCGGTGGTCGGATGTTCCAATGGATCCAGGATTATTCCACAAGAAGGTCCTTTTTTGTACAAACCTCAGATGGACCTACCACCAATTACTATACCTCCCGTGGCGTCCCTCAGGGCGCTGTATTAAGTCCCACTTTATTTAACCTCGTGATAGTAGGACTTCGTGAAATTTTGCCAAGTACCATCCTCATATTCATATATGCTGACGATATTTGTCTATGGACTTCGGCTGTAACACGTCTACAAGTACGTGCAAGAGTCAGCAGGCTGCCACCCAGACATGCTCATATCTCCGCAAGCAAGGTCTTTCCGTCTCAACGGAGAAATGTGCATTGGTTGCGTTTACTCGCAGAGCCATGACACAATACCCCGTTACCATCAATGGACAAAATATACCATACCAGAAGAACCATCGCTTCTTGGGTGTGATTATTGACAGGGACCTTTCGTGGAGTGCCCACTGCAATTACCTGAAGAGAAGGCTAACTTCTATCGTCCATATAATGCGGTTCCTCTGCGGAAAATCTTGGGGCGCATCGATAAGGTCAATGATGCAGCTATACAGGGCACTGTTTCTGGGATTTTGCGCTACAGGTTGCCGTTACTGGCAAGTACGTGCAAGACGAACATCCGCACTCTCGAAAGAAAGTCTGCAAGGACAAAAACTACGCGTGTGCTTAGGATTGCCGCGATGCACCTCAACCTACGGGGCAATTATGATCGCAAGAGAGCATCCAATTGGAACATACATCACCACTGACAATTTGAGAGCTCACATAAGACACCTCTGCTGAGTTCCTGGTCACCATGTTGCAGTGTTGCCATTTCAAAGACCACACGCGATGTTTTGAAAGATTATTTCTGCCCATAGAGAATGCCTTCTTTTTGGCTTCACTCCAGCAACAAGACCAGCGTCACCCCCGTGGTGCCTTCAACAACCACAGGTGTGCCTCACTATTCCGGGAATAACGAACAAGAGCCATAATTCAACAGTGGTCCTACGACAGGTGACATCGTCGCTACACAACGAAAAATACGGCCAGAGGACCTACACTTACACCGATGGATCGGTCTCGGCTGGCAGCTCCACAGGTGCTGTTGTCATCCCGGCGTACCAGGTCACTATAAAGCTCAAACTGTCGCATAGGACAACATCCACAGCAGCGGAGCTTGCCGCCTTATGTGCTGCTATTCTTTATATCGCGGAAGCCCGACCTCAAAAATGGGCTGTGTTCTGCGACTCCAAGGCATCCCTTCAGAGCTTGCAATCAGCTTTACGACAGAGAGAGCATCAACAACTAGTGAATGAAATAAGAGAAGTGATTCACGAAGTTTTATCGAAAGGACATGACTTGGTGTTCCAGTGGTTACCGGGACATTGTGGTATTGTCGGTAATGACCTTGCTGATAATGCTGCCTGATCCGCCCACGCGGACGCCCAGACAACCCCAATTCCATTGTCGAGAACCAACGCTGAAAGGGGCCTTCACTTGTTCGCTAACACCATGTCGGAAACTTGGCTGAGTGACCCCAGTGCCAGGAACCGCTGCCTACACAAATTGGACCCATCGAGAAAGCTTTAAGTTCTATCAGACCTCTCCCGACAGGATGCAACTTTACTGTGCCGCCTGTGGTTAGGAGTAGCTTTTACAAAGGCGTACTCCTTTCGCATAAGGAATGGCGGATAGCTCCCGATGTGAATCGTGCGACACTGACGAGACAATAGAACATCTACTGTGTTCATGTGAACGTTTTGCGAGCGAACGCAAGTTGCTACGCGAAACGTTAGAGACACTAGACAGTAGACCTTTTTCCGAAGAGAAGATACTTGGCTCATGGCTTTACGCGTCGCTGGCCAGCAAAGCGACGCGGGCATTGCTAAGTTTTCTAAAGACGACCGGACTACGCGACCGCTTATAAGCGTGCAATAGACAAGGTCACATCTACACACACGTTGCCCTTCACTTCTCTCTCTCTTCTCCTTTAATCCCCTCAACCCTTCCCCCAGTGCAGGGTAGCAAACTGGACGTGCGTCTGGTTGACCTCCCTGCCTTTCATTTCTTCTCTTCCTCCTCCTCCTCCTCCTGGTAACGACGCCTGCAGACTTTCTTCTAATATTGCTGTAATTATCGAAAGTCATCAAGTAACCACTATTGTGGATACTGGCGCCGAATGCTCCGTTATGAGTGACAATCTCATGGCTGTTCTTCGAAAAGTGACGACACGATAAAATGGTCCCCAGCTGCGTTTGGCGTGTGGTCACCTGGTGACACCAGTTGATTGATTGATTGATGTGGGGGATTTGACGTTCCAAATCTCCATATGATTATGAGAGACGCCGTTGTGAAGGACTCCGGATTCTAGTGACACCGTTTGGTAGACGCACTCTCAGAGTACATATTGGTGAGTCCACCTTCATTGGCGCTATTGTCACGCTAGTAGAATGCTCGAGGTGGGTCATTTAAGGAATGGACTTTTTGGGAGACTATGGGGCTCTTATAAACCTTCGAGAACTGCTGGTGACATTTGCACGCTAGGCAAACTCTCACGAAAATGAATCCCGCCCTGTCGCGCTGCGTGTATCCGACAATTCCGTGATGGTGCCGCTCTTTTCAATATGCTGGTTACTCTGGAGAGCGACAAACCAAAATGGCCCTCGGAATTGTCAAAGGAGATGTATCTGTCCTACTGTCTTGTCAAGTACGCACCGCCCACGGCCTTATGAAACTGACGAAAGAGCCCAGTATGATTCTACTGACGAATTTCAGTGAGAACTACTTACTGGCCCTTCATAAACCAGAGTGGTGTTGCCTACTTCGAGGAAATCAGTGATTTCAAAACCAGCCCATTATTCGCGAAATTATCCTCCGGTCTTCACGACGACAAGCTGTGTACGGTGCACTTATATGTAAAGTCGAAGCTGTCGGCTCTCAGGCAATATAGTCTTCACTCTCGTTTGGTTCCATTCAGCGACTACTTCGCCACTACGTCCAAGATCAAACAGACATCTGTTACCAAGCAAAGAATCTTAATTGAACTCCCCGAAAGACCCATCCGACAGCACGCCTACCGTGTCTGCCGACAAGAACAGGACGTAATTCGCGAACACGTTCGACAGATGTTTGCAGAAGACATCATCCAGCCGTCTATAAACCCACGGCCGTCACCAGTTTTACTAGATGAAAAAAGACGGCACGCTGCGTTTCTGTGCAGATTACCGCAATTGAACGTCATGAAGAAAAATGATGGAGAGTGGGGCGAAGCATTCGTCCGTCCATTCTTTCTTGCTTCCGTCCATCCATGCGTCCGTCTGTGTGACCGTCCATGTATCCATCCGCAATCCGTGCGTGCGTCTGTTCGTGCGTCCGTCCCTGCCTCCGTTCATGCGTCCATCCAAGTCTGTGTCTCCGTTCGTCCATCTATTCTAGACCCCAAGTACCACCATCTTGCATTTTTTCAACATATATTCCCCACATAGAAGCACCGCCATCCAGCGGACATTGCAAGCACTAAACGAGAGGTGGCACATGCACACTTTGTTACCGCTTGCGCTTGGGGTCTACTTCACACCTGTAGCCACCTCGAGTTCATGATATATACTAGTTCACTGTATTCATTCCACTGCGGCCCAACGCTAGCTAAACCTTTCTAAAACCAAGGAGGTTACGGCGAGCGAGTATAAAGTAGCAACCTTTTCTTTTGAGATAGTGCTCAATGTACATGTCAATGGCTGCTAATGGGAAATGAGAGACCGGAGAATTCGGCTTTTACTTTCTTACGGCTTGCGCTTCGTATCTACTTCCCACCTTTAACCACCTCGAGTTCATTCATGGTATATACTAGTTCATTGTATTCATGACACTGCGGCTCAACGCTCGCTAAAACCTTTCTAAAACTAAGGAGGTTACACCCAGCGAGTATAACGTAGCAACCCTTTCTTGTGAGATAGTGCTCAATGTATATGCCAATGGCTGCTAAAGAAGATCGCAGCGTGCGCTTTAACTAAAAGCCGAATGCTCCTGTTTTTCATTCCCCCTTAGCAGCCATTGGCATGTACGTTGAGCACTATTTTATATTGTTCAACAACGCACAGAAGAAATATCTCACCGGCACCACTTCGGAGGTCAAAATAATATACTTGTTACACACTACATCAGCTACGAGGGACGAACAGGTGCTGCTATTAGGAGCTTCGCCCCTAAAAGATATCTATCCACTTTCTGGCATCGACGACTCGCTCGGCCGCCTCCGAAACATCAGATAATTTTTATCCTTGAGTCTGCGCAGTAGTTATTGGCAAATCAAGGTCGATAAGCGCTACCGGACAAAAACAAAATTTTTTACCACAGATGGGCTTTTGGAATTTTAAATGCTTCCTTGCAGACTTTCCCCTGCTCCTGCAACTTTTTAAGAAATGACGGGCAGAGTCTTATCTGGTCTTAAGAGGCAATCATTTCTTGATTATTTAGACAACATCGTCGTTTTTTCGGAGACTTTCGAGCAGCACCTTCCCGTCTTCGTACATTGTCTGATGGGCTTCAAAAGGTTGGTCTATCACTGAAGCCCAAAAAATGCCAGTTCGGATACGAGGGGCTCAAATTTCTTGGCGATGTAGTAATCCGCAATGAAATTCCACCGGATCCCGCGAAAACGAAAGTCGTTTCTGCCTTCCCAGTTCCAACGAACAAAGGTGAGGTGTGTCGCTGTATGGAACCTTCCGCCTACTACTGTCGCTTTGTACCAAACTTTACTCAAATAGCCGAACTCTTACACAATCTTACACTGGACAACGTCACTTTTGTTTAGAGTCACAAATATCACCACGCTTTTTACGAGTTCTAGCGATGATTTTAAGCTCTACCAATTCTGGGTCACTTTGACGAAGACGCTGACACTGAAATCTACACGAACAAAACCCATGTTGGCCTCGGGGCTGACCTTGTGCAGTGTCAGAAAGGCATAGAACGCATGATCGCATACGCTAGTCGTGACTTGTCATCAGCTGAAACGAACTACTCAACGACAGATACCTATTCAGAATTGGCCTTGTCGGAAGGCTCTAATGATAGAATGTCTCACATAGGAAAGCCTTGGCTTACCTGTTATCCTAATAGTAAATAGTTTTGTCAGGTTCAGTCGGTGACATTTCTAATATTCTTCTTTTCTCTCTACACCAATATTTCGGTACCCTTCCCCATCCCTGTACAGAGTAGTATGCCAGCGATATATAATTTATTGTTTGATTTGATTGATATGTGGGGTCCAACATCCCAAAACCACTCTATGTATATGAAACACGCCGTAGTGGACGATTCCGGAAACTTCGATCACATAGGGTTCTTTGAGGCGCAACCAAATCCGAACAAATGAGCCTACAGCTGTTTCGCCTCAATGAAAAATGCAGACGCCGCCACCGAGTTTCGATTCCACGATCTGCTGCCAGCGATATATGGACGCCGGCAAAAATCTTTGGTTTCCTAATGAAGCGTCTGTGTCTCTGTCAGTGCTATCGTCGTGTGTCCAGCGAAAGAGCACAGCGGTGATTTGATTTCGAATACTACTGGCATAGTGCGGGCAAATTACTGTGCGAAAGCAATAAATGCTTCATTGATTGATATGTGGGGTTTAACGTCCCAAAATCACCATGAGATAATGAGAGATGTCGCAGTAAAGGGGTGCGGAAATTCCGACCATCTGGGGTTCTTTAACATGCACCCAAGTCAGAGCACATGGGCCTACAACCATTCACCTCCATCGAAAATGCTGCCACCGCAGCCGGGATTCGATCCCGCGACCTGGGGGTCAGCTGCCTAGTATCTTAGCACCAGACCACCGTGGCGGGGCGAAAAATGCTTTGATACACGCATTAGGTGTACTTACTCTTACACTTTTCCTGCGCTCTTAGTGTTTGTTGCTGATTCCAAATGTATACTTGCGGCAAAGCTCAACGTTTTTCATTTTGGACATAAATCTGTACAATTTCAAAACACCACACCAGCCCGATTCGCACGCCATGTGCGAATCGGGCTGGCGTTTTTTTTTCACAGAGTGTGCGGAGTAGTACCTTCCTATTTCGTTGAGTTTTTTCCGTATTCACACAACATATCCACGAAGTGAACGATGATGAGTGGGGTGAAGTGTCTGTCAGCCTGTGCATGCTTGCATCGATCCATTCGTTGTTGCTTCCATCCGTCCGAGCGACCATCTGTGCATCGATCCGTGCGTCTGTCCGTCTGTCCATGCGTCCATCCGTCCGTACGCCCACGAGTCCATCCATCTGTCTGTCCGCCTGCTGGTCTCTGTCCGTCCGTCCATGCATTCGTCTGTGCGTCCATCTAGTGACCACTCCAAGTACCACCATCTACCAGCTCGCCGCATCTCGGTGGTTACGTACGACGATGACAGAATATGGACAGACCCCCGCCTTAAGGGGCTTCGCCCCTAAAAAGACACAGCGGTGCCCTGGCGGCTTCTTGTAAGCGAGAGTGGCGTGAACAGACCCTTTCCTATTGAAAATCTTCCAATAGTGAGCATAGTAGGACCCACCATTTAACATAATGGTCGATTATGCTAATGGGAATTGATGGATAAATGCTGGGTGGCAGGCAAATGATGTGCACATGACGTGTGAGGGGCTAATGGGGGCATGGTGCGACGCCGTTTCTGCGACTGCGCGCAGCATTGACGATACTCAACCGAGCGCTAAGTGTTAAGAACCCTGTCGCCCACCAGAAAAGAGAAAATCTGCGTGTGCTGCCGCGACGAACCAGTTTTTGCTGTTACATATTTTCGTGTGGACGCATTAAAGTTTTCTGTACCTACATCTGGTGACCTGGGCAACTAATTTACCGCACCACCATGGGTGACCAGGAAGCCCATGCTGCTCTTCGCCAACGAGTATAGAACACCTACAAGAGCAACTGCAGGCCCAACAACATCTAACCGTCGAACAGCAGCAAAGCACCCGACATGAACCACACTCATCTGACAATCCTGCTCAGCGGCACTTAGGCAACGTTCTCCAGAGCTCTTCTTCAGCGAGCACCACCACTCTTGCCGCCGAGGTATCACCCAGGAGCGGACGCGCTACGAGAACGTCGTCACCCACTTCGATATTCGCAAATCCTCCGTTGATCACATAAAGTATTTTGTCCACCACTTACATGGCAGCACCGCATTCTCAGTTGCTGACCTGGTAAAGGCCTACACACAAAATCCTCTGAACCCCGATGACGTCCCGAAGACCGCGATTATCACGTCGTCGGCTTGTTCAAATTTCCTTTCATGAGCTTTGGCCTCCGAAACACGGAACAAATCTTTCAACGATTCATCGTCTACCTAGCCCACATCCTCGTTTTCTCTCCAAACAAAAAGGATCACCGCCACATCTTCGCCAATGGTTTCAACGTCTGAACGACCATTGCTTACTAATAAACGTCCAGAAAAGCGTGCTTGGGGACCCCGTCGTCACTTTATCGGCCATCAATATTCTTCGGAAGAAACTACACCCTTTAAATTTAATTTTAAAAATTAAAAAAATTTAAACGTCACTACCAGCTCAAGCGTTCGAAGACTGCGAGACTGCCCTCTGCAACGCCACTTCACTTTAGCCTCCGAACCAAAGGCCCCCTTAGGGCTTTTCACAGATGCCGCTAGCGCCACTGTCAGAGCCTGCCTAATGCAGAACGTGTGCCAAAACTGGTGCCCGTTGGCACTTTTTGAAGAGAGTGTCTAGCCCAAAAACACCTTCGTTTACAGCATCGCACATGAATCCTCAGCTTCTGCTGAGACAACCTGGCCAGCCTAAGACAGAAGCTTCTTCGCCATCTAGAAGTCGTCCAACACTTTCACCGAATTCTCGAGGCACAGCACTGCACCATCTTCACCGACCACAAACCTATCACCTTTGCCTTCTCTTAACGATGCGAAATACTCCCATCGGTCGAGTAAAACCAACTGTCTTTTATTGCTCAGTTTACCACCGACATCCAACACATCAGGGGAAAGGATAATGGGTCAACGACGCACTCTCGCAAGTCGGCGCTGTCGAGTTATGACGGACACCCTCGCCAACGCTCAGAAAACGGACGCCGAAATCCAGCAGCTTCTCCAAAATGGCCAACTTCAAGAGCCGCGTTGACATGAATTTCACGTTTGTTGGTTACACATGGGGGCTGAACTGGCGCTTCGCATTTTCGGATTGTTGAGTGAAGGAACATTGCCCCCGACATTTGCGGCAAAGTCGGTTATGAAGCTGTCTGTCAGTGCACATTTTAATGTTCGCCACGAGGCACTGTACATGTATAGGTTGATTTGTTAATATTTTTTGCTTAGGGAGAACCATTTTCTGGTTAACAGTAAATAAAACAATCAACTGTATATACATTAGAGTGCACATACATGTTTTCTTGTTTTGTTATTGCAGCCTCGTTCCCCTTCCAGCTAATGCATTGAAACTAACGAATCGATAAGCTGTGAATGAAAGCATGATTCTTTTTTAAAAAATTCCAAGTTAATTCCTGAAGGTGTTCGCATGTTTTGGTTGCTACATTAAGACGTGTGTAAACAGGAACGAACGATTTCTGCAATGTTTTTTCTGGCGTTTGTCTTTGTATGCCGCTCATGTGAACAGCGGTAAAATAACTCTACAATGCCCCTGTTTCTCTACGAGTGCAATAAATATTCAGCAACAACCTTCTGATTATAAGAATAACAATTCAGTTTCGGAATTTCACAACCGGAATATCTTGACCAGAACAGCTGTTTGTTTACAACGAAAATGCATTTCAGAGACAGGACGGCGAGAAGCTAATCATGTCCGAAAGGAAGAGATACTTCTTCAAATGGGCTCAACATGTCTTTATGGCACACGAGATAAAGCAAGTAATGCGGTAGAAATGTGAGAAAAAGAGTTGTTGAATTCTGGCCTAATGGTCTTAATTTAAAAACTATAGTGGTCAGAAACACGCGTTTCTTGTACTAACATTACCAAAAATGTAATATTCATATCACCATGTCTGTTGAAAACAAAAATTTTCGAGAAATACAAATTGCCTTGAAAAGGCGTGAGGGCAACTTTTGTGTGACTGCTGCGTGTCGGTTGTTAAGCTGATGGATGCCATTTCGCGTAGTATTCAGTGACTGAAGCTCTTTCAGGCAACAGTGGTGATTCACACTTCAGCTCTGGACCAAACCGGAACGGCGACACTGGCGACTTCAAAAATGGGACCCGGAAACGAGGTTCCGCATGCCCCCTAAATTGAAACGGCAACTCACAAGTATGATCCACCGCAATCGTCTTGGTGTGGCGTACACCAGACGTTACGCCAATATCGTCGGTCGCAGTAACACTGGTCTTAATTGTGAAAACTGCGATGTGCCAGAAACACTTGAGCACATGTTTTGTGTCTGCCCAGCATACGCACGTGAACGAGAAGCACTGATTTCTTCTGCTGAACGATATCGCAGTAGGTCATTAACTGATGAGACCGTGTTGGGCCCTTGGCCAGACACCAACAGTGCAATTGTGGTTATAATAGCGGTTATAACCTTTTTGGAAGCAACTGGACTGCATGCACGGCTATAAAGCTTTTCTCAGCTAGAAAGAGTACCACATACCCACCTCTCTATCTTACCATGGTCATTCATTATTCTTTTTCCCCTTTCCTCTCCCCCAATGTAGAGTAGCGGCTAGAGCAAGCTATGGCTCAGGCCGGCCTCTCTGTCTTTCTGTAAATAAACCTATCCCCCTCTTTCTCTACGGATGATAATATCCTTCGCCAAGCTGTATAAAATGTAACACCAAGAAATATTTCGTAGCTTGTCTGAACAGCGTAAACACTGGCTTCACACCTTTTTTTTCATGTTTTTCTGTTTATGACCCTACGCAAAGTTTTGTCTCTGTCTCAATCATTTTCATAACTTCATTCTATATGCTGCTTAGTCACGTAAGAGATGAAAATCAACATTCATACATCTTTTTTAGTGAAAACATGAATTCCCATGTTTCTGAGGAGTAGGACAAGCTCCACTTCTAAACACTGGTGCACGAAAATTGAATTCGACAGCAGGCAAACCACGTAAGTACCACTGGAATTGTACAAATTCCATTCATCATTGCTGGTTCACTAAAAATGAAGTGGAGAAGACACGGGCTGCAAAGACGACTCAAGAGGGTCCCTGCCACACTATTTTAAGTAGCCATGGAATAGATTCACCTAAAGAGTTAATTGCCTTACTATGTTCCCGCCGAAAAAAAATTCAGAATCCGTCCAGTACGAGCGTATTCGCAAATCTTTTTCGCTCGCTGCAATGGTGTTCTCTCTTATCTCGTCGTGAAAGAAACGTGAAGCTAAGCAGAGAGGAATGGCGCGGGAGAGAAACGCACCACCTGCACCTCGTGGCTTTGAGCACGTTTTTTAAAATATTTTGTTAAATGTGCAGTTCCTTATGAGATCACGCGTGGACAAGTCACGGCCTCCCGTGGCAGCCCCAGTTATGACAAAGTACGCCACTGGTAACTAAGCCAATGGCTGATATGCAGGCGGTGACGTACTAATATTTGATTCTGTAGGGTCAATTGTCGAAAGAAGAGAAAATGTTTTTAGCTGACTTTGGGAATTCAGTGTAGTGTCCTCACACTAAGCTCCATCATAATATTTAGCAAGAGTGTTGTCGAGAGCCTTGACTACTGATCGGCACCATCGCTATTAACCCAGTGATGGTCATCGGAACCACACTTTTCAGCGTTTGCTATTCACCCCTGAGGGCTTGGGTGCTGTACGTTCTTCAAGGAAATTTTGTGATGTTCAGAATTAGTGAAACACGCACCTTCAGTAAAGATTGCTAAAAACTAATTCAAATAGAATTGAAGCCATAGAAAATCCTGGTGCTAAATTATTCAAAAGTGAACAGCACTGGCGTCGAGATTTTGAAACGAAGGCCTGTCCTTGTCATGGCAAGATTGCCATAGACAGGACACGACTTCTTTTGTGAAAACATTCGCTTCAGTGACATTCACTAGAAGCACCTGCCTGGCCTTAAACTTCACTCTTGCTTGAATATGTCTTGTTATTACAACAATACAATATGTATATATCTATTGACTGATTGGCAACTGACGTTTAATTGATATCTCACATGAAGAGTTCGGGCATATAAATAATGAGCTGAGGACGAAATTCAACCTTTATTCAACCGATGATGCAGTATTAAGCAACAATAATTATGCTTACAATGTTCGTTATCTCGCCTTGGTAGATTACTAGATGACATAGATCCTGGCTAAACTCCAGGATGCTGCTTCGAATCTCGGTGCTGGCGGCCACTTTTTGACAGGAAGGAAACACACGGAGGTCCGCTTACTAAACTTTAACTCTGCACACTAAAGATGCCCGGGGTCGTACCAATTATAATGGAGCCGCATGCTTCGGCATGCCTCCTAATGATAGTGTTTTATAGGTAATACCTCGTAATTAAGAAAGATAACAGAAGTTCTCTTCGTCTGACCACTAAGTGAAACTCGTTGTGGTTTCACACTTCCAGCTGCGGAATTTGCGGACAATATCTCCACTAATCCCACTCCACTATTCGAAAGCTGCTTCCTGCAGCTTTCGAATAGAGTAAAGGCTTCCATGCGATTTGAAAAGAAGCGCTTTAGTAATGAGGAGACCTTATACGGTCCTCGTTAGAGAAATTGAATGGAACTTTATTGCGATCACTGTAATGAATCATGATTGGGTGAGCTTGGCGTTTGTTAGGAGAACGAAAGGCAGGTCTGCCCCCGCGTACCGTGATATGTCCGGAGGAACTTTGTTTCTGTTGTACTTTACTATGACAGGGCTGATTATGGCAAGGAACAGCGTGTCTGCTATCGTTAAGACATAATTTATCGAGTCAAACGGGATCTAGGAACGTATTGTTTAACGGATTTCACTTAACTATTCAGTAACTGCTGTGTACAGCAAGCAACTTCTCGGTGAAAGCACGTTGGAAGCAACGGTGGAAGGAATAGATGAGTAAATACAGTAGTGAATTATGGTGAATTTACCGTTACAAATTTCGCACATCCAGCTCCTACTTCTACGCTACCAGCAGCCAAGACGCGCTGTAGCGGCATAGTGACTATATGACCCTCCATGCGAACTTCAAAGGCAAAGGATGGACTCTCCGCCCCGGTGGCATTTCGGTATGGTCGAAAGGTGAAAAGATCCGGTTATTTATTGTCAGCTGCAACCTTCGACCCCGAGTCTGTGCTCGATTGTTTGTTTCTCTACATACCTTCACTTCCCTCACTTTGTGTTTGCGACGTCAGGGCCAAACTCGCCCAATTCGACGGGCCTTCAGGGCTCAGTCCACTACTGCCAATCACTGAAGAGCTGGACAGCTCATGGAGTGATCACTCCACATTCCTACTTTTGCTTTTCTAGCGCTATAGCTTCTGCTGTACTGTCTCCGCGTCATGAAAAATTGTAAATACATAAATACGTTGTAAAATCATTATATTTGTATTTCTCAGCTTGATTTGCTCATTTCTACATGCTGCAGTCCATCTTGAAAACAGGCAGGCTTTCTGACCGCTTCACACCTTGATTTCATACCGAAATTTGCTTGGACGCAAAATATTTCGCAAAAGGCATTCCAACGATCAACTATTAAGAGTAATAAGAATAAGTGCACAATTCTGTTCTTCTTTGTTCTTATTTCAGTGGTAGATGATTGGTGTGCGAGCTAGAACTGCATGAAGGCTTATAAGAATTAACGTAAATTTGGACTTTTAGCTGACCGTATTTTGCCTCCGCTCCGCTCAGCTATATGATGTTGGCGCCACCGCTGAGCGTGTGGTCGGTTCGTCGTAGCTAGCGAAGGATCACGTGATGCGAAGAGAAATGACCAAAGTGGCAGTCTCTAGTGCCGCCAGTCCACGCTGCTTGGAAAACACAGTGGTTGTTCGGCAAACACGCAAGCCCCGATGGCACTTCAAGACACAGAAGGATATGCAGCGCCTCCTCCGAGAATTCATCGCAGCTAATCCCTTCGAAAATGCACGCATGTGTGGTGAAGTTCGTGAAACAATTTAGAGCTGACACTTGGGATCATAAAGAAGCGTCCAGAGATGGTTTTCTGGTATTTTCGTCAGAGGGACATTGCGAATCTGCGATAGTAAGTTGTTTTATGAAACAATAGTAGCAATTTAGTATTTAACAACAGCCACTCTTCCACCTATTCAAAAAGAAAAATTGGCCCCCAAACTGCATGTTACACTGCAATTGTTAGTCTTGCATCTGCAAATGTTAGTCTTGCAAATGCTAGTCTTGCGTCTGGAGAGAGTGAACAAAACGTTTATTTGATGTTCTGTGCAAAAAAAAACGGTGAATGGTATTCTGGAGGCGCTGTGTTAGAGTGCCTCGAGCGTGTAGCGGAGGTGCACGAGCACATCGAGGCACGTTAGACACGAGCGACATCTGGTATTTATCTTCGAAAATGAAGGCGTACGCGCCCGCGGAGCCAGATGAGCGCAAGTCTCGGAGGTGATAAGTTGTCGAACGCAAAGCGACGGGCAGGTGCCGCCACCGTGTCATCGTAGCAAATGGTTGGAAACCCTTACCTCTTTGAGCATCGTGTTGGACTGTCAGCGCAGCGCTATAAACGCTACAGTCCTTGGAGTTACTTGCGTGTGCATCTTCTAGTATGAAGACACACATAAAAACATTGACGTGCTGTTATGGTGCCTCATATGTGCGAAATAATTGCTTTTTAATCGACAATCGCACAAGTATGAACGCTTAATCTTGAGCAATATTGGTGGGCGCTGCGGACGGGTTCGGCCGTTTGGAGCCGCTTGAAGTATCTTTAAGGGTGGACAGACAGACAGACAGACAGACAGACCAAAATTTCTCCATCGAAGGTCCCCAAGAAAGTCTAATGTCTTTAAAAAGCTTTTTAGTTTGATTTGCCACATGGCAACGCGATGGACACACTGCCTCAAGGCAGGACGTGGGAAAGGCGTTTGGGCTGCATTGAAGGCTCCGATTGTATTCCATCTTCAAGTGAATTAACAATGAAATGAAAAAATACCCATGCGTCAAACAGTCAATGAATCAAAAAAACTTCTATCTTGATGCAAGATAAGAACTATTTTGATTGTCTTTTAAAACAGCCTTCATGCACCGGTGGCGTTATCATAGTGTTGGCCAAACGACGCTTGGCTGAAACTAAAAACGTGCGTTCCGCTCCGGTAACGTTGAGCGTTTGAGCGGAACGAGGAACGAAGCGCAACATCGTTCAGCTAAAAGTCACTCATTGTGAGAGCAAGAAGAGTTAATTACAGCGCTCAGGAATTATAAGCTTTCAGTAGCGAACATCCCTAGGGTTGAGCCTGTTCTCCCTGTCAGCGCAAGTTCCCTAGATGAAACAAGTTTCCGAAGCACCATCACCTTTCCCTTTCCTATATTCTACACCACTAGCCAAGGCGTCTCGCGTAGGTCTCGTACATTGTAGTTCATCTAGTCATAACTAGTCGAGTTCTCCTAATGTGTTTTGCTCTTGCTTTGACACAGGGAACGCCGTTCGTGCTGGATCCTGTCAGTACGACCACAGAGCGTGACGTTGGGACGGCTTATTTTCCACACACAAGGAAAAATCATGGCCAGATTGGTACGAACGCTTAACTAGCAGACCTGCGATAACGTTTTTTTTAATGTGCTCATTTTGACAATCGTGATGCCAGGCGATTCTGGTGTGGTGCGCAGATCTTCCTGAAAAGTGAGAGTTCTACAGGTGAAGTGTCCCGAAACAGAAACTGCCGCGTTCTGGCCAAGCGTGAAATGTTTCTGAAGGTGCGTTGATAACACGCTCCAGCGGCTGTATGTACAAGTATTTGTAACGACCGGCATTAACCAGACGCACATTAGACGCGCTGCTGGCATCCAAGTCGACGTACGGTAATGAAGCAACACGAAAGCGTTCGCGTGAAACGTTTCATAGCTACACTTCGTGGCGTGCTTCGTTTCGAATAGCACGAAGTATGTTGAGAGTGAAACCATTTGCTGGTGTTTTCATGGCGACGCAGCAGTGTTGAAAAACCCGGAATATTGCATTGAACGAGCACTGCGAAACAATCTTGGCCAACTTGGCACCAACTGAAACACTCATCCTCTTCAGTTTATGTCCTGGTTATGATTTCGTCTTTCGTCACGGCTAGAATCCGGCTGGAGCCATCCGTGCCTGCGTACTCGTTTTGAACCTTTTGCATTTTAATAGTTAACACCACGAACCTTTGCAAGATCACGTGCCAGGAATGCACCAATCACAGACGCGGATGGCTGAGAAAAGGAGGGTTAAACGAGAGGGTGAGGAGGACGGCTCGAGAACAATGAGTGACGCTACCTTGGAAACTTGTTTCATCTAGGGACCTTATATTAGCTTGACTTAGATTGCCCTCTAGAGGCGCAACGGCACGTGCTCGACCCCTGGCACGCGATCTCGCTCTTCTGCAGCAAGGACAATGAAGCGCTCACTTCACGGTACATTGTTGGCGTTCGAGTGAAGACCACTTGGAGTGCTGCAGTGTCATTCGCTCCCGGCGCACTATCACTCTGCCTCCTAGAACGAGGAAAGAAAACAATGAGACAAAACCGCAAGCGTAGCTGAGGGCTCGCTGCGGGTCTGCAGCAAGGCAAAGCAAAAAAAAAATTGCCCGCAGCTTCCCTCGGGGGAACACTGCGGAGGATGCGGAGCATATAATTGGTTAACGGGGTGTTAAAGTGCGACTTACTTGGGTCGATGGCTAAATTGGTTAACGTGGTTTTGAAATGGGCTGTTAAATTGCGACTTACTTGGGTCAATGGCTAAATTGGTTAACGTGGTTGTAGGAGGGGATGTTAAATGAGTGAACACGTACACACGTATGCGAAAGGGCGGCGCTGGTCGAAGGGACGTCGATCATTGTGTTTGTGGATTCGTTGGAATTCATTTCACCGCGACCTTGGACGTCGACGCGCCGTACAAACCAACCGACGAGCGGCAACTGAGCGAGCGAGCGCCGACCTTGAGTATATATACTGCGCGACGGCGCATGCACTGTCAGCTGTTGAATGTTCTCGAAGCGCGACGGCGCATGCGCGTCCACTGGAGAATCAGGAGAATTGTAGAATGTTCTCGAAGGGGAGAAGCGCGTGCGGCACAGATGGTGGGTGACGGTGCATGCGCGCGTCAGCTGTCGAATGTTCGAGAAGGGGGAGAAGCGCAACGGCGCATGCGCGCGCGTCAGCTGCCGATGTTTTCGAAGCGCGACGGCGCATGCGCGCGCGTCAGCTGCCGATGTTTTCGAAGCGCGACGGCGCATGCGTGCGTGTCAGCTGCCGATGTTCTCGAAGCGTGACGGTGCATGCGCGCTACATTATACAGCTAGCGAATGTTCGTGAAGAGGAGAAGCGCACGCGGTGTGTAGAGGAGGAAGGGTGCACAGATGGTGGAGGAGTGAAGCGCGCGCGGTGTGTAGAGGAGGAAGGGATGCACAGATGGTGGAAGAAGGAGGAGGAAGCTTGCGGACGGCGCCGCACTACAAGCCTCGAGTATTAGATGCTCCGCATCTAAAAGCAGTTACAGAATGGCAAACCTTCAGCGAAAAGGTAGCGCCAGCAAGCTGACCCTGATTTAAGGGCTCGCGAGACAGTTCTTGATGTTCGCGTCAGATTGTGGGATATGAGTGTGCGTAGGGTTATCTTGTCGTTTTGCTCTGCTCTGCGTAAGCATGCGTGCCGAGATATTAGGTGCATGATAAAGCCACATCGTGGGCTTAAGGTTGCTCGATGTGACGGATAAGCTTTTCAAAAACCTTTCAGCAGCGTCAGTGTTTGGTGCTCGGCGACGTGTGTACGTTCGGGGCATGATGCATGCCTTCGATTTATTGATATTATTAAAGGAAGGTTTAGTGAAATAGGGTCTCTGTCTACCTCTATATCTATTGACGAGAGTTTTATTTACTGCTACAAAAGGGCAACAACAACGAAAAAAATGGCAGATCCCACGTACAGTGGGAATCGATGGTATACAAAAAACGAGTAAAGAAGCTTGATAGGTCACTTGAAAATCAGCACAACGTTACGAGGCAGAGTTAAATTATGCCGGACATGATTTCCATCTCATGATTATTATGTTTGGACGCATCATTTACCTTAGTCATCTATTCACGTCCCCTGATAACAAATTGAATATATGTGGAGCTAGCGAAACAGCAGCGACCGCATCATGAAAGAGTTCTATCGGTGAGGTATGTTGTTATGTTCTTATGTGACGCGTGTCATGATTGTCATGTTTGCACCAGTCATATATTTTGTGATCCACTGACGTCACGGCGCACGAAACTTGGTATGCGTGGAGCTAGCGAAACGTTCGTAAGCCCATCATGAATGGCCCATTATACTCCAACGTAACGTTGACGCGCGCGCACGCTGGGCGCAGCGACGCTGCGTCTGCAAAACAATAGCACTCTATAGTCTGACGCCAGGCGCGAGCAGCATCCGTCGGCGCGGCCCGCCGGCAACCGGCGCGAAATGCGATATGCTGAATTTCGCTTATGCGTTACCCAGACAAGACTGCGTCTCCCTCTTTTCAAGACGAAGGGACCCCGGACGCTCTGAAATGCGCATGCGTCAAAGCAACGCAGCGCGCCACGCGCCTGCGAGTATATGGCAGTACTGGCGCCTGGCGTGACGAGATGAAATAAATGCCGGCGAGCACACACACAACAAAAGAAAAAAAAGAAAAGAAAGAGGAAAAACTCGTTAGTAAGAGGGCCGACGCGTATGCAATGGCGCCACTACACAAGGTAAAGGCGTTCACATAGGTATACTGCAACACTAATGAGGTACTCCAACAAACCACGCTAATTGAGACAATGCGGACGAGCCATTTGCCTTGCAGTGAACATGGTTACGCTGGTGATCAAGGCCATGATGCTGACAATGACACAGACAAAAGTGCGTAGATGTTTTGTATAAGAAAAGGGAATGGAAGTATGGGCAAAGTGTTCACCCGGAAGGTATGTAAATGTGAATTACTTCGACTCTGCATTTAGTATTTTTCACTATCCTTTCTTCAAAGCAGATCCCACTAGGTATAATCTTCGTCGCGATCTCATCAACACGCACGTACAGGATTGTGTGAGTGGCACTTCATCCGAGGCGTTGTTTTAATGCCAAGCATTCGAAGGCGCGTTCTGCCGTGTTCAGACCGTAATCACCCACGCGCTCCCAGAAAGGGCCTCGGTCTTCGCCACGCACGTGCATGTCCCAGTCAGGCGCCTCGAGTGCTAGCCTCGAGCTGCCAAGAACACGGACGCACTCATCAACCTAGTTCACTTCCCACGCAAGCTTGCGGCGACGCAGAGAGGAGGTGTCCCAACGGCGATAACGCAATTACCCACCCGTTACGGGCGCCCTCACTTCGAAGACCATTTCACAGCGATCCCGTTAATTCGGTTCCTTTATACTTCACCAGAACCAATTATGAACGAACGCTGTCTTCAGGATAGAGAGGCTAGCTCAATCAATTCAACGAAAAGTCGCACGAAAGCAAAGCAAAAAAGAAAGGAGTGAAGCATCAAGATAAGTAGCGGGGCTTTTCGTTCTGCTGCCACCGCTAGCACTGAGTGTCGTATTATCAAACCTCAGCAGGTACTAAAAGTCAGTTTTTTTAAATATATGTATGTAAGGAGAGTTTGGTGCCAATGCGTGGCGCTGGCTACTCCTCTTCTCTTGCACAAAAGTCAACATCGCACGTTTTGTAGCAAAGACAAGGCTATACATATGTACATAGCACAACAGTTACACAATGAGCTCACGTTTTTCAACACTGAGTGTCCACACCACAGAGAAATGGGTCCACGCTGCATAGAAATGTGTCCACACCACACTCACATTGTAAAAAAACATATGTAATCACGTTAATTGAAGTGTTCTCCAACAACGTGAAAGTTCAATGAAATGTCTAACGTCATTTTGTCGATTAAACACTGAACTGTTTTCAGAAAGGTTTCCCCAAAAATATCACAGTGAAACACGAAAATACGGTTTTGAAATAAACCGCGGTTAATAGTGAAGTGCATTTGTCTTTTTGTTTAGTACTTTTGAGCTATTTCTGATTCCTTCAGAAAGTGAACGACTGCACGCGCTGCAGTGGCTTTTAGCTTTACTTTTGGCCATGGACCCAAGATTTTTGCAATTGATGGAGGTCGCTTATCCAAAGAATTGAGTTTTTGAAAAAGGTTCTTTCGAGGTACCTCATGATTTTTACAATGGCGAGGAATGTGCTCCACGTCTTCTTGAGCTTCTCCACATGAGCTGGTAGGACTGCCAGCTTTCCTTATTCTATACAGGAAAGCCTTCTTCAATCAATCAATCAATCAATCAATCAGTTTATTATCATGTCATAAAGTATGTTACAGGGAGTAAAATATACAGAAGAGGGTCCCAAAGTACAAGACTGCAACGGGACCCTCGGTGATCATTACAAATAATAAAAGCACAAGCAGCTGTTAGAATCGTAGAAGCAAAAATATATAAAGCACAATGAAAACAAAAAGGCATGGAATCAAAAAACAAATAATACAGCACAAAACAACACAAACAAGATGATAGATCAACTATTTAACAGATACTCTTTTAATGCGTTTTTAAATGAAAATAAAGAAACTTTGCATTTTAGCGAAGTTGGCAAATTATTCCATATGGTGATGGTACAGAAGAGAGAAGATAATTTACCATAGTTAGTACGAACCTTAGGAAGTAAAAAGTTATTATTAGCCGCGAACCTGGTTGTGTTAGTATTAACTAACATTTTAGGATCAATTAAATTAGTAGAAAGTTGATTTCTTATTTGTTTATGCAAAAACATAATTAGATTAAACCTGAATAGATAGTTAACAGTTAAGATTTTATTGCATTGGAGAAGGGGAGCGGCGCTACTGTCGCGAGAGCAGTTAAAAATAGAGCGAATAGCTCGACTTTGTAGATGTTGTACGGATGAAAGATGACACTGGTAAGTATTCCCCCATGATGCGATGCCATAAGTGATATGAGAATGAATGAATGCGAAGTAAAGTGAAAGGAGTGCTTTATGAGAAAAATATGAGCGAGCTTTGAGTAATGCGCGAATGCCGAATGCTGCCGTTTTTCTAATGTGAGCAATATGGAGAGCGAAGTTAAGGTTAGAGTCGAGGTGAATGCCAAGAAAAGATACACTGTTGCTGATATTGATCAAATGAGAGTCAACTGTGAGCTGTGGTGACGAAGTTAACTTGCGTTGAGCTGATCTAAAAACCATAAACTTAGATTTCTTTGGATTAATGATTAAGAAATTTTCCTGGCACCATTTTGACACACTACAAAGTACAGCATTTAATTTATTAGTGACATTGTCAATACATCTATCAGCAATGGAAATGGTAGTATCATCAGCATATAAAACGCAGTGAGCCATGTGTATAATGTCAGGAAGGTCATTAATGTAAAGTAAAAATAGTAAAGGACCCAGTAATGACCCTTGAGGAACCCCTTGATTTATTGTTTTAGTAGAAGAAAATGAGCCCGATATGTAAACAGTATGCTTTCGGTTAAGGAGGTAACTGTTTAAAAATTTGAGGGATGGACCTGTAATACCGTATGATTCGAGTTTCTTGGATAAAATGAGATGATTGATGGTATCGAATGCCTTTGTGAAGTCTAAAAAAACTGACCCTACTACAAATCCTGCGTCTATGGAGTGTTTGATGAAGTCTGATAGGGAAAGAATAGCAAGGTTAGTAGAACTTCCAGCGCGAAAGCCAAATTGACAGGGCTTCAGTATATTAAATTTATTAAGGTACTTGTTTAGCCGAGTTATTAACAGTTTTTCGATGACTTTGCTCAGGGAAGAAAGAATACAGATGGGGCGATAGTTAGAAATAGATTGCTTGTCACCCTTTTTAAAGATCGGAAGCACTTTAGCTGTTTTTAGAGAAGTAGGGAAACTGCCATGCTTGAACGCAAGGTTTATAATTATGGAAAGTGGTTCAGAAATAATGTCTACTGCAAGTTTTAAGTGTCGTGCTGAGATTTTATCTATACCAGGGCCGGTTTCTTTGAGACTTTTGATTGATGTAGAAACATCATCAGGGCTCACGGGGAAAAGAAAAAAAGAATGATTACAACGCCGCAGATTAGAGCAAGAACTGCTATGTTTTTCACTAAAAATTTCGAAAAAATAATTACTAAAAGCATCAGCAACACTTTCAGGGTTTTCATGTGTAACGCCTTTATATATTACTGTCTGCAAAGGTGAACTATGCATTGATCGATTTAGAAAAATCGTTTAATAGTTGCCATTGTCTTTTAGATTTGTTTTTTTCACTAGATATTTGGTCATCATAATATTTTTTCTTGGCATTTTTCAAGAGACACGAAAGAACATTCGAGTATTTTTTATAGCGTGCAGCTAAAGCAGTGTTAAATGGTTGTTTCTTGACTTTTCTGTACAGGTTATCTTTTTTACGCATACATTTTAGCAGTCGCTCAGATAACCATGGGTTCCTAGGATATTTGTACCTCTTTTTACATTTGACTGTTTTAGTACATTCTTCTACGGCTTTAAGGAAAAGGGAAGAAAACTTGTTGAATGCCTGGTCTACATTGCATAAGGACGTAACACTGGACCAATCAGTTTTAATAATGGCATTGAAAAACAATTCCTGGTCCAGTACGGAAGTAACACGCGTGGGTTGATCAAATGGCTTCATGACGTTGAAAGCAAGAAATATGGGATAATGATCAGTGATGTTCACATCAATTACTCCTGCAGAGGGAGAGGGAGAGAAATTACAGATGGCATGATCAAGCAATGAAGCAGCACCAGAAATAGGACATCTAGTAGGAGATGAAATGAGAGACTCAAAACCGTATCCACTGAAGCAGTCATTATATTCTCTGCATGCATGATTGTCTGTGTTAAGCAAGTTGATGTTGATGTCTCCAACTAGCACAACGCGCTTGCCTTCAGATGATAACTGATGCAGAATGGTATCCAGGCGAGAAATGAAATCGCTCATATTCGAAGAAGGGGAGCGGTAAATACGCCCCAGAATAACGTTGTTATTATCGTTTAAAAAAGAACGATCTAATTCAATCCACACGGATTTGCAATGCGAGATGCCTAAGGAAAGATCTTGTCGGCGGGTGTAGGACAGATCTGGGACGATAAATATTGCTGAGCCGCCATAGCTGTCTGAACAACGGTGACAGTACTCAGCTACGTACGATGACGGGCCGAACAGATTGACGTCATAAGTGCGGAGCCATGTTTCAGAGATGCAAATGATGGAGAAAGAATGCGCGAGTGAATCTATAAAGTTATAAATATTATCCGAATTTTTGCGGAGGCTACGTGCGTTGAAATGAACCAAGGAGCGATTACTATCATTTAGCATATGTGTAGCCTCATCAGGGGATAGCAAAGCCATGATGATAAGATGAAAGTGAACGAGTGTCCAGCACAAAAATGGGCGTAGGATTCAGTGGCTATGAAAAGATGCTAAGATCACTGTCTTTGATAATGCGATATACTCTGCCATCACCAGACTTCCGCGCCTTGATCTGGCAATTGTCTGTCCACAGAAATTGCCATTTGTGTGCTTTTTTTAGAGTTAGGGCCTTAGCAAACAATCTTTTGTTATCTGGAGACAGGTGATCATTGGCATATATTGCCTTACTTGAACTACCGGAGAAGCCAACGTCAGAAGTGTTCGGACGGGTCTTACGCGCTTTACGAACAAAGTCGTTTTTCTTTTCACGGCAGCAGAACCGTGCCACAATGTTCTTTTCATCTGATTTCGTTGAAACGCGATGAACTGTGTCAAAGTCGCTGGGCGTGACAGGACACTGAATAGCTTCGCCAATCTGCATCACAATGGCTGCACAGTCCTCACCCTGAGTGACCGGAACGCCCTTGATTTCAACATTATTGAGCCTCGAGTATTGCTCTAACTCCGCAACTCTTCTAGTCAGTTGCTCATTTTGTGCAACTAGTTCCTTGTTAGCTAGTTTCAATTCATTCTGCTTTGTTTTGATAGAGTCGAAACTGTCACACAGAAACTGAACACTATCACTCAGGGACGCATGTTCCCCGAGACCTTCCTGTGCTAGCTTTTCTTTAATTTTAGCTGTTAGTTCATTTGCAAGGGTATCAAGACTAGAGCGAACCAAAGACTCAAGTGCTTCAATTTTTTTGGCCAATTCTGCGTTGGATGGCATGACAGCAAATACACAAACTAAGAATAAACGCACTGGGAGGCAGCAGCTGCGGTAAAAGAGAACACACTAACGTGAGCAGAAAACAAGGACACCAACCTGCAGAGCAAGTAGGAAGCAATCAGAATGGGATCCAAGAACCACTTGCCACAGCTGCTGCCTCAAAAATGATGCACTTCCACGGGAAGCGTCGCTATTTATCCTTGTGACGTCACGGTAGTAGGCGCCCTCTTTTGGGTGATGACTTCGTGGACGTAGGCGATTCACAGGCCACTGGACTTGACAGTTGATGAGCCGCACACGTGCCCTGAAGATAGCTGTATCCAGATAGCTGCAGAGCAAGTAGGAAGCAATCAGAATGGGATCCAAGAACCACTTGCCACAGCTGCTGCCTCAAAAATGATGCACTTCCACGGGAAGCGTCGCTATTTATCCTTGTGACGTCACGGTAGTAGGCGCCCTCTTTCGGGTGATGACTTCGTGGATGTAGGCGATTCACAGGCCACTGGACTTGACAGTTGATGAGCCGCACACGTGCCCTGAAGATAGCTGTATCCAGATAGCTGCAGAGCAAGTAGGAAGCAATCAGAATGGGATCCAAGAACCACTTGCCACAGCTGCTGCCTCAAAAATGATGCACTTCCACGGGAAGCGTCGCTATTTATCCTTGTGACGTCACGGTAGTAGGCGCCCTCTTTCGGGTGATGACTTCGTGGATGTAGGCGATTCACAGGCCACTGGACTTGACAGTTGATGAGCCGCACACGTGCCCTGAAGATAGCTGTATCCAGATAGCTGCAGAGCAAGTAGGAAGCAATCAGAATGGGATCCAAGAACCACTTGCCACAGCTGCTGCCTCAAAAATGATACTCCTCAAAAATGTCAGTATCATTTTTTCAATCAGTATCATTTTTGATACTGCCTCAAAAATGAATCAGTATCAAAAATGATACTGATTCTTGTAGGCTGTACCAAGTTGAAGCCTATGGATGACTGTTTCTAGTGATCGGCTAACCTTTAACGGAATATTAAACTCTATACCGGGATCAATGAGATACGACAAAGAGTTTTGCGCACCATTTTCGAACAAGGTTTTCTTAGACAGTTGACAGCTCAGCTCATTTATTAGACACCGTGCATCGCCCATCAATACAGGTAGCAGCGACATATTATTTTCTTGATTGCTGCATGTGCAATGTGATCAGCTATGTCGTTTCCTGTGATTCCACAGTGGCTTGGCACCCACTGGAACATTATGGTTTGGTTTAAATCTTTTACTACAGCGTACGTCCTCTGTATTTCATATGCGAGCTCACTAGCTTTGTTGCCAAAGCAGATTCCTTTTAAGGAAACTAACGAGGACTGTGAGTCACTGATAACTACCCATCGAAGTAGACCTGACTTTAAACATATGAAGCGGAAAGCACAGAGTATTGCATAGAGTTCTGCTGTTGTGGATGTTGTGAAATGGCTGAGTTTAAAAGCTTTTCTCGCTTGGTATGCAGGTACAAAGATTGCCGACGTACAGCTTTGATTCAGACATGATCCGTCGGTGCACACGTGAATATAGTCTTCATAATTGGTATAAAGGTGTGTTAAAGTTAATTGCTTTATTACAATTATGGGCATATCATTCTTACAATTTATTCTCGGAATCGAAGTTGTAATATCTGGGATTGAGATTTGCCATGGTGAATGGGAAGCACATGGAGGCCAATATTCGTGCTTAGGCAGTAAACTTTTGAATTCTACTATAGTTTTATGTATTCTTGCAGCTGATCTCTCTAAAATAACTCGCTATAGGGGATGATTAGCGTGTTGAGTTGCCAACCGAAGATAATGCCAGCAAGTTTCCATAAATCTCATATCATGGAAAGTCGGTTGACGAGACTCCGCAATTACTAAAGCACTGGCAGACGCTCGCGGTACACCAAGACATATACGAAGGCTTCTGTCCAACAATCTTTGAATCCTCTCCTCTACGTTACGTGATATCCCATGTAAAACCGGGGCAGAGTAAGTTAGTCTTTGTCGAATTATTGCTGATTGTACACGCAATAAAGAAGAACATGAACTACCCTATCTCACTCATGTCAGTCGACGTAATATATTGATTAGAAAGTTGACTTTGTCCTCTAATGATTTTATCTGTGGTGCCCAACCAAGACAGACGTCTGTCTGAAATAACCCCTAAAAATGTGTGCTGTCACACGAGTTGTAAGCGCTGAGAGTCTATCTGAAGTTTGAATTTCTTAAGGCATTTCCTTGTGAATGGAAGTACAGATGTTTTCTCATGAGAAAGAATCATGCCTCTGCTCTTAAAGAAGTCATTGATTATTGTCAGTCCATCTTGAAGTTTTTGCTGAACTGCCTGAATGCTCCTGTTTGATGGCCAAATGCACAGAAAGTCAGTTTTGTTTGTAGTCTCTTTTGCTCGCTTTTCATATATGCTCTAGACTCTATCCGTTTCAGGTGTCCCTGCAATTACGTATGCTAAAAACGTCCGCTAAAACAAGTAAACAACGTAATACCTTAATCTACGGTAACATTTGAAATATGTCGCACCCACCATAACACCCTTCTCATTAGCTGGTTGCCTGAAAAATACATTTAAAGTGCATAGCAAAGTCCCCAAGAAAGAACTTGGGGAATGTCTTATATGAACTTCATGTCTGTAAGGGTCAGTTTACTGGTTACCATACGCCGTGTTTTGTTTTTACAATACCTTACATAAAACAAATTAGCTTGTCGCTTAACTGGCTGCCTACGCTTCCTTTGAAAAGCATACTTAACCACTTCCTACCTGGTGTGTTTACTCCACGTGTCGCACACTTGATGAAGAATAACGCGTTATTCAACATTTCAGTTTCCTTAACCAGCTAGACGCTTTTATTCACCCTGTAGAATCAATAAGTGTGGCGTAACTGAAGTATGATGCTTCCTCGGCGCCGCTGGTTTACCAGGAGTAGTAGCGAGTGATTCCGCCTGTTCTCCAGAATTTGGAAGGCGCAAAGGAGACATTGCAGGAAATTGAGAACTGTGTTCGAAAACATTAGTTGGCATACGTGAGTTATTAACTTTTACTATACATAGGCTGCGTTTAAAATTGTTTTATATGACGCCAACTCCATGCCTGAGAATGATATTACGACTGCAAAATTATTTCAGACCGCTGACAACTCCAAGTATCCAGCAGTGTTTGTAATAATAGGAATAAAGCCAAATTTTTAACTGTATATTAGCAAGTGATTCGTCATGAGAATAATTGCGTAATAATACATATTTGCAACATTGAAACCTAAAACAAGCATGGCAGTGCGTTACATTGTGTAATGAGTGATGACGAAACAACCGACGACACACCGTAAACGCTTAAGGCAGACTTGGTAATGGGTTAGAGAAACTGTATACCGCTCAAAAATTTTTTTTTGACTGCAGCACTAATTGAAATATCACTCATCACTTCGGTGGCAATGAGCATGCTTTTGTGCAAGAAAAAAATCCATCTTGATGTTGAAAGTAGAAAAAAAGTGACCACTAGCGTCACCCAACAGCGAATGTGGTCAATTTTGACAATTTAATGGTAGGATGAGAAACTTTCACAGGTGGAGCTATTTTGCTTGAAAGCAAACACGTTTAACTTGAAATTGCGTTTAATGCACTTGAGGCAGCCTTAGCTTGTACCAGAGACCAACTTTTTTTCACAGGTGTTCAAATGAGCACCATGTGGCGCTGCGGGCGGTGTGTTCGCTTGCCTGGATGCCTTTCTGCAAATGGTGAAAAAACTGATGAGAACAACTGAAGAAGTGTGTGCGTGCTTCAAAAGACCATTAACGTATTTTTTATTAATTACCAAACTTGAATAAGCGTGCAAAAAGCGCACGCAGTATCAGTTTTCGACATTAACCGACACTGACCAATGTTGTGGGCATTCATTCTACCGATGGAAGGATACAAAACGCCGAGAGAAAAGTTCTGTTTAAAAAATTTCAACACACTTTCCAGAGAAACCGCTGCAAGGTTAGACACTCCACATGGTATGCGTTTTTATTGCGACACAAAACAGGAGAGCAATGAAGAATGGTAGACAGTCGCTTCGAGTTATCCATCGGAGACCAGACTTCTTGCGAGAGATAATGAGATGCGGTGTCAAAGAAACGTGCTAAATTGCGTTGATGTGTCTAGATGATTGAATGGTTCTTCCCTCTACTCCGCAACCCTTTATTTGCATCGCTTACTGTTGCGCTACCAGCGCCACCGGCTCACCTCGAGCAAGTGGAAATGTCTTCTGATAGGACGTCGTATAGTGGCGTCCGAATTTTGGTGAGATGTGACCTCACGAAGATGGAGCTGCAAGCTGTCATTCATGAATCATGTCGTCGTTAACATGTCACGTGCCTCCCTTTTTCTTTCCACACGCAGCTAGCTCGGAGAAGCTGACGTAGCTTTTGTGACATCACGTGAGTACGTCATAATATGACGTCGTTGCGACGGTGGCCGCGTGAATTTTTATAGCCCCATAAGCATCTACATCGTTTCGCTGAAGGTCACTCCACAACAAGTCACTTTGGGGTTTCACCCTAAAAATTGTGATTACCGGTAGCCTTACGTGTGCCATGATAGCGCGGAGTGCCATGATAGCGTGGAGTGCCTAGAAAACTGATAAAAATAGCAAAAACACATTTTCGAAAACACAAACGCAATAATAAAATTAATGACGATAACGAAAGGAGAAGAAGTAGCAGCACGTCAAACAACCACACGTTTTCAGTCGAGCAAACTGTTTTCGTTTTTTTTTTTCCATTACCAGCGATTTACCCACTACGCACAGATAACGGCGAAACTAGCCGCACGACAACCAAGTATGCTCGATAAAGGCGCGTGTGAATATGTTGAATAATTGACAGCTGAATTTTTATCATGGTATGCGTTCTAGTCAAAAAGATTTTCGCCTATTTGTAGAGCACTGAGTCGCATTGAGGGCTTCTGTAATCGGGGCTCTAGGATTAAAATTATGCTGTAACCGATCATATTTCTGTTTTTGAGTTTCCCCAGAGTACGTGCAAATCGCGTAGGCAGAAAGCCGTCTTCCCACGCGTGAACGGCACTGGATCTCGCATCGAAATTTATGCCCTATGTGCAGCAGAAACCGAATCGCGTCACGCGGACGCGTATCCACTACGCTCTACAGCTGAGGGACTCGAAGGCTGGCGCGGTGCGAATTAGAGCACCTTGCGTGCCTAAGATTCCGGTAATAATGGCGATATGGCAAAGCGGAAGTAGAGATGCGCAAAAAAGATTCTCGCCGCGTCATTCTATATCAGTCAACTTAAGTGAATCATTCGTGCACATTTTGTTAGCTATTCCAAATGCATAAATAAACCACATGAAAAGAGCGAAAATATCTTCCTCCTCGCCTAAGACCGATGATGTTTGAATGCAGAAAGCAAATAAGAAGCAGATAATGAGCTTGCGGTTTTTATTGAACGGTGAGTCTCTTTTTCTAGGTCATCTTCGAATCGATCCATAATTGTTCACATTAAATCTCGGTTCGGTTTCTCTTTCTCTTGCTTTATTTTTGCGTTTTTAGTTCTTCACGATTTTACAGTGACTGGCATCATTACCGACGTTCGAAGTATCCTTGACGTCCGTACTACATATTCTTGCGTGCATGTCCCTCCTTCAGCACACAAACACACACACACACACTCACGCACATATACACACAAACATACAGCCACACAGACGCACACATGCACACATACATACATACACAGATACTCACTCTTTTGCACAGAGTGCTTAATATGTTTTTTTTGTCTTTCAAACGACAAATAGTCTGCATTGAAGCTTTCGGCACGGCAAAGTGAAACAACGATTTCAGCATCCCATGGGCTTTTAACACATACGTCCACAGATTACACTACCCGGAGGTTTCTGTGATAATGAAGTTTTGGAATACAAAGCAAGCGGTATTTTCGACAACTGTACACTCAGCAAGAAGTGGGTGCCTCCGTGAAATAAGCTTCAATGATTTCCTCATTTTCTAATTAACTTAAACTGAGAAAAATAACTTCTGAAATCTTTTCACAACCAAACTTGCCATACGTGGATGTAACAACGATGTGCCGGTGGTTGCATATACCTGAAAACACTAAACAAAGGCGTAGGTTCAGAAGAGTTTAGGGCTAAGCAGTTTCCACGCCTTCTGTAACGATGGCTCTTCTACGAGCACTTCGACCTCTCGCGAAAAGTTTTGTAGCTGTAGACGCTCGATTGAACGTTTTTCGAAATTCTACAGGATTAAAATGAGTTGCCCTGCGAACGCGCTGTATTGCGTACACGAATTTTCACTTATTAATATACAATGGGATGTGTAAGTGGCGAGTACATGTTCAAGAAACACATCAAAATCTGCCAAATTACTCATGTCCATATGTAAATTACCCCACATTTCAACACTAGTAATACAAAACCTATCTTCTTTTCATAAGCATTTCCTTCGCAGGAGGTATTCATTAAAATCATTTAATAAGCTGACATAAGGTCGTTAAACTACCAGTCAACGTAATATGCATGTATAAGAAGAACCACAAGACAGACTTCATCAACGCCATCCTCTGACTGTGACTGCCATGGTGACATGGTTGGTGGTGCAATATTACGTTGATGATCACCAGTGCACTGCACAAACCTAACTTGTTTCGCTATTTCACAATTTCTGTTCCTTGTGCGACCACACAGGGTGTCGAAATTACAGCTTACACGTAGTTGTGCAGTCGTGACTCATTCATTTATTTATTCATGTATATTGCTGGAGGAAATTGCACTGCGCAATACTAAAACCATGTTACTTTTATGTTATAAACTGATTGTGTATTCAAAAACTCTAAAACGCATTGAACGTTCCTGAATACAATGGAGCATTGAGTCATTATATCATAGAGGTTATCGATGAACACTCAAACAAAAAGTAATGAATTTACAATATTGTTTTATAAAAACCAAGGCATTCGTATGTCATATTCTTAAACATTTCGACTCACAAATATTTTGGTATATGAGAACAGATACTTGCTGTGGTCTGTGCAGTTTTAGCCAATTTCACAGTGCATTTTTTCATCTTATCAGATACACGGCTCTTCTAAAATTCGCATTCACGAAAAATGACAGCCTTTTCCTTTTTTTTTCTTTTCAGTAATAATTCTCCGAAAAAAAGGGAGGGGGGGATTTACCATCTGCTGTAACTGTAATCGATGAATTCTAAAAAGAAGGATTCTCTTTCACGAATTCGCCCGCGGCTCAGTTCTTTGAAATGCGTGTTGCTGCGTTCCCTCGAAAGCTGATAAATGACTCTCCAAATAATTGAATACTAAACGAAATGCTCAAATGAACAGATGATAATGCTGCTAAGTGGCCTAGTTGTTGCCTTGATTAAGTTTTCCTTCATTCCTTTCTTCGGAAGACCAAAAGAAATTCACACGGTGCGTTATGCGTTCACCTAAACTTCTGCTCTCGTGGCTCATACCCAAATGCAGGAGATCAGATTACTGTTAGGGGAATTTTCTCAGTATTTTCTTCCCAATACTTCTCGTATAGGCTATTAATAGCTATTATGACAAATTTAAGTATGGAATACTGGTATTGAACTATGTAAAGGAGAAAGCAATAGGCTCGGTATTCTTTCACACTGACTGATAAATTCCTCAATGGCATAGATAAGATTTCAATGACTGTGACATAGAATAGAAGCGCCAAAAATAAAATAACAACTGATTCGAATACTTCCAGACCAGGATTTCGAAGAGGTGGTGCTATGAATATTCTCGTCCATGGCGTGTACCGGTGATTTTAGAAAGTAATGACTAATTATTTTCTCATTACAGAGGAAACACAGAGGAGACTGTGCTTGACTTGCTCTATGCAGGTAAAAAACTGATAGAGGTAACGCGGAAGCGAACTTCAGTTATAGCCACAGACGCCTCGAAAACTAAAGCTGTCATCTTGTCCTAAACACATTTCTCACACTCTTGTAGAGGATCTGCAGAGTAGAGGTTGAATTCTTGCCATATATACTGTGATAGTCAGGGTGAACCGTGGAGTGCCTCAGATGGGCTGGCCGACGTTTCGATAGGATGACATATCTTCGTCAAAGATACCTTGTTATTTTTGGCGTGTTAGATTTAAGAGTGTTAATAATGACGTAATCTTCTGGTGGTGGCACGTCTGCCTGTTGGCCATCGCAGCCTGGAAAGAGAAAAACTATATAGCAGGGAAGTGGAGCCCTCGCTTCATTTCAAGTTAAAAATGTTCTGGGAGAATGCGGGAGAAATAAGATAAATAGAAAAGGGGAGAAAAGAAAAAAGAGGAAAAAGAAACGCGCAAACTAGGAGGAGTGTGCTGCAAAGCTTGTCTGCTATACATACGAAATATTTATTTACTGTGTTATAGTACTCTGAAGTGCACCAGTTAATAACTATAATTAGTTGCTCATTCAAAACATAACAAATTACCAATAAAAAACACGGTTATGTGCACCGAATTTACCAGAAGAAAGCTTTAGTCACCATGATATAGTTCTCAAGGGCAAAAAAAAAAACATCCCTCTGGATAAACCCGGAGCATTAGCCCCAAACGAAAGAAGACCATGTTCTGATAATTGGTGGTGGTCGTAGTGGTCAGAAGAGGGAAAAGGCACCTAATTTCTGCAGCCTGATCGGGAGCACGGCGCAGAGCCTCTGATAATTCCGGGCTCAGCTTTCGAAGAGGTGGTACTAGTACACTCTTACTAAATGCATTGCAATGTAGAGTAGATATAAAAAAATGACCAATCGTCTGGTCCTGATCACACAAAAAACAGAGCGCAAGTTCAGTACACCTGCAATATAGATTGAGGGAGGTAACGAAGCAACAAATATTCGTGATAGCAACTTGCCCTTAAACTAGCCATACCATTGGGCCTGGGTACAAAAAGTGTTGTAATATGGAGAAGCAGGTATTTTGCCTGATTGTATGTGTGTGAAATCACGCGACCACGATAACTGCTGTTAGAGGAAAACAGATTGATCGGAGTAGAGAGTGACATTTTTGCAAAATAATCAGCCATTACTTTGTGATTTATTGAATAATCAATCGATTGACCGATCGAATGATTGATTGATGAACTTGAAGGGTCGAACGTCCCAAAACCACCATATTAGTATGAGAGACACAGTAGTGAAGGGCTCCGGAAATTTTGAGCACCTGGGGTTTTTTAACGTGCACCGAAATCTTAGTACACGAAACTGGAGCATTTTCGCCTCCATCGGAAATGCATCCGCTGCAGCCAGGATTGAATCCCGTGATGTGTGGGTCAGTAGCCGAGTACTTTAGCCACTAGATCACTGCGGTGAAGCAGCCATTTTGTTGCCAAACAGAGCTTTGTCCCCAGGTACTCAGATTAATTGATCACTTTTAAGATGAGAGGAAACTAGTGGTTAAGAAGTTTCTCTATAGGCATGCCACCATGTGGAAAGAGATGAACGCAGTGACAATAGGCGAGTTAAAACTGCTGCTACTGCAATATAAAGTACTTAGCCGGCGCCAAGCTTATAATATTGGCGTGACTTAAGTAAGAAAGACAGGAATAAAATCAGATAATCGTAACAAACAGTCTGGTCAAGCTCCGTGAAAAATATTCTGATTGTTCGTTAGATTGCGAGGCGTCTGTTGCAATAGCCCAATGGTTGGCAAAACCCATTGAAATGCCTGAAGGTAGTGGTGGGGCGTATTTTTGAAAATGCATTGGGATAAATGATTCTGCAGAATTATGTTGTGTAGCTATATATAAAGCAATCCACGAATCTCAACATTTAGTGGATCAAGTAAGGATGAAACACCTAATTGGAGGGTTATAAAGCTTTGCCTTTAGTAGTTGAACGCGATGGCGATGTCTTGCGCCTAGTGCGTACTTCGAACACTTAGTGCATGAAATCTTTTCGAACTCGCTATGAAATCTTTTCGAACTTGCTTTTGGTAAAGTTCCATGACTATTAAACTTTGTTGTTTGTATATATTGTGCTTAATGTTTTTGTATGTACTTTTGTTTTTTCCACCCCTGTTATAGCCCAAATGGCGCTGGCAGTATAATAATAATAATAATAATAATAATAATAATAATAATAATAATAATAATAATAATAATAATAATAATAATAATAATAATAATAATCTCGTCACCTTACTGACGTGCACAGGCTGCCTACTCACAGTCTCAATATCGCCATTCAAGGCAGATGGTGAACGTTTCAGGTGACGAGCAATTTTCAAGGTCTCGGCAAAAATGGGTTCGCCGTAAATAGTGACGAAATATTGTTTTCTGAACTGACCATCCCTACATTGATAACTCAAAAGAAAATTAACGAGCTCCTCCTAATGAGTTATCCTAGTGTGATTTCAGCAGCGGCTACATGTTTCCGCCCCGATGTTTATTTCGCCTGCAAAAACGACAGGTGCCTGATTGTGACATTATCTTTATTAAAAATATATATGTTTATATTAAAGGCACGAAACCCACCAATCGCCGATACCCATTGTTGTGAAGACATTCGCTGTAAATCACCTTGAATTACGAAGTCACACAATAAATTTGTGCGCATGTCTTCTCGAAGTGGAAATGTAAACTCTGTTTTTTGTTCAGTTGGTCGCTGAGCAAACAGACTTTAGTAGCAGGGTCACAATGTTTCATAAATCTGTTTGTTTCGTGGGAGATTGCATTATTTCATTACACATAGTATCCTAAACTACCTTAAAATACCACCCTGTCTTTGAATTGCAGAAAATATAAGCTCTCATGTTCATCATATACATATTCTTCGATCTTCGTGCCGTCACCTTCTACAAACAACATGAACGGCGAACGTCCCTCTCGCATCTTACACAAGTAATGACAGAATGTGGTAGTCAATAATGGCCCAAGCAACGCCATTATTTACTTGAGATTTACTATTCTGATCAAAAAACAGCTCAGCCACCAAAATTCGCTACACCAATTGTATATAACCAAAGCCGATAGCATGGCTAAAGCATCTGTCAATTGATAAGTACGATTGATTGGTGTCTAATGTAATCCATCAACACAATGGCTATAGAGTACGGGTGTCTGTTGATAAGGACTGAGAATACTAATCTTTTACGGCTATCCATATTTTTAGCGTGGATTGAGAGCGCGATGTATAAAAATATGCACACTTTATGAAAACGCAACTGCGCTTTACTAATTATAATCACCAAACCAATAGCGCCAACTGCGTGCCTAAAGCACGAACAAGGTCCTAGATGTAAGAGCTAAGGCTTGTGTATGATGACAATATTTTTACCGGTTGAGTTATTTTGACAGCGCTTGTCTGATATGATTGTTTATGTCAACAGAGCGGAGTTTCTATTTGCACGTCATAGCCCAAGCATACTCCACTCGAATGTGCCGTTGGCGGTAAGTGAATTGTCGCCATTATTTGGGCAAAGGGCATAGCACGCATGATATCTTTACAACGGTGAAAAATTATTACTATCACAGGAACTCGGCCACGTTGACAAAGAATGCAGCTTTCGATCGCATCCTCGGCAGTCGAATGCTAAGGTCTTTATGTGAGCGGAACGATAGGCATAAGTTGAAAAAAAAATGGAGATCCCACGTACAGTGGGAATCGATTTTATGCGAACCACGAATGAGGATGGTTGATAGGTCACTTTAAATCAGCACAACGTTAAGAGATGGAAGTAAATTATGCCGTACTTGACTTATATGTCTTTATTGTCATGTTTGGACGTTTCACTTACCGTCGTCATGTATTAACGTCACTTGATACCAACTTTGGTATATATGGAGCTAGTGAAACGGCCGCGAGCGTGCTATGGGGGTAGCATGTAGTCATGTTTCACGTGAAACCCATATGATGATTATCATATTTGGACGTGTCATTTACATTGATCGTCCTTTCACGTCAAGTAATACCAAATTTAGTATATGCGGAACTGGTGAAACGGCCGCAAAAAACGCTCTGAGTGTGGCATGTAGTCATGTTTTACATGAAATGCATATCATGATTATCAGGTTTAGACATGTGATTTACCTTCGTCTTCCATTCACTTCCCGTGATACCAAACTTCGAACATGTGGAGCTAGCGCAACCGCGGCGAGTGCGTCATGGAGGACCCTTTATAATCCGACGCAACGTTGACGGACGCGCAGGCTGGGAGCAGCGACACCACGCTAACAAATCGCGAGCACTCGTCCGTGGGCCGGGCCCGGTGGCGACCGGCGCGAAATTCGACATGCTGCTTTTCGCGCCGCGTCCCCCATATTCATATGGTGGTTTTGGAACGTTAAACCCCACATATCAATCAATAAATGCATTTCGCACTGACGACGTTACTTATACAGCACTGCGTCTGCTTCTCTTCGTGACGCAGGGACGCCGTGTGCGGTCAAACGCGCATGCGTCAAAGCAACGCAGCGCGACGCGCACCTGCGAGTATATGGCATGCAGATCCACAATGAAGCTCAGTGGGCAGACTCACTAATCTCTACTAGGGGGATATCGCCGCCTCGCCTGGCATCGCCGGCGTGACGCGATAAAACGAACGCCGGCACGCACGTGCGCCGGCACACTTCGAAGTGTAATAGTGTCTTGAGAGTGGCATGTATTATTGTTCTTACATGACACGCATTTCATGATTATCATGTTTGCACCACTCACATACCTTCGTTATTCATTCATGTGACGTGATACAGAAGTATGTCATATATGAAAGTAGCGAAACTGCCGTGAGCGCATCATGAGTATGGGACGTAGTCATATTGCTACATGACACGCATGTCATGTTCATCATGTTTGGACGTGTCATTTACCTATGTCTTCCGTTCCTGTCACGTAATACGGTATTCGGTACATGTGAAGCTAGCGAAACGGCCGCGAGCGCATCATGACCATGGCATGTAGTCATGTTACATGACACGCATCCCATGATTATCATGTTTGCACCACTCACATACCTTCGTTATTCATTCATGTGACGTGATACAGAAGTATGTCATATATGAAAGTAGCGAAACTGCCGTGAGCGCATCATGAGTATGGGACGTAGTCATATTGTTACATGACACGCATGTCATGTTCATTATGTTTGGACGTGTCATTTACCTATGTCTTCCGTTCGTGTCACGCAATACCGAATTCGGTGCATGTGAAGCTAGCGAAACGGCCACGAGCGCATCATAACCATGGCATGTAGTCATGTTACATGACACGCATCTCATGATTGTCAATTTTGCACTAGCCACATACCTTCGTCATCCATTCAAGCCCCATTATACAAAATTCGGTTTATGCAAAGCTATCGAAACGGCCGCGAGCACATCATGAGTGTGGCATGCAGTCATGTTCTGACATGACATGCACGTTATGACTTAGATGTTAGAGTCTGTCGCTTGTATTCGTCATGCAGTCATATTATACCATAGCAGCTTTGCAACATGTCATGTGAACAAAACCACTGAGAGAGCTACAGGACAATGAATTGTAAATCATGGCATGCATGACAAACATGTCATAATTTTCATGTTATGACTAGGCAAATACTATCTTTATACAGTCATATTATTCCATACCAAGTTTGGTATTGATACCATTTTTTGAAACGGCCAGGAGAGCTAAATGTCGTAGGTGGTTAGATAGATAGATAGATAGATAGATACGCTCAAAGTCGCTGAGGGCGGTGGTGGTGGTGCAGCAGGTGGGATTAGCCTGACCTGCATGGCCAGCAATTGTTCCGCCTGAGCATCTCGTAAATTTGGAAATCGTCACCACGTGTCAGACAGCCCAGTGTCTCGCAGGAAGACCAACGAAATTCGTTGCACGTTCCTCCTAGTTGCCGCGGGTTCTTCAGAAAAAATGACGTCATCATCTGTCCGTTGCCTATGACAGCCTTTTTGCAAGGTGTGGATCATCTCTGCTCTTTGCACATCAAACTGCGGGAAAAGCCAAACTAAACGTTAAATATCCCTGATGTCGCCACAGAAGGCACAGAACGGGGAAGCGTATCTCCCAGTCTTGAATAATCAGGCCACGGTGAATGGGGAGCCGGTTCTTATGCGGTACAAGAGCGTCGCTTATTCACGGGAAAACCCATGAATTACACATGCTTCGTGTGGAAACTTGTAGATTGCCTTGAAATGATTGCGTATCACATCTTTGTTGTTCTGGTAAGTCTTGGGAGTTCTTACTTTTCGAACAGATGTCCATGCTTTGCATGCAAGGGCATCAGCCTTTTCATTGCCTTCAATGCCAACGTAGGATGGGATCCACTGAAACTTGGTATTAAAACTCTTGCCCATTATGTGTTTATTTGTGCCAGAGATTGCCTGCTGAACTTTTCTTGAGGTAGGACACGATGCAGTCTTTGTAGCGCCGATTTGGAGTCCGTGAGCACTACAACATCTCGTGCAGAAAACGATCGCAATTTTCGCAAAGCCACCGTGATTGCAGCGCTTTCCATCGTTGTGGACAAAACCACGTGATTCGGGTGGCCCGACCATGACACGCCAAGGCAGGGTATGCAGAAAGCCGCTGCGCAGCTATCCGTTTGTTTGCACACTGATTCGTAGGTGTACACTTGTAGGTGGCCGCGGTACATGGTGCTCAAGTGGTCCAGCACAAGAAATTTTTCTTCCGCGGCTGGAATGGCACGCTTCGCTGGTGACTTGGGTACGCTTAAGTTACACGCAACATCCATAAAAGACCATGGCGGGTCCATAGGGCGCCGTTTAGGCAGGTTCAAGCCAAAATATCGAAATGTGTTCAGTGCCGCGTTGAAATGTGAGCCAGTTCTTGCTCTTAGCCGCCGGAGAAGCGCCGTGTCTGCGAAAGACTCGCCCAGTCTTGACAGCTGCGTAATAAGGCCAGAGACGCCAAGAGGCGGAGTGGAAGAGACTCGGCTTCATAGGTAGCCTTCGTATTTGAAGCCGCCTGAGGAACTCCCATCTCCAAGCGAAGATCCTTTCTGTGCATTGCCTCTAGGCATTCGAACTGGTTCGGTGATGGTGATATCAGGGGCCCCTGATAAACAACGCGTCTTGTTGTAAGCGCAGTGAACATTGGATTGTTTCCCCAACGTACCCCTGCCATGCGACGAAGAGCATTGATTTTTTGCACTGACGCAGTGACTATACCATCAACCGCACGTCACCATAATAGCATGTTGTCGATGGTAATGCCTAGTAAACGGACACTTGTCGCACAGCAAATTGAGTGGCCTCGAATATTCAGAGACAGACGTGTTGACTTCCGTCTCGCTCCCGGGAAGAGGATGAAGGCCAATTTTTCCGCTGATAAAGATAGGCACAATGATTGAAATGGCGCTCTGGGCTATCCGGACCAAACGTTTGAGCTGTTACCCTGAGATCCAAATGCAGATGTCATCGGCGTAGATGGATATTTTAACTGCTTTCAGAGCTAAGTGCAGAGTGTAAGGAAGGGTGGCCATGGCAGCGTTAAAAAGCAAGGGAGACACAGCACTTCCTTGAGGGATGCGGAGGAAAATGCGTCTCGCTTCGCTCGTTACATTTACATGCTTAACCCGGACACAGCTGTCTCTGAGAAACTCATGTACGAACCGAAGAGCATTTCCCGACACGCCCATGGCTTGGAGCCCATTCGCGATGCCTGACTAAAGCCGAAAATCATATGCCTTGGCAACGTCCATGAAGACGGCGAGTGTCGAGAGTCCGCTGACGTGATGGTGCTCGATGTGGCTTAATTTGTCTAAAACAATGTCCTGGGCACTCAGTCGTGAACGAAATCCCGTCATACACGATGGCCATCATCTTCTTTAGGTACCAAGTTAATCTTGTACATATTAATCTTTCCATCAGCTTAGATGCGCATGATGTAAGAGATACCGGTCGATATGACACGAGGCTCCCAGAATCCTTTACGGACTTTAAGACTGGCACCAGCCATGCTGTCTTCCAAACAAATGGAATCTCTCCCGTGCTCCAGACATGATTAAATATGTCCAAAAGGGCCCTTTTCGCTCATATGGCAGATTTGTCAGCATTTGATTGCAGATCAAATAGGAACCCACGGCACAGCGTCTTCGTAATTCGCTAAGCGCCATATCCAGCTCTCGAAAGGTGAATGGCGTATCCATCATCTGAAAAAACTAGGTTGGCAGAGGAATCACCGCTCCTGCTGATCTGCCAGATGTGTAAACGTCTGCGAAATCCTCTGCAAGGGTTTGAAAATCTTTCCCTTGTTTCAAAGCAAGTGCTTCGTATGGCGTGTGAGAGCGTATCTTCCCAGAAAGACTATTTATTACTGCCCATACCCTCGTCAAGGTCGTAAACGTTGATAAACTATCACAGAAAGTGGCCCATTGAATTCGTCTTAATTATTTTTATGCCGGTGGATTGCAGCGTTTATCCTGTTATTTTCAGTTTTCGCAGACGGATTTCATTTTGTTTTCATTAGTTTCCACTCCACTGATCTACCTGCTGCGCAGAGGTTCTTCAGTTTCAAGTCAGGAGCAGGAAAATGGTCGGGCAGTTTCAGCAACGAAGTTGCCGCTCGCTTGTTTTGCAACATATCTGCGAACAGCTCACCAGTGGATTTGTCCAACGCTTCTCTGTAGGTGTCCAAGCATGTTACATTGCAGAATTGCCGGCCAGCAGTTCGAAATCCCAGGATATTGGTGAAGATGGGCAAATGGTCGCTGCCCATCCTGTCTCGAGCCGTGGTCGATGATACCAGAAAGTCCGTGGAGTGAAGTACAAGGTCTATTGCACTCCATAAATCTGGTGGCCTGAAAAATGTAGGTTTGCCATCGTTCGCCACACTTAAGTCAGCAGCATCCGCAGCTGCTAGACGTTTCTTGCCTCAAAAATTTACACTCTCACCTCCCCAGAGTGGATGATGCACGTTAAAATCACATATATTATTTGAGGAGTACACATCGAGTGCAAAGGTCCTTTAGGAAATCCTCCATGGAGACCTTCTTTCGTGGGCTTATATACACCGATGCCCCGCCGCGGTGGTCTAGTGGCTAAGGTACTCGGCTGCTGACCCGCAGGTCACGGGTTCAAATCCCGGCTGCGGTGGCTGCGTTTCCGATGAAGGCGGAAATGTCGAGGCCCATGTGCTCAGATTTGGGTGCACGTTAAAGAACCCCAGGTGGTCAAAATTTCCGGAGCCCTCCACTACGGCGTCTCTCATAATCATATGGTGGTTTTGGGACGTTAAACCCCACAAATCAATCAACTATATACACCGATACCACACTCAGTTTTCGGTTTCCCAGGTGCACTTGCACAGCAGCGACTTCCAGTGAGTTGGAACAGAGGTCTTGCACTGGTAAGGCGACTTGAGGAATATCCCGCCTTTTGTATATCGTTGTGCTTCCATTCGCAAATGACGTTGCTAGGGTGCCGTGTCGGGTTTACCCTGGGGGCGTCCTTGCACACGGGAGACCGGCTTCTGAGAGGGCTAGATTTGGTATTGGAATGTCGGGCAGGAAAAAGTTGAGTTCGCCCAGATGTTTTAAAAGACCGGCACAGTTCTCTTGCATTATTAAGGGCACTTTTGAAGGACAAAATAGACCAGGTGGGCGAGTGATTGCCATTATTCTACTGTGTGTATGTGGAAGTGGAGCAAAGTAATACTGACTAAAGGCCAGGACTGCTTCCAACATGTCCTTCGTTGAACTCGCAGGCATCTTAGCGACGTGTGAACGTAGCGCGGTGAAGAAAACGCGAATAACGTGCTCGAGGTTTTCTTGCTGTTTGCTTCCAGGTGGTACTTGAGGTGGGCTCAGTGCATCAGCATAGGTGTGCTTGGCGCACTCATTCGTCATACATTTCTCACCAACGTTGAGCACTTGCGTTGACTCAGTACCAGCTCTTGTCGGATTTAGGCGTGGAAAATTTCCTGCGTACTCATTGTCCAAACCACCATGTTGTGGCGCGCCGGACGTCTTCTTTGTGAAGACGTCCGGCGCACCACAACATGGTGGTGCGTCGGGCCACCTCCTTACCACCTCTCCTTCCTTACCACCTCTACATCACCACCCCGTCCTACCTGACCGGTACCGAGAATGGAGTTCAAGAAGGGTTCCATCTCGAGGCTTCAGCTGAGCACTCCAGATCTCCACATGAGCTTCCAACTCGTCGCTGGTACCGGACCCAAATGCGCGTCAGCCATCGTTTACCTCGTTCTCTTTTGTGGGGGGGGAGATACAGAGGGGCACAGGGTAGCTGGACCCTTCGTCAACGCGCCTACTACCATATATCGAGCTCAATTGGGGCAGCAGATCGATGTCTCATTGCAGTTCTCCAGTCTGACAATAGGCAACAACACCACCCTCGAGCCTGAGCAATTGGCATGGCGGCCTTCGAACCCGACACATCCTGGGCACGTAGAGTCGTCCACCCCTGTCCTGCTGAATGGGTCATGACATGACACACCCTACCTGTCTGCGATACCAACAGTTCCCAGTTATACCAGCGAGGAGAGCAGACTCAGCGATCAGGCGGTGGGGGATTTGCCTACTACGCGGCAGTCATATGTCGAGTGTGAGAGTGCTCCACTCAATCAATCCATGTCTGCCAAAGACAGGATAATGAACTATATGCCTGTTTTATCCATATCTACTCACCACGCCTTGGCCGACGGTAGTGATGCGCCGCAAGCAGGCGAAGTCAACATCAGCACTTCCAGCCTCTCGGCGTACAGCCCTACTTGGGATCACGGGCAATGCAATATGACATTAAGACCATCTGAATGCCGTGCGAATCACCAGGAGGCAGTGTGCGTTGAGGAGGAATCAGAGATAGATCGGCCAGCCGGTGACCAGCTCCCACAGAGCAGCGAGGTAAGGCCTTCGTACACCATTGGTGTGTGCAGCATGATGTGCAGCTATGGTGGCGTTAACTTGTATGGACGCCGCGGTACAGAACATTCAAGGAGCATCTTGATTCCTTGTTGCCGCAGAACAAGACGAGCCAAAGATGGCAGAGCAGAGGCTCCTGCGTCAAAGCATGATGGCCGGGAATCGCAGCCTGTCCAGAACACCGACGGGAATGAAGACCAGTGCTCCAATTTGCGCCAACTGAATTGCCTGCTGCTGCGGCCGCCTCGAGACAGCCAAGGTCGCCCACCAGAGTGTTCGACAGCTCCACAAGGCAAGTGATGGCGTCCACGAGAGAAACCCCACAGACACATCCAATACCACCCGCCAGAGACAGCATTGGCAACTCAGGGCTCCAGGCCGGCGGGCCGAAGACAACCATTGCAAAACACTCAATGGCGTCCACTAGAGCCATCGTCGTCCGACCTTCAAAGCAAGGCACAAAAACCGGCACGACAAAGTCAATGGCGTCCACGAGAGACATCATCGCCTTACTTTCAACGCAAGACGCACCGTGGCCATGACAGGCCTATGCGAGGTAGCCATTGCCGCCCACCAGAGGCATTAGTTCTACCTATAGTGGTTCATAGCCTACGCCCTCTGAATGTTTCGACCTTCCAAGAAAAGTACCTGTGGCAGTGAAGGGCAAGCTTAGCAGGACTGCATGCTCACAGCGTGGCCGAGTGTAATGATGACAAGTGCAGTGCTCAGGCACGGGCGCATACGCGACTACAGAAGAAAGAGAAGAACAAAGGGAGAATAAAAACAGCTGGACCACTTTTTCTCTCTGTTGCATTATATATATATATATATATATATATATATATATATATATATATATATATATATATATATATATATATATATATATATATATATATATATATATACAGGTTCGCAATGGGCCACAAGTCTTCGTTTAGGAGAACAGACATGGGTAATTTCAACGCGTAACCGTTAAAAATCTGACATAGACCGGGCATACCCGAGGACTGCAGAAAATGAACCTCAGGGTCCTAGCAAGAAATGAATCTCAGCATTCTTCGTAGGAGTCAAGTATTTTGGCGAAAAATCAGGCGAAATATCAGAAACTTCTTTTAAAAAGACCATAACGTGCGTGAATCATCAATTTTGGTTGCAGTGCAATTTTCCTCTTGGCGTCGTCACGAATCAGTAAACAAATGTACATATGGTTGCATAATATTATATAACACTGTCAAACATATCTATGTGGTACAACATCTAATCCGATGTATTCATTGCGTTGACGCCGTATCGATTCTCAGCCGCTGTGACTGCTTTAACGCGCGGTGCTCGGTGCAGAAAGAGTTTAAAAAAATCAAGGCTAAAATTCAGGCCCGAATTAGCAGCACATTTCTTGCGATATCGCTCATTTGTACGCAGTTTTTGTTTTCATTATTGGCACGTCTTCGCCTCTTTTTTTTCAGATTTCTCCCGCACCATTACCGATAGCCATTAGAGCAATGGGCCGAGTATCCCGGCGCAGAGTTTCCGTTTAGGAGTGGACTTCACCCAACCAACTAGAAACTTGGGCAACTCCTTTTTCTTTGTAATTATCACTCTCTATTGCACTGCCTTTTCAAACCCGGCCTTCGGCAACGCTGCCGTGGTAGCCCTTGTTAGCTTTGTTACGGCGGTTTTCTTTCCCTAATGGTATGCTTTGTATGCCTTATATATCTAATAAAAAAATTCAGGGGTGCTGACACTCGTATGTTCGCATGCACAGAAGCACAATATAAAAATAATAAGAGTAGGAAATTCACTCTAGCTCGAATGGTAGAGCATCAGACGAGTTGTCCAGCGCGCGATTGGGGGCTGCGGTCTCCCAAGGGATCCCTGCCGGCCGACCTCCTCTGAAATACGCAACCAATCTCTGTACTGGTCCCCTACTTTTTCTCTTTTGTTGTTGTTTTTTTGTGAAATAAATGAAGATACCACCGCACAAGTAAAGAAATTCTGGTCCTTGGCGATGGCAAGTTCTCTCTTCCCACTCTCTTTCTCGCACTATACAAAATTACTACAACGCAGTTAAATATGCCAGTGGTGTCTCCTTTTCCTTCCATGGATTATTTTTCTCTTGGTTTTGGCTAAAGTTTTATCATCAATCCAAAAAAGTTTGAAATTTGGCGAGACATCACAGGACGGCGGCATTAACACCAATGAAACAAAATAAGGGCTAAGTAATGATAGGTCCGCCTGAAGCGACGCTATGGATTAATAAATCAGAAAATGTTCAAAACAGACCAGCCAGGTGTTTCTTGAGTCGGTATGGAAGAAATCCCAGTTGTACCGAAATAAAAAAGGAAATAAACTGGGAGTCACTTCCATCATGACGTAAAAAAGTCTATACACAAGCCAATCTATGTGCGCCGATGGCTTACCGAAAGTCCTATGAACTCAACTACTAGGATGACTTCAGAGACGTCACCATGTAGTGTCATGGTGGCCTCACAGACCATCGAAGCTTGTCGCGTCGAAATGTCGCCATAGGGACGTCCTGATAACGACATCACATGATATCGTCGCTTCGTAAAAAGTGGGTTCACTATGAAAACAAGACAAAGCAACGGCAAAGCGCAGGCTCTCGGGGAACGGAAGGTACAGTCAGTACAATGGATTGACAAGAAAAAAAAAGCAGAAAAGGATGGCTTTCGTTTTGTACTGCAGCCCTATCAATTAACAGCAAATTTTATTAATCCTCGAGATCTTCCTCGTGTGATAGTGACGAGACCTTAGAACATTTACTGTAAATTTACATTTGATCGTTTTGCGAGTGAGCGCAGTGTGATCCGCGAAACGCTGAACAAACTAGGCGATAGACATTTTTGCGAAAATCGCCGGATCATGGCTCTCCGCGTCGCAGGCCAGCAAAGCGACGTGGGCAATGCTAGCTTTCTTAAGTCACCCGGACTGCTTGCAAGCGTGCAATAGAAAGGGGCACATGGACCCTGGCAGTGCTCGCTTACCTCTCTTTTTCTATTTTCATCCCCTCACTCCTTTCTTCAGTGCAGGATAGCTAACCGGACGCGCTTCCGGTAGACCTCCGTCTTTCGTTTCTTCCTTTCCTCCTCCTTCTCCATTTTAATATTGCACTGGGGAGAAGTTAAAAGTGCTAGTCAGTTGCATTCTCTGTTAAAAGATTTCTGCTCATAACAGAAAAAAGTTGCGCAGTGAGTTTCGAAATGCTTCAGGTGCATTTTCACATCAAGATAGAACTGGGTTGTTGCTGATGGAAGTAAATGCGGCAGTTCCGTTACAGTGTCGGCTCCGGCACTGATCAATGAAAGTCAACTTGGTATGGCAAGCATCTAAAAAAACAAACAAACAATGCCTACTTGATTATTAGCTATAAAAATAAACAAGTGGCCTCTTCAGCTCAACTGTGAAAGGACAAATCTGCACGAACTTTGCACCTGAAACTACTAGACGGCATCACAACATGAACTTGCCTCCTTGCTGTGTTCGCAATAACATGTTCGATTTCAGGTTTTCCCCTTACATTTTAGACTCTAACTAGTTTCCTTTTTCTGTACCTTCGCGCCCATCATCCATCGCTGTAGCCGACATCCATGACATACATCTATAGCCAACGCTCGTGTAATATTACCCCCTGATAGGTTTTCTGTAATTTTGATTTGTTTTTTTTTTGTTTTCGGCAATATTTTTCGCATTTCACTGATGGTCATCAAACTTTTGACTGCTTTTACCTTTGCACAACCAAACATCTCTATTAACTGTAGGCTGTTTTTGTATGTTCATTGCTGTTAATTTTTATTTTCGTGTATTCTTGTACACCCACTTCACGCGGCAAGGTACACTAATAAGGAGACTTTTTTGAGAAATGAGAACAGTTTCTATATCTGCGGGAAGCCCCTCACTGTGATATTTTTCATAGCCACTGCTAAATTTCCTCGTGTTTGGTATGACACTTGCTATGATTGCTCGACGTAAGTGTCGTCGCCTGCGGAACGCCCTCACCTTCACCACCTTGTCTTCATTCATACTATTAAGGTGCGTTGACGACTGTAAAAAAGAGACAAAGTGCGGCGAAAGTTAGTGTGGTTTGTAGTTCTGGTACTCTAGCGGTCTCTTATCAAACTATATCAGAGCACTGAACGCACCGATTTTGAGAGCCCGGGTCCGAAAGGCTTGGGCTCGGCCCGAGCCCGCCCGTTCCAGCCAAATATTCCTTGATTATAAATGAGTTATTCAGCGATCTTCGGTTTCTGTTAAGATACCTGCTGCAAACAAGATACGTTCTAGAGTAATTTTTCAACTTCTTTCAGTGTCCCCACTTATACTGGTACTGTGTATACTTTCGGTTTTTTATGCCGGTAACTTTTTCGCGAAATATTTGCAGCGCAATATAAACTGTGATAGAAGTCATAGCTGCTTGTTTCACGTACTTAGGCCTAACCAGGCAATCTTTATATTGCATTTCAAAGAACGAATACACATTTTATTATGTCTATGAAGTAAAAAAAAGCAGAAATGTATAGTCTGAGTCTATATAAATTACATAGGAGCTGGGGCAAGTATCAAGTTTTCTACAAACTTGATTTACTTCCCAATGCAGTGAAATAAAAAGCGTGCTCAATAGCTGCTTCTGGGAGGAATACACCAGGCTTGGCAGCATTCCGTGAAATAGAAGTGTTGTGTTGACTCCTGTGTAGGCAACCATAAGCGTACGCTTTGTTCCCCTTCAGGGGGTGGTGAGGAAAATCCATCCTCGGGCCCACCCATTTTCCCGAGTAGCCGCCACGACAATTTCATAGATCTGTCAAAACGAGCCAGGCCAGTAGCAAGCGAGCCACCATCCTAGGATCCCTGTTCTCTGAAGACGCCTATTTCGTCATATTCGTGTAACAGCCTCCAAACATCGATATTGTTATGTCTTAAAGCAAGACCGGACCAAAGGCTTCAAAAACAACTCTTTATTAGAACGCTGAAGTGATCCAGCTGGCGGTCTTTTTGAGTTCTCTCCGTCGAACCGGATTTCTCGGCCGTCCGGAGTGCCATGGTCGGAACGAAAGATCGAGAGTATATATGTTTCCTAGTCGCCGATGGTCCAAAACATCGGTAAAAACATGGTAGGGAAGTCCGGCTGTGTTTGGCTAGTGATTGCGGTAACAGGCTTCCACCTTGGGGCAGCGACGATGGAGCCTGCGATAATGGGTGTTGTTTGTGGAAGAATTTATTTAAAGAGTACCGCTCCTTCTTTCTTCAGCAAATTTGGTCTACGTGGTAAGTAAAACTGCTTGTGTATGGTGTTTGAAGCTCATTTAATTAGTGCTATTTTACTGGCACATGCGCCTCCAACAATTTAGCAAAAATGAGTTGTGTTTGCAATTTTTTGTCGCGATACTGCACTTTGTATGAATATTCCAGCAGTGAATACTTACTCCAGGAAAAGGGTATTTTGAGAAAAAATATTTTAAGACCTCTCAATCTGCTAATATTTAAAAGAAAAATTACAAATTTCGCAAGATTGTCATTTTTGTCTATATTCAGACGCAATTTACACCCTGTGGTGGTCATATGAACAATCACGTTTATACCTAAATCAAAAGCTAATAAGCAGTTCTTTTTCATAACAAATCTTTGTTTATGAAACGTGTTGAGCGATTTTGAGTACTGAGCACAAACATTCAAGCTTGCGTGGGTTGCACGGTAACGAATCTTATTTATACGTATTTTGTTTTAAGAAAAAAAAATAGATTTTGAAATTTCCCATTGGCGCCTATCTTCACATTTGCTCATACGACAGCTGCCGTCGTGATATTCCCCATGGCCGTCAATGCGAAAGCGCAAAAATAATTTTCTTTCTCAAAACAGGAACATAATGATAACAGCTGCCATATTAATGTACCTGTTTAGTTGCTTTCGATTCAAGTATATAGGTAATTTTATTTGAGCCCCCACTTGGTGCAAATTGCGTCTCCATATACACGAAAACGACAATTTATAGAAATTTGTAAATTTACTTAAAAAGTTTAGCAGCTTGAAGGGTTAAAATATTTTTTTTCCGAAAGGTATGCTTTTTGTGGACTACTCAGACATGTCAACGATATATACAGTATTGCAACAGAAAAAACACAAAAATAACACATATTGGCTGAATTCTTGGAAGTGTATGCGCAAGCAAAATTTCACTAATGTTATTGAGCTTCAAAACCCTTACACAAAAACCTTTGCTTGACACGTAGACCATGTTTGGTACAGAAAAAATCAGTGGTACTTAATTTTTTTTTCATGCACAACACGCAAACGACATTCCAGGAAGTTCGAAAACTGGCCGCGTGACCCAAAAACTTTTTTTCTTTCGGAAGTGTTCTACCGTTTCACTGTTTTCAATACAGGGAATCAGCACAATTTTTTTCAGATACAATTAGGGTGGGAGCTGAAATGGCTGGGACGATTGGCAAGGAATGACCCTATGATTTATCAACAAAAGTAAGTGTTTCGCATTCAAATGTATGCTCTTTTGTGCATGCTTATTTTGGTGGTGAAACTATCTAGAGATCTAAAATAAATGTACTGGATTCGCATAATAACGTGGTAAAATATACTTTTACCTAGAATTTAGAATTGTTGAGAGCATTTATGCATAATAGGTACTTTATTTTTCATCAATGCGATGACGCAGGCTTGCCCGAAATCCGAGGAACGTGTCCGGCTTCCAAAAATACACTTTGGTGATTATAAAGCATTGCACATGAGTGGCCTTATTAACAGGGTACTTACACAGAAAGTGAGAAAAAGATAAGATTGAAAAAGCAGGATTATCAACAACATTGCGAAGCTATTTCACGGTAATATATTGATAATGAAACAACATTCATGCTATTTATACTGGAAAACTAGACGCCGAGTTTTCCTGAATTAGGGATTTACCAGAAATTAACTCCGATAAATTTCCCCCGAAAAATCAACTCAAAAAAGACCCCCCCCCCCTATTTTCAGCAAAACATACTCCGCAAATACGGATCCCTCGGTATCCGGGACGAAGTAAACTGAAGCCGGGACGCGTGTTTGACAACCGTATGCTGGAGAACGCACGAGAGAGAAGGGAGACGCCTATGTCGTCTGCTACGGCGCTCATTGGTGACCGCCGCTCCAAACGTCGTTTCCGCGCAATTCTTGACGCCCTCGTCTGTTCTCGCCGCCGTTGCCGCAGTCGCGGGGTGAAGAACGGGTGATCGCGGTGCTGCGTTGTGTCAATATACCAGTGATCCGACTGCCTTTGGGGTTGTCAGCAGTGTCGGGGCTGACTGCGTAGACAGGTGGCATCTACACACTCGTGGCATTACGACGAGTAGTAGACGGACAAGATTTACGCATTGGAGCGAGACGTACGGCCGTGGCCGCGGAGTTCCAGAGCGTGGGGAGCTCGTTTTTTCGCCACGCGTGTTTAGCTCATGCCTAAGTTTTAACCACCCATAGTTGTAGTTTGAATCCCCATTCTAACGGCCGCATCTAACAGCCGTACGGTGCCGTTCATGTTTTGAGCAGTTTCCAGTGCTTGCTTTAACTTGCGAGTTTTAAACAGATCGCTACGACTTGTCTAAATACAACATCTTATAATGCACATATCACCCGGCCCCATTCATTTCGCTAATGTAGGTGAACGTTCTTCATTCTGCTTCTGAAAACACTGTTTACACTTGAGCGCAGCGTGTTCAAGTCAATATATGTAAAGTTTATTAGAACAGTTGTGGAAGAGCTATACTGCAAAAATATCACATTAGCAGGTCCCAGAGTTCTGAAGAACTGCTGGGAGCCTATTTTGAATATGCATGTTGCCTGTATGAAGCCATTCACATGAAGGCAGCAAGAGTGACTCACAGCGAAGGCTTAATGGTGAAGCGTATAAATAATAAATTAGTTGGGTGCCATGAAAAATAAGAAAAAAAATTGCTGAGACAGGAGGAACCTGATGACATTATTCACAGAATTTTTACTTTCTCTGTCCATTAGTTCTTGCTTAATTATAATAAAACACCTGATCCCCTCTGAAGCATGCAACCATATAGGTAACACTGTAAAGTTAGAAACTACATATGCTTACTTTATTGGTGTGCATTGAATATTTTACTCCCCCCCGGAGGCGCCCTCGTGCCTTGGAAGTAATACAAATAGAACATCTGGCATAAACGAACATACTTTTACAGAAATGTATTGAAAACTAAAGCCACCCTTAACCATCATTCAGTTTCTTTTTGCACCATCTGCCTGCGATGTATCTTTTTTTATTTCGCCATTGTATAAAGCTGCTCAATACCATCACAGTGATACAGCTGGGAGCCACGCACATGTTATCAAATCTGATTTTTGTTTTGCACTGCAAGTACCCCATATCTTTATGATTTTGCTTCAAATATTACCCCCGGTCTTTTGCAAGTTATACACATGCAGTATTTTGGAGAATGACTGCTGCGCAAAGTCCGCAAATCTGCGGCAGGCATCACAAACCGACACTGCAATGCCAAGTAGCTAGACAGTTCATTTTAAAGCAGGACGTACTCAGTGATTGAACAACTGTTTCACGTTTTTGCGCCGCTCTCGCTGCAGTTAAAAAACTGACTTGGGCGTATTATGAACACATGATAGTTTAAACTAGCTATTACTAACGATATGCATCAATGGTGTTGTCAATACCGTCGGTAGCCTCGAAATTGGTCAATACATGTACGGTGGCGTATGGCCGTACCTGCAACAGCGTAATAGGCCGACCGCATTAAAACTTGAAATGCGTATAAGGGCCGTGACGAAGATGCTGCGGGATCTACGGGTAAAAGCGAGCCCTTGCACTATAGCGACTCTGCGGCAAACAAATACGTCTTGTGGGCAGACTGTCTACGCACTTTGCCCGAGACTGTTTACTTACGGTATCAGTAGTTCGGAAACAACCCAAAAGCAATCCGATTCACAAAACACACCACACAGCTGCTCTCAGTACACCCCCGACAAAGTTTGCCCGATGCTGTTTACTTAAAATTTCACAAGTTCGGAAAAAAAACTCAAAAGCAATCTGATTCACAAAACACACCACACGCACAGCTGCTCTCAGTACCGGCGCTACCGGCCAGTCCACGGCGGCATTGGCTGCTGGCACGGTGACCACGAAAAACAGAAAAAAATTTAACTGAACGCGTAAATGACGTTCGTGGTTGCCGCTGCCAATGAGCGCCGTAGCAGACGGCATGGGTGTCTCCCCTCTCTCTCGCGCGTTCTGCAGCATACGGTTGGCAAACACGCAGCCAGCGTGTCCATCGCAGATTGACCCCGCGCTGGCCAGCGTCATCACGACCCGATGCCGCCGGGTGATTGAATCATGGCCGACATGCTTTCTTTCTGTCTTTCTTTTTGTTCCTATCTTCCTTTTATTCCTTCTTTCTTTACTTCTTTCTTTCTTCCTATATTTTTCTATTTCTTTCTACCTTTCTTCACTTATCCTTTCTCTCTCTCTCCCTCTCTCTATTTCTTCCTTCATTCTTCCATACCATTTTTTTTTCTTCCATCTCTTTTTTACTTCTTTTCCTATGTGCGCTCATTCGCGTTCGATTAACCCCTGCACGACGACACCGAAACACACGACAGGGGGGTGTGTCGCGCGCGATGCCACCCTACTCGGCTTCGCTTGCATATCACCATTGACCTCGGCATTGTGGATGAAACCCCGTTTGCGTTGTTTTGTGTTCGTAATTTTGTCTTCTGGGCGTGGGTACAAACGTTCATCGGATCGTCCAGCAGGGGGGCACCATGTTTTTTCTTGCCCGAACCATTATGTAACGCATAAGCAGGAACGGGGAATTGGATTCCCTTGCCGTGAGATTAATAAGCCTACAGTGCCTTGTCAATAGTTTATCCGAACCCGTGTGTGCCTCATCAAAGTGTCTCTGCTTGGCATGAAAATGATAGCGCAGAAAGAGAGAATTTTATATCAGTATTATCAGATCGAATCAATCAGGCAAGTAAGGTGGTATCAGTAAGGTAGATATTGTAAAATGAAACACTGGAGTATCCTTAAGGAAAGCCTTTAATGGTTGAATGTGATAGTGATACCCTCTGTCTAGTGCGTACTGAGTTGAAAATGGCTTGTGTCCCCGAACCTTCCGCAAACGGCTGCATTCTTTGTAACGGGTAGCATGTTTTAAACCACGGGCAATCGTGCGCATGAAATATTTCCGACCTTGCTATACAACCCTATAATGCCCACTGTATCATGTCTGCTACAAGAATTATATTACCTCATCAATCTTGATAAGCAAATAATGCGGATTAGACTTTTTATGAAGAAGGTACTGTGACTTACATATTATACAATCCTAAGCACCTATTTGAAAATTCACTAATTAGGTTATGCCTCGAATGAAAGTTATTTATATTTTTCCTAAAGTTAACTGTACAAGAAGAGTTAATACAGTCACCGTTTTTTCGTAATTTTTTCGGAAAACATAACTGTTCATGGGCCTGACAGAGTTAAAGGCGTAGTAACATATGTGCCGTTTTAGTTGGTAGCCACTTTAAGCCATGCAGCCAGGATAATAACATTTTCTGGCACGCTATCGCATTATGCGCTTGTTCCATGCATGGTAACTACGATATGACATGTTGCATTGTGAAGCATGTATATAGGACACATGCGTTTGTAAAGCTTGCGTTAATTTCACTGCCTTACCAAGCAGAGGGAGTATTTGTCGCGGCATTTGCAAGCAGGCGCGTGGCTCTGTCATTCCATTTATGACTTTTGAGCTACACGGTCGCGGGATTTTTGGCTCCGATGAAATGCGTTCAGCGGCGCGTGCAGAGCGCGGTAACAAGGTTTTTGTGCCTAGTTCTGATGATTATCAGGTTATTCTACTCAATCGGTATTCCGGGCGCAAAGTTGTGGACACAATGTTCATGCATGGTGATCCAAGAGCACGGACCTACTGCGTAGAAGATTACAGGGACACTCAAGCGAAACTTGGGACGCTCGTCCAAGTTTTGGCGTTGAGGGCGTATCAGATGAACCATGTGTAGGCTGTGACAATGATGAGTGCAATCGTCACGCAGAAACTGCGCTTTGCTATCGACGTTGAGGGAAAGGATCATCAATGTTTGTTCATTGACCCAAATAACTACGAGGTCGGCTTGAAGCTACCTTGCTTGCTGCACGGAGTGAGCGGTGAAGACGTGCGCGTGGCCTCGACTCCCTCGGAAGGTATTAGAGGTGACGCGGGAGAAGTGTAGAGCGCAAGGCGTCCCCGAAAACGGCTTAAGATTACATTCCTACGTCAAAGCTGACATTCTGCATGAGGTGAATATACCAGAAGTGGCTCTCGTGGTAGCTCCGGCCGCGCGCCGCTGTGCCTACGTTGTAAGAGTACCGGGCGCATACGTCGTGCATGCACAATAACCTGCTGCAATCGTTGTCGCCACTACGGCCACGAAGACGTGGAGTGCGCAAAAACAGGCGCCACCGTGACCGGAGCAGTGCAGGCAAATGACGTGCTGGAGCACCTCATGAACGAGGAAGACTTAGAAGAAACAGCAGGAGCGAGCCTCAGATCGGCTGCCCAAGACGGGTTGTCAAGCTCTTAACAGGACAGATTGCATGCAGCACCAGGTAACACTGAAGCCGGGCTTCCACACGAAGGCGTAGATTAAAAAAGTGAAAAGGTCGATGCAAGGAATGGCGGCGAGACTACAATCTTAACCTGGTTCCAAATAGGTTCCAGCTAGTAAGCGGAACATTTTTGCAAAAAAGTTTCATTTAGTTAGGTGGAGATGCGTCCCACATAACGCTTCGAGTATGAGGATCAGTGTTCCATTCACTGGTCACTGGATTGTGCACGTTGTAGTGTTCCAATCATTAGGTACCTAGGGAAGTCATGCATCCTAGGGAATTTATGCACACCATGATTAGCGTCACCCGTATTTCTGGCATAAGAGCTATGATACTTAAATGAGGCAAGTAAGCACTCAATTTTCTCATAAATTTGCTGCATACCTGATTAGAGTGCTTGCCGAATGTGCTCCATCCCATTCTTATTCTTCTAGTTACTTCAATCTCGTGGTTCGGCTCTGCGGTTATTACCTGCCCTAAGTAGACATAGTCTTTTACAACTTCAAGTGCACTATTACCTATCTCGAAGCGCTGCTCCTTGCCGAGGTTGTTGTACATTACTTTCGTTTTCTGCAGATTAATTTTAAGACCAACCTTTCTGCTCTCCTTGTCTAACTCCGTAATCATGAGTTGCAATTCGTCCCCCGAGTTACTCAGCAATGCAATGTCATCGGCGAAGCGCAGGTTACTAAGGTATTCTCCATTGACTCTTATCCCTAACTGTTCCCATTCTAGGCTTCTGAAAACCTCCTGTAAGCACGCGGTAAATAGCATTGGGGAAATTGTGTCCCCCTGCCTTACACCCTTCTTGGTTGGTAGTCTGTTGCTTTCTTTATGAAGCACTATGGTAGCAGTTGATCCCCTGTAGATTTCTTCCAGAATGTTTATATATACTTCATCTACGCCCTGATTTTGCAGTGTTTGCATGACGGCTGATATTTCTACTGAATCAAACGCCTTCTCGTAATCTATGAAGGCTATGTATAGTGGTTGGTTATACTGTGAGCATTTCTCTATTACCTGATTGACAGTATGAATGTGGTCAATTGTTGAGTAGCCTGTTCGAAATCCTGCTTGTTCCTTTGGTTGATTGAATTCTAATGTTCTCTTTACTCTGTTAGCAATTACCTTTGTAAATAGCTTGTATACTACAGAGAGCAAGCTGATTGGCCTGTAATTCTTCAAGTCCTTGTCATCTCCTTTCTTATGTATAAAGATGATGTTAGCGTTCTTCCAAGACTCTGGTACTCTTCCCGTCAGGAGACACCTCGTAAACAGGATGGCTAGTTTTTCTAACACAATTTGTCCTCCATCTTTCAGCAGATCTGATGTTACTTGATCGTCACCAACAGCTTTGCCCCTTTGCATGCTCTCCAAAGCTTTTCTCACTTCTTCTATCATTACTGGTGGGGTGTAATCTGGGTTACTGCTAGTTCTTATAGTATTAAGGTCGTGGTTATCTCGGCTACTGTACAGATCTCTGTAAAACTCCTCCGCTATTTTAACTATCCTATCCATATTGGTAGTTATTTTGCCTTCTTTGTCCCTTAGTGCATACATCCTACTGTTGCCTATCCCAAGTTTCCTCTTCAATGCTTTGACACTTCCTCCGTTTTTCAGAGTGTGTTCGGCAAGCACTCTCAAATTATGACAGGTAGACTGCCACTATCCCTCAAGAGGAAGGTATATAACAGCTGTATCTTGCCGGTACTTAGCTACGGAGCAGAAACCTGGAGACTTACAAAAAGGGTTCGGCTTAAATTGAGGACGACGCAGCGAGCAATGGAAAGAAAAATGGTAGGTGTAACCTTAAGAGACAAGAAGAGAGCAGAGTGGATTAGGGAACAAACGGGGGTTAAGGATATCATAGCTGAAATCAAGAAGAAGAAATGGACATGGGCAGGGCATGTAGCGCGTAGACAGGATAACCGCTGGTCATTAAGGGTAACTGACTGGATTCCCAGAGAAGGGAAGCGGGTTAGGGGGACACAGAAGGTTAGGTGGGCAGATGAGATTAAGAAGTTTGCGGGTATAAATTGGCAGCAGCAAGCACAGGACCGGGTTAACTGGCGGAACATGGGAGAAGCCTTTGTCCTGCAGTGGACGTAGTCAGGCCGATGATGATGATGATGATGATTAGACAAATTGGGGGTCATTTCTCAGCATATTATGATAGCATTAAAAATTGTTTTACTAAGTTTCTGCGCACGTGTGTCATCGTGGAACACACCGGTATTTATGCTCCATCAAAAGATGCCTGCCTATGCTTTTAACATATTGTCACGGGGGTGAGAGAATAAATGAAATAAATATATTTAGAAAATATACAGGGAGAGTCAGAGGCAGCTGCAGCCAAGATGGAGGTACAACAACAACAACAACAACACGAGCACGGTCGCTTTCATCATGCCCCGCCGCGGTGGTCTAGTGGCTAAGGTACTCGGCTGCTGACCCGCAGGGCGCGGGTTCGAATCCCGGCTGCGGCGGCTGCATTTCCGATGGAGGCGGAAATGTTGTAGGCCCGTGTGCTCAGATTTGGGTGCACGTTAAAGAACCCCAGGTGGTCTAAATTTCCGGAGCCCTCCACTACGGCGTCTCTCATAATCATATAGTGGTTTTGGGACGTTAAACCCCACATATCAATCAATCTATCGCTTTCATCGTCTTCGTCGTCTATGATGCTCTCTCGTCGCCGATGTCGTGTAACAATATTGTTCTGAATAATAACAACTGAGTTGTCAGTTCAGGTATACGACCAAATATATCAGAAATTTAATGTTGAGTTATCCTGCTTAAGTGCCATATCGGCCTAAGTGCCATATCGGCTGAAGTGTCATATACGCCAGATATCGGTTACGGTAACCATATATATATAGTAGGTATACAAGCATGCGTCGAGATAACCAAAAAGTAAGCCATTCATATATTCATTCAACTTCAACTGGTAATTTAGATTATCTAGGTGAATCTGGAAACAACCGCGCTGTCAGGCAGGCAGGGCCAAATAGCATCAATCAATAACCTGCAAAATTGTTAAAATTACCGTAGTAAAGCTACAGTACTTGCATTTGCCTGCTTGTGCTTATAATTTTGTTTAGACGCATACCCAAATCGTCCTACATCATACAAAACCTCAACCCTATAATTCAAGATTTAAAATACAACTGCTACAGCTGTTGCTATTGGTTTGTGTGTGCATGATCTGAAGGCAAAATGCTACTCAAAGAAAAACAATAATGCTCAGAAAGCCACCTGTCATTGCGGCTGGCAGTAAAACAAAAAAATATTTTAAACAATTTATTTCACAGAACCCTTTCTCACACATGGTTACGTGAAAACAAGTACAGTGTATAAGATATTACAAGGCCACCCCAAAATATCACACAAAGATTAAGCCATAGCGCATAGCAATACGGAATGAAATTTGTGTACCAACAACATCAACACATTAGGAATAAACTGAAGATGCAGAATAATTAACAAGTAAAACAGGTATTCACACGCAGGCTTAGGTGTGATCAATTATTAATATCACACACGTGCGATGTGTCAATCGTATCTCAGAAAAACATCTGCATGAAAGAAAAATTGTCCCGTCACGTAAGCTGTTCGTGAAGATGATACTGTGGTGGTACAGTTGTATAATTAATGATGCCTACTGGATGCTATTCTTTAACATACTTAGCCAAACTGCGGAATTAGTATCTCGACACATCAGTGCTTACGTAGCTACCTGATCTGTGGAGCTCATTGTAGTAGTAGTTGGTTCTGTTGCCGGAGCTTAGGTCGAGAACTGTGTTTCTATGGGGTTCCCGTGGCTGTTTAAGGAGCCTTCGCCACTGCTTTTTGACGCTGGAAGACTTGTTTGCATGGGTGACATCTAGATCTGGGAATTCTGGACAGCAATATATATCTTCAGAAAAATGAAAAAGAAACACGTTCAAGCAATTAGGTGTTAAAACAGCAAAGCGAGAGTGACCTCAACTTCATTTATTGTAATTTTATTCTAAAATACGCTCAAATATGCAACCTTATAAGGTAGTGTTTAAAACATTTGAAATATCTTTGTTACAGTTTTGGTGCCTTTTCACCTCCAATCAGCTTGAACGTAATAGAATCCATACTATATGTTTAAATACACATGCAGAGTAAAACATACTGTACCCCCCCTACACACGTGCGCACACGTACACGCACACAGACGCACCACCCACACGTACTCAAATTGATGTAAAGCTATACAATATTTTAAGAAAATTAGATGGGAACCACGACATTTCCCTTACCTCCGAAAAATCAATGTGAGACTTTTTCGATGAACGTGGAGAAACGAACGGCAAAGAGCTTTTTTTGAGTGATTGATTGATATGTGCGGTTTAGCGTCCCAAAACCACCATATGATTACGAGAGACGCCGTAGTGGAGGGCTCCGGGAGATTCGACCACCTGGTTTTCTTTAACGTGCGTCCAAATCTGAGCACATGGGCCTACAACATTTCCGCCTCCATCGGAAATGCAGCTGCCGCAGCCGGTATTCGATCCCGCGACCGGTGGTTCAGCAGCCCAGTACCTTAGCCACTAGACCACCGCGGCCAGGCAACGTTCAGTACTTGACATATAAAACCTAATGGTGCCGAAAGCGGCACAATATAAAAGTTATTCATAAGCTAATATAGTGCTAATGTTTTATGAAGAATTTACATTACACGACACGGTAGCGCGCACAACAAAGATACCCCGCAATGCTCCAAACACCACTTTGAACACCACCCTGTTGTCACAGACGTTAAATTACTGAAGCATAAGGTGACACCACTTTAACACCACCCGGTTGTCACAGACGTTAAAATACAGAAACCTAAGCTGACTTCACGTGGTGCAAACTGCAAACTAGTTCGTCGTAAACTGGAAAGGCTGTCGAAGCGAGCCAGTTGTCGTGAATTGTCATCGTGAATTGTCCTAACACACTCGCGCGGGCCATACGAGCAAGCGAGCAGTAATTATTCCACAAAAGTCAGTATTTTACACAACAAACCTCAGTGAACCAAGCCTATAGTTAAACACATCAAACTGGTACAGTGCCATTTTCGTTGCGAAAATTTGATCACGTCTTAGGTTTCTTGGCAGAATTTACATGACAGCTCGACCAGGCACACTAACTATGCTGCTGACAGACGCTTACGTATTCATCTTGCTGGTTCATGCGCGCCCAAACTCTCTTCGTTTGGTTGTGGTTGCAGAAACATTCAAGCTACACAACAAAGACAGAAATCAAAGCAAGCGATAAAAATGGCGCAAGGACTGCCTCTAATGCATAAGCAGTATAAATGCTCGTAACTCACCGCTGGGAAGTGACGGCAGAATCAATAGTCCGAGTCTTCAAAAGCAAACTTGTTAGCGATGGTCCCAGAGCCTCCAGAACCATCTAGACACACGAACAAAGCTTCGGAAAAGCACGCACGTTCAAGAGCGAAGAAAATGGCGCACGCTGACTGTAAGCGTATACGCAGCACTTGTCAACTCCGCAACCACCGCAACGCTCGCCAGTGAAGGAAGTGTTGGTGTGAGTGCACGGACGTACTTTTCTCTGCTTGCAGGAAGATCCACTGCCAAGAGACGTGGAAATTCTGCAGCCATTATTTCGCGAACGCTAGCCCTGCGTTGAGCGTGCTTTTTCCTGTTGCACATTTCAAAATCAAAGAAGAGATTTATGAGACGGACCTTCTCCCTGACGCGCCTAATCTGTATAAACTGATTATTTATGCTATCTGGAACATGCGATGCGGATATGGCGTCCCTTTGCCGCCGTAAGCGGAACAACCATAAAAGCACGCCACTTGGTAACTGGAACAAATCGCTTGACTCAATGGCATGTATCTGGTTCCACTTAAGTAAACAAAAACTAAAGAAAAAAACTGCTGCTGTTTCAGATAACCTTCGCCAGACCACTCGGATCCACATAACAGCACCATCTGTTCCAGTTAACGACTGCTTTATCTGGAACCTATGTGGAACAAGATTAAGAGTGTATTTTCAGTGGATTCATCAAGATCCCCTTCGATCCAGAAGCCATGACTGGGATTGGCAGCGACGGGGAGACGTTCCCATGATGCAGAAGATAAGACGGAGCGCTACGTGGCTGCGACGGACGAGCCACCCGCCAAGACGACTCACCTGCAGTGTGGCGACTTCTCATTCAGCCACGGCTGAACATCTCAGCGGAACGCAAGACGGCGGAAACGCCATCTTTGCCACCATGAGTACTTTACCGGGGCAAGGCATTTAGGAAGGAAGTGCAGTTGCTAGATTAGCGTCATGCCCCTGGATTTTTGAGAGCCTCACAATGATACAAATAAACGATTAAATCCGCGTTGCCACGTAAACGTACGTGGCCTGGCCTATAGGGGAATGCAGTGTCAGTCGTATACTGTCTATTAAGCGAATTGGCGCTTGACATTTCGGCAATCAAAAAGACTAAGGTCGATGGCGACAAGGAAACCTGGGACATTTGTGGGCTTGGATACATTGGCCAAACAGGGCGATGCATGAATGACCGGTTCAGGGAGCACGCTGTCTAAAAGGCTCCCTTCCCAGGCATTTGGCGAACCATTGTCATACGCCTCGTTGTCAGCCGATTTTGTCGAGTGTTTGATCTTGAGATGATATAAAAATTGGCACGAGCGCGAGATTTGTGAACCCTTCCACATTTAACAACTTGGTGCATCCTGTGTTAGCGTACCCTAAATTCTTTTTTCATGGCTGTGAAGTTAGTTATCTGGGGTCCACTGATTTGACCGATTGCTGATAAGGTATGCCGTATGGTGCATATATGTACAATTCTGCTTATGTGTCGTGGTTATGCGCAGATTCTGTTTCCTATATATTGCAGTTGGTTCGCAATAAACTTTTGTTGTTATTTCAGCGCTCTGTTCTCGCCTAATATATCCCATCTTGTCGTTCGCGCTGTTAGGCACTTTCCTCGTCTACCACGTCTGCAAGAACTTAGCAAAAATATGTTCGCGATTTTTTCTATTGCAATATTGTACTTTGTGCGAATATGCGAGTAGTGAATACTTATTACACAAAAGGTATATTTTGGGACCTCTCAAGCTGCTAAACATTACAAGAAAAAAAATAACATATTTCGCAGAATCGTCAATTTTTTGTCTATATTGAGACGCGATTTGCAACTTCGAGTGGTCGAATGACGAATCACCTTCAAACTTAAATCCCAAGAAAATAAACAGTTATTTTCATATACCAAATGATATCACAACATTTTTTAAGGAAGAAAATTATTTTTGAACTTTGCCATTGATGGCAATAGAGAATTTCAAGGAGGCAGGTGTCTTATGACCAAATGCGAAAAAAGGGCCCAATGGGAAAATTCAAAAATTATTTTCTTTAAAACAAGAAAATGTGATAATGAGATTTACCATATGAAAAGAAGAGTTTAGTTATATTATTTTTTAAAGGTAATTTCAGTAGATCACCACATGGTGTAAATCGCATCTCAATGTGAACAAAGTTACGATTTTACGAAATTTGATTGTTTTTCGTAAAGTTTGGCTGCTTGAGAGGTATCAAATAGATTTTGCTTAATATATACCTTATTTGGAGTATGTATTCACTACTCAGATATTCATACAAACTGCAGTATTGCAATATAAAAATTGCGAACATAACACATTTTGGATAAATTCTTAGAGGGGTATGTGCCAGTACAATTGCACTAATATTACTAAGCTTCACATACCTTACACAAGAACCTTTACTGAACATATAGACCAAGTTTGGTATAGAATGTACTTTTAAAATAAATGTTTCCACAAGCAACACTCAAATGGCATTCTGGGAAGTTCCGAAGGCAACCACGTGATCAAACATTTCTTTCTCTCGGAAATATTCTACGTTTCACTGCTTTTATTTCAGTTTATAGGCACAGTATTTTTCAAATACATTTGAGATGGTCGCCAACATGGCTGGGCATTTAACTTGGAAGGGCCATTACAGCATGCCATGAACATAAAAAAATGTCATCTGTTTATTAAGCCCTTTATTTACCAAGAAATATATTGAAAGTACCTCCTCGGGCGCTGTATAACCATGCTTTTTTACAGTTCTAAGCCGGCTGCCCTTGCTATAGTTCTTTACATGTGCAGCAGCGGCATTCATATCTAGTATAATTTGCTGTTGGGATAGCTCGTGCATGTCTGAAATAAATACTAGACAATTTTGCAGCGAAATTACGATCATACAGCCGAAGAAAGCGCATGAATCGGATGGCGCTCATTCGCAACCGTTTATTCCTTGAGTAAGCAGGCTGATATAAACTTACTTTTCTTCAACGCATGTGCAACGTACTCGGGCCGTGGCTTACCTAATCGCGCTATAAGACACGTGATCGCTAGATACAGTGCTTCGACTCATACAGAATTAGCGGAGAAATGGGGTATCAACGCAAATGATTCCCCATTTCTTTTGTGAAAGGCCTCCAAATTTTCTCTTGGTGTGAATCTACATGAAGTGACATGCGCACTTGAATGGGAACCGTCGTTATTCTTTACCGTAAGAGCTTGTTCTCTCACTCGATCATTAACGCAGCGCCCAGCCGTCTGGCTAACATGTCTTTTTCCGCACGATAGGCGTATTTTGTAAACCACTTCAGTGGCACACTTCGTGAATGGCCACCAATGCTTCTTTTTACAGCCTTTCAGCTAGTGAGCAGGATTTCCAGTGATGCACTGGCGCAACCTTGCTAGTTCGCTAGGGGCGGCGAACTCCAGCAGTACCTCATGCCAACTCGCCACCTTTTTAAGGTTGTGTGTAACCTTATGAATATATGGTTCAAACAGCTGCTAGTGAGCACCCGTCCTGTCCATGTGTTTTTTTGTTTGTGTGGTCGTGGTTTCGTCGCGAAATTGACTATTAAGTCCAGGCATTGATATCTATTTACAGCACATAGTTAATGTCTGTAGCATAATATAACTTGCTATTTTCGTATTCATATTTGCTTGTTCAAAAGTACGAAAGCTTCGCCAATAGTGTTCATTGGATACAATTTCCTATTTTTGCACAAAACCATTTTAAAATGACCAATCAGCGTGAATGTTTTCTCATTATTGTTAATTTTATCAAGGAATATAAAATACAGTAATCACTGTAAATTTGTGCATCACCATCCAATTGATTCATTGATGTGTAGTCTAACGTCCTATAACACCTTTTGATTATGAGACGCTTAGTGGAGGGCTCCGGAAATTTCGACCACATGAGGTTCTTGTGCACCGAAATTTGAGCTGACGGGCCTACAGCATTTTCGCCTCCATCAAAAATGCAGCCGAGTACCTTAGCCACTAGACCAATAAAACGGGCCCGTCATCTTACAATCTAACACAGATGCGCCAACCTTGATTCTAAATTTTAATTGACTATACGCTAACCTCACGGCAACATAAAAGAAAAAAAAGTAGGGCGGTTTAAAAAGTATACCGCACCCCTTTTTAAGACGTGCATAACACATTTTAGGTTTCTTTTGCCACAGTACACTTTTGCTCTGCTCAGCAGAAATGGGCTCTATAATTTGGAAGTGGCTACTACTACTCGCTGTCACAGGTCACAAAATAATTTCTATTTATTACTCACGCATACAGATGCAATACAATAACGAGTGCTAGTATAAGTGCTGGCCGTTTTTCAGAGTGATTCACGAGGTTTTTGCGGCCTTAAAAACAATGAAAAAAATCGTACACCTCTTTTTTTTTCTTTTCGGCATCCCCTTGAGCTCCTTCTTTACAAATCTCTCGAATTTCTGGGTCGCCTATCAGACAGTTTGACGAGCTCGGCAAATTATGTTGTGAGTTTTAGCATTGTTTGCACTGTGGGACAGTTCAAGAGGCTGCTTTTATTAAAATAGCTTTGCTCTCGTGTATTTCGACTGAATTAGTCGATAAACAAATTCTACATACACTTTTCCTTTTGTAAGATTCAGTCTAATTTGTTGCACTACTGTAAATTTGGAGCCTCGCCGCAGTGGTCTAGTGGCCACGGTCCTCCGCTGCTGACGCGCAGGTCGCGGGATCAAATTGTGGCTGCGGCAGCTGCATTTCCAAAGGAGGCGAAATTGTTGTTAACCCGTGGGCTCAGATTTGGGTGCATGGTAAAGAACCCCAGGTGGTCGAAATTTCCGGAACCCTCCACTACGGTGTCTTTCATAATCTTATGGCTGTTTTGGGACGTTAAACCCCACATATCTTTCAATAGTGTATATTTAGAATTTCAGACTTAAAATGCAGCGCTTGTTTTTCCCGAAACCTGCTCCAAGTTTAAATTCCCTTCCTTAAAAAGCAAGATATGATGGTCGAAAATATTGCTCCACATCTTATCTTGGTTGTTTCACCTCTCCTAGCTGTAAGTGGTTAATCTTTTACTCTGCTTTTGTGTGTGTATTTAATGCTCTTTGATGTTGCATTGTTTCAGGGTGACATATGTTACTATGTGATGCGCTCAACGTTTTACAACTTTACATCAAGTATTCTGTATGGTTAGTATGTAGTGACACTGTTAAGCCATTGTAATTTTGTCCATTGTTTTCACTCCTGTATTATTGTTTCTCTAGTATTCCAATTGTCTGAAGGCAAAAAGGTAATTGTGAAATATAAAGGCAATTTAAGACTTATTTGTCATTATATTCATTTTATTACCACTAGCCTTGCATACAGTGCATAAGGCATGCCACAATACATGCAAAATGTGGCGTATCAATATGACAATTACAGTGTGCTTTGATATATTATTTCACTATATTGGAGAATTGAGGCGTGCTGCATTGCACTCGTCCTGCTCTTTGTACGCTTCACTGCACTGTATTTTTGTGTTGCGTTGAAGCATCTTAAAACTAGTTCCACCTTGTTATGTGCAAATAAAGGCTCTTCTGTTGTACTCTGATATGCATGCCTTGGTCGTTAGGAGCTCCATGCCATACCATTGACGTCTGATTTCCGGTCTTCTTTTGTAGCAAATGGCATTCAGTTCTGCACACTTGAAAAAGGTTTTCCATTGGGCTACAATTTGTCTCTGAAGCCTGTATGTGCTCTGTGTATAATAAAATAGAGCTTCATTTCATTTTGCACTAAGGGATGACTTTGTGAACGTTGTGTTAGAGCTCATTTATAGTGATGCCTTCGCATTCAGCTAGGATTACATGTTGTATCTTAGAGCCTTATATGCCATGCTTCATATATGCACCATAAAAGCAGTGCTAGGGCCAGGATTTTCACACTATGGCAGGAGCCACTACAATAGGTGGTCTGCGCCTGAAAGCTCTAGCTAAAGGCTAAGCTTTCTAGTGCTTCCACGGGGGCTTACTGAAAGTGGATAACTCTCAATTTATGGTGTTTTTCGCATGAGTGTTTGGGCGTAGTTCTGCATAAACACCACCACACCCTTTTAGCTGTTTGGGTGAATTACACCCCTACAGTTCTTTTGTTGTTTAAGGATGTTAGGGTGTAATAGCAAGACTACGCCTTCGCGCCATTACATTACTTGGGTGTACATTCGCTTTTACACCCTTACCCTTTAAGGCCACTTAAGTGTACATTTGCTTTTACACCCCAAAAATGTTTGTACCATAGGGTGGAAATTAGAAAATCCACCTGTTGTAAAGGTGTAGTCCTCGTTCTTACTCCTATTTCATGGGGTGTAGGGGTATGAGTTATAGATACAATATTACACCTATATGGGCGGAATTTGGTTTACAGTGAGCACTAAAGTTACCAGGCAGTCTTTTAGTCCTTGGGCTGCACCTGTCGTTTTAGACAAGAAGAAGAACGACAGTCTACGACTTTGCGTAGATTACAGGGAGCTAAATAAGCACACCATACCGGAATCATTGTCACTTCCACGTATTGGCGAAGCTATTGATACTACAAGAAATTCAAGTTTCTTTTCGTCCCCCAATATAAAAGTGGGGTATTGGCAAATCAACGTTGCAGAGAAATATAATTGCAAGGCTGCTTTTCGTTCACTTTAAACTTGCATTCGTTTAACCACATGCCTTTCGGCATGCGAATGGCCCAGAGTACGTTTCAGCGGGCAATGGATACAGTACGGGGTTCGCTGAAAGAGTGACTTCTGTATTGTACACATCGACGACATCCTTGTTATCGGGGTAACGGTAAAAGAACACCTGCAAAATCTCGAGAAAGTTCTGGAGAGATTGCATAACGCCGAACTCCGGCTTAACCGAGATAAGTGTCGGTTTGCCAAGACGACAATATTCTATATCGGGTATACCATTTCAAAAAATGGCGTGCAGCCCCTGCCTGAAAGAATTTTTCAGCTGCGACTAATTATCCTGGACTAACCTTGTCCCAGCAGCTGCAAGTATTGCCCGGAATCGCATCGCACCTGCGAAGGCTTGTTCCCAACTTTGCGTCAGCAGCTGCACCACTCACAGTCCTGTTAGGAAGTGGGTGCAATTTCAGCGGAAACCATTGCGGCACGACGCGTCTCAAAGCCCTAAAAATCACTTGAGGCCGATCCCTGTTCTTTCGCCCTTTAACGAAGAGTGGAGGACAGAGTTAAACACCGGTGCTGGTCAAGTGGGTATAAGAGCCGTTGTGATACAGCGAGACCCACACGAACATGAGCACGTAGGTGCTTATGCCAGCCACAAGCAGTCTGAAGCGGAGCCCCATTACCACTTCAACGAACTGGAGTGACTCGCTGGTAATTGGAGTGTAGGCTAGAAGCTCGGGAACTACCTGTTTGAACGACGATTCACTGTTGTGACAGAGAATTCAGCTGTGGTGTGGATGTTCGCTAAGCAGCACCTCAAACGCAAGTTTGCACTGTGGATAGTTCGGCTGCAAGACAACACTTACAACGTCCGTCACCGCTCGGGAGCACTAGATCAGCTTGCGCATGCCTTATCGTGAAGGCCAATGGAGGATTGCCCCCTGCAAACGCGCGAAGACTCGGTTGTATTCGCCCAGAAAGAAATTTCTACTGCCCAACGCACCGACAAATAGTCAGATATGGTACGCACTGCTAAATTCGCTTCACGCAAATGCACGCTGTGTCCTCATTATTTGGTAGAGAAGCAGAGCGAATGCCACCGTCCGGTCATTCCTACATTTTACATTCCAGTGTTAAAAAATTTAGTGATGGGTTGAATTTTGAAGGTAACAACAGCAAATTATTCGCTCAGAAATATTGTCCACTGTCTCTCCCTTTATTTTTTTTACGCTCGCTTCAGAAAACATGCGAAACGCTTTGAAGGATGCGTTTTAAAAAGAAAACAGGCTTATGATGAGTGCGAGACATAGGAAGGTCAGGCAGAGAATAATTCAATTTGTTACCCTATGCTTGGAGTAAGAGATACAGCACCAAAAAGAAAAGAAATAAAGAGTGAATGAGTGAGGAAGCACAGCGTCAATAGCTAGAAAACAGCAACAATTGTAATAAACGCTTAAATAGAGCGTGGGAAAAAAGCACAATTTATTAAGGGTGCGCTTTAAACATTGTTTTATATCTGGCGATTGCCCTCTTCGCAAGTTACTATTCTTGTTAATTGAGTTCCCAAAGCCAGTACTCGTGCAGTATAAGCAACTGTCGTATATTTTTATGAGTGTATCTGGAACCAGTTACTCTTTATCCTTGGATGACAAACGTGAAACCGTGCTTTCAATCAGTGCAACAAATAGTTTCGATTTTAAAGTTATAAGGAGTGATTTTCTTAAGTAGAATCTTTCTCTAGTATTTAAAACAAAGCTACCAAGTAGAAATTATTTACCAGGTTAAATTATCCCATCATCCGTGCAAATGAAGAAGCTCGAAGGCATACTTTGTAGAATTTAGACGTATACCTTTGCGATTTCGCGAACTTTTACAATTATTCATCAAGTTTACTAATCGAGATGGTATAAGAAGCAAATGTATCGCAACGCAAGAGATCAACCGCACCACCGAAGATGTAGTAATGCATATAATCTCGTCGCATTAATTAATGCTTCCAAGCCCTCAAATTACGTGGCTTGCCAAACATACGGCGAACTGAGTTTTCTTATTAACGTGCCTTCGTAATATATGCGTAAAGTAAAAAAAAATCTACCAAGCGAGAAACCTGGTGCCGTGGTTCTCCGTCAGAATCAGTGAGATAATAAAAGCCACATGACAAATCTTGTACGGCTGCCGCGACATCCTCCTTGCGTCGACGACAAACCGTGTCAGTTTTTTACAGCGATGCGAGTAAAACAAAAGTGTCACAAAAGTGTGGAGCGATGCTTCACGCCCAGTGCACTTGCACGTACCTGTTATTGTCGTCAAAGGCAACGTCTGTCACCACAACTTTTTTTATCCTTAGCTTTCTAAAATGTTAACATGCAACCAAAAAATTGGCGGATCCCCGTACAAGGGTAATCAATGATGTACATGCAAAGTACGAATGAGAAATGTTGATGTGTCGCTTTAGAATCAGCACAACGTTACGAGGTGAAGGTAAATGATGCCGTACATGAATTCCGTGTCATGATTCTCATGTTTCGATGCGTCGTTTACCTTCGTCATCTATTCACGTCACGGGATAACAAATTTAGTACATGTGGAGCTAGCGAAACGGCCGCGAGCACGCTGTGAGTGTGGTATGTTGTCATTTTCTTAGATGACGCGCGTGCCAGGATTATGGTGTTCGCACCAGTCATATATTTCGTCATCTATTGACGTCACGTATTACCAAATTTGGTACATGTAAAGCTAGCAAAACGGCCGCGAGCGCCATATAGCTTTGACGCACGCGCACGTGGTAACAGGGAACAGCGATGCTACATTAGCAAAACGCGAGCACAAAAGTGAAGCTAGCGAAACTGCCGCCAGTGAATCATGAGCGTGGCATGTAGTCATGTTGTTACATTATACGCGTGTCATGGTTTTCATGTTAGGGTCTGTCGCTTGTGTTCGCCATGCAATCATCCCATACCATACCAGTTTTGCAACATGCCATGTGAACAAACCGCCGCAAGAACTGCAGGACCATGAAATGTAAATCATGATATTCATGACAAACATGTCACGATTTTCATGTTATAACAAGTCAAATATGTTCTTCATATAGTCATGTTATGCCATACCAAGTTCAGTATCGAAAGCAGTATCGAAACGGCCAGGAGAGCTAAAAGTCGTAGATGGCTAGATAGATAGATAGATAGATAGATAGATAGATAGATAGATAGATAGATAGATAGATAGATAGATAGATAGATACGCCAAAGTCACCGCAGTTCGCTAAGAAATTCTTCGAATTTATTATATATACTCGGTGACAACGTTTTTTGGCACTCAAGGGAAGACTACGGAGGCCGATCTTCTGCACTTGTGTGTTGTAGGCCTGTGTGCTCAGATTTGGGTGCACGTTAAAGAACCCCAGGTGGTCAAATTTTCCGGAGCCCTCTACTACGGCGTCTCTCATAATCAAATGGTGGTTTTGGGACGTTAAACCCCACAAATCAATCATCTGCACTTGTGGCACTACTCGAAGTAGTCTGATGTGGCGCGCGTCTCGTAACGCTACGGAAAGTGACAGGGGAACAAAGTTTTATCTGGACGCAGATGCCGCTCAGCGTTTAGGTACACGTAAAAAGGCGGGACTTTCTCGCGCGCTCTGAAACATGAAGTCACAACGAGTAAATTATAAGAAATACGAATGTTCTTGTGTTAGCTGCGTCCTGTCTCAAGTAGCTCTACGAAGAAAATAACGGAAGAATTTTAATACTGCACGTTAAAAGTACGGGCGCTATAGGTACCGTCTGCTGACGAGAGGGATCTGCGTTGCTGGCACTAGTGTATAAGGTCCCTAAATGAAACAAGTTTTCAAGGTAGCATGACTCATTGTTCTCGAGCCGTCATTCTCACTTTCTCGATTACCCTTCCTTTTCTCTGCCATCCGCGTTTGTAATTGGTTCGTTCGTTGCGCGTGATCTTGCGAATGGCTGGTGGTGTCATTTATTATGGTGCAAAAGATTCAAAACGAGTACGCAAGCGTATTTGGTTCCAGCCAGATTCTCGCAGTGACCTAAAATGTAATCGTAGCCAGGACATAAACTGAAGAACAGAAGCGTTTCAGTGTGCGACAAGTCGACCAAGATAGTTTCGCGATGCACGTTCAATGCAACACCCGTGTTTTTGAACAATGCTGCGTTGCCGTTAAATGGAAATCGGTATCGCTCTCAACTTCCCTCGTGCTTTCCAAGATGAAGCACACCGTGAAATAATGCTATGAAACATGTGGCAAGAATGCTTTCGTGCAATTCCGTCAACCTATACGTCGACAGGGGTCTGCGAAGTGAGTTTATTTGTCGGTTTTTATTAAAATGCCAGGAGCATGTCTAATGCGAGTCTAGTGCATGCCAGTTGGTACACATACTTGTGCGTATGCACGTATAAAGAGCAGTTGGAGGTTGTAATTAACGCACCTCGAGAAACATTTCATGGTTGACCAGTTCACGATTCAGCCGAAACGCGCTGCTTCGAGACACCTCAACAGTATAACTCTCACTTTTTTTTCAGGAGGTTCCGAGCACTTTATCAGAATCACCTAGCATCACAATCGTCCAAGTGGGCGCATTAAGAAAAACCGTCTTCGCAGTGCTGCTAATCAAGCGTCCATACCAGTCTGGCCGTAGTTTTTCGTTTTGCGTGTGCAGTAGCCGGCTGTAATCAATCGTCGCAACGTCACGTCCTGTGGTCACTGACAGGAGCCAGCAAGAACCGCGTTCACTGTGTCAAAGCAAGAACAAAACAGGTGCAGAGAAGTACACTAGTTATAACTACGCGAACTACGATGTACGACGCGAGACGGCATGGCTAGTGGTGTAAAATATAGAACTGCACAACGTTGCCAGTTGAGTAACGCCATAGAGAAATAAAAAAAAGTTAAGAGTGGACACTCCCGTAGATCCTAGCGGCCCAATCGACCCTAGCACACCTGGTGGTTGGTGAGAGCAAGTGGCGTGCGCTTCTTGTTTCGGTTTCACTGGCGCAAATTTTGAATTACTTTGCGTAACCGACGTTTGGCTATGACGAAAGTTCATGATTTCAGACCACTTTTCATCGCCCAAATGGTTAGTTTTTGTAAGTCGTTTTGATTTAGCAATTCCCTGTTTTGTTTTGTTCAGTACTTCGTGCGAATTGGTCGTGACGTGATTTTTATTTCGATTAAGTTATAATAAAAAGAGATGCAGATAATTATAATTCACTACGGTTTTATTCATCGCGCTTGTGTTTTTCTTTTGGAACAAGTGATCAATGTAAATATCAGTCAAAGAGACAGAGTATCCGCAATCTTTTATTCAAAGGCAAGGTAGAGTCTGAGAATATAAAAAGCACAATATGACAAAGGTAGACAACAAATGCACCTCGCGTTACAAATAAATTGTAACAAATATTGTAACAAATACAGAGAGAACACAGACAACGCACACATCGCTAGAGTTGGCAGAAGCCGAGAAGCTGGTGAAGTATGACACACCGGACCAGTGGGTAAATAAGGATCTATGGCAAAAACACAGCGCACAATGCTGATGAAGAAGGAAGAAGTGACTTATACACAGCAATGAAGTCGCGAATCACGCCTCCTCGGTGACGTGTGGTCGGATAACTCCAAGGGCCTTCGAAGTCGATGACGGTGCTTGGTGAGGCTGTCTCCGCAGTCTTTTGATAGTTTTCCGCTGTGCTGCTACTTTGGCTTGCAGATGTTTAATGGTTTGCTTGTACTTCATTGATGGAGACATTGTCGCTGGCACACAGGAACGCACTCCAATAAACAAAAACATGGATGTAAAGTCGAAGAACAACTAATCCCATACGAGCAGTTTCCTCACTCTTTCAGACCTGAGGTGCACAACTTTCTGTGGTGCAAAGTTTTCGATTGCACTACCTAAAAACAAACCATTCACAATGTTGACAATGCACAAAAAAAATGAAAATCACTGAGAGCCCACCCTTACATTTTGTAAGTGCACACGTAGTGTCCTTTTGAGGATAGTTTCCTCAGAATGTCCTAAACATAAAATAGCACATTAAAAGCAGCTGCAAAAAAAGCATAGTCACTATTTACTCTAGGGCACTTAGGCGTGGATCTGTTGGCGGAGACATCTTCTGGAGGGTCTTGTGAAGCTTGTTCAGTGCCTCGGACAGTGCTGTCGGAACAATCTTGCGAGCGGCCTGCGGGAGTCTCTATATTAATCCACTCTGGTGTTGAAGTGAACATACAACTTACCGGTCACACAAGTTCCTTTTGTGACAGCTGAACGACTGGTTAAGGTTTTCTTCGGCAAGACGAAGTCAGCAAAAATTCTTTCACCAGCTACAAGGGAGCTGCCACCTGCAGAGGTTCGGTCAACAGTCAATTTGGGTAAATAAAAGAAATCGCGACACTGAACGCACCCTGCTCATCGGGGCACCTCAATGTGTGGAAGCCGCTTTTGGAAGCTTCTACTGCAGAACCTGAAGAAATGAAATCACGACAATGTGTCAGTAAGAGGCTCAAAAATAACACAAACTGAAGCTCATCCGCACCTTGCAGTGCAGCTTCTGCAGTCATGTCACAGTCACTATTTGAAGCGACGCTCGGAGAACATGCATATATGTGCAGTTGGTACAAGTTACAAAGCTTGTAGCATGGGGAAACCTAAACAGATCTTTCAAACGCATAAGTTGGTCTAACGTGAAAGAAAAGAGAAGGCACCAACTAGGAAACAAGCAATTTGTGATTTTGGAATTATCAACAGTGCCAGCTTTCACCGATGAACGGTATATGTACATGTGCACTCAGGCTTGAAGATAACGTGAAATAGACCTTTAAAGTCTTTCAAAACAAGTTGCGCAGGTCAAGAGCATCAAAAAACGACAGAAATGTAAAGCTGCTGTTACGAAGGTAATAGCACACAATTCACAAAATTTAAGACTTTCCAAGTGTTACTTCTTTAGTGAGGTTTCTCCATCGGCTACAAAGATCTTCGCGGTTAACTGTCGCCACTGATTAAATACAAGTGGCTGCTATTGCACATATTTGAGTTTCAGTCAATCACTTACATGGTGCAGCTGGTTGCACACTGGGAACAGCCATTCTTGTAAGCCTTGTGTGCCCAAGGTCAATGAAACTTGGAGCAGTAAAATGGTCGCTACAAACCCTGTACGTTGTGTACAATAGGCTGGCCGGCTTACTAAGGAGATCATCGCGTCCAGCATACTGCATCCATGCTTTCATCCTGCATTGGCAATGAACTATCAGCTGAAAGAGAAAGTGCTTGAATAGTGATTTTTTATTGTTACCCTCACTGAGCAAGTACGAACAGTAAGCCTAAAGACATGCAAACCATGCAAAAGCTTTAACACACCTGCCGTCCCGTGGTATGCGGAAGAAACTCGTCCCAGGCTTCTTGTGGGTTCTACCATTGTTGAAGCACCACGATACACAGCAGTAGCTGTGTATCGCCGTGTGGACCGCCGGACGGCATGGCATCAGCGCGGTCTGAAAATAATAGTAAGTGGATGCTTCGCTGTCAAAATACGAAAAAGATATGTGCACGTCATAAGTGTACCAGCAAACCCCTTTGAATGATAAGCTAATCGATGCACAATACAAAGCTAGTGATACATCTCTGACCCATGAAACTCTGACTTACAAAGATAGACGTCAAGACCACGTACAAAGATCTTCAGAAGTTTCCAGACCGCTATCCCTTGTAATGCAATGGTATCGCGGCCTGGGAACTATAGAACACCTTCGTGCGTACGCAGTATCAGGAGAAAATTGGGAAGAAAAATCGTAGTTGAAATTTGTGCGGTAAAATTATATTGGAAACGTCAAAAAATTAGTGGGCAGCTAGCACTAGTGGCACAAGGCTAGCGAAGAAACGAAGACGATGGCCACTTGTCTAGTCCAAATTTGCCTCCGGCACACCAAGAATTATTCGTGTTCCGAGCCTTCGGCAAACGCGTCACGAAGCATGCGAGGTCCAGCGAACGCTTCTCAATATTTTGCACCGAGCCACCTAGCCTATGACCTAGCTGCCCAGCTATGCTCAGCGCACAGACGCTCGCGTCCGTGGCAGACGCAGACGCGTCGCCTCGGCTTGACGCCATGTCGCCATTGCTATACTGCATACGTTGCACACTGTTCCCGTCTAGCCGCCGCATAGAGCAGGAAACTTTCTTTTTAGCGAACCTCCCCGTTCTCACAAGCTTCAGAAAAAGGTTACAACTGCGTGAATGAGACGCCACGTAAGAAACAAACTCGCACACACAAAGTGCAACGTGTGTGTGTGCATCTTTCTATGTTTGTTGCATGGTGTCTTATTCGTGCAAGTGTAACCGTTTTCTGAAAAAAAATTGACCCAACAAGACCAACAACATGTCATTCAACAAGCTTCGCTTGAAAACGTGCCTCACCTGTTATCTCACGCACGAAAACGCCGACGCAGCCGACGTTGACGAAAGCGACGAAAGCTTCTCGCTGTCAGTCATGCATGAGCTTGTCGCTGGGTGGGTGGTGTTTATGACAGTACGGCTGAAGAAAAATAATCGCGTAAGGTGTGTTGAATAAATTGTTTTTATGTATAAAGAACATACCTGATTTGGGCGTATAAATATTGTTTTGTAAAACAAATTCTGTTGCATTGATTATAACTGTTCTTTTTTTGCGCTTGCGCTCTCTGACGTTTGGTGAGAGCACTAGTTCGTTACGTAGTCGTGACGCACTTCCTAAGGCCAGGTTTCGCGGAATGTCCTCTCTTGTCTTTTCTTTCTCTATGGTAACGCACATCATGCTTGCTCTTGTGTTGTATCGTTTATGATCATAAAGGTAATCGTTTATTCTATGATTTATTGCGTTCATTTTTGTTTCATCCACATCTCTTCACCGTAGCAACTGAACCGAAGTATTCACTTTTTCCTGAAAGTTTTGAACCTTCTAGGGGATGCTCAGGGAACATAGGCGAGGAGGAAAGGTAAAGGTTTCGCTATAACTTGGAAACTTGTTTCATCTAGGAACATTATGCACTGTATAGCCCATCCTAAGTTCGCCGACGTAGACCGTTAGAGGTGCGCAGAAAATATACGCGCGCAAGCGTCCCCGTGTATTTCTGCTGCAAACCAACCACTCACGCGGGCAGGAAGACGCGTACATCGCGTTCCGTTTTGACTGATCCCAACTTATCATTGCGGGTTTTCTCCGCTAGCCATTACGTTCTGGATCTGCAGTCAAGCTGGAAAACTCGACTTCACGGTGCCTATTGTGCAAATACTATCCATGGTGGTAAAATGCACGCGATTTGGCTCTGTAGCCTCAAATGCCAAGAAAAGTTGTTGCCGTGTATAGTGCGCGTCCCACTCCACTTTGTCAGACGTTCTCTTTTGTGCTTGTTTAAATTGTTGCTTTACATTACCATAAACTGCCTTCACTGCGCCGCTGGTCGACATTTGCATAAAGCGTAGCAAAAAAGCGAACTGCACGCAGCACTTCCTAGAGTGCCTCATCTCCGAACATACTGCTTTCTTCTTTCACAACCTCGCTCTTGGCCTACTCGAGTTTAGACAGCCGAGAAAGCCTAACATAGCGGAAAAGTTTTCTCGAGGCTCGGGCATTTCACGCCTGGCGACAATTGCAGACGTCAAAAGTTGTTTTTTTACAAAAGTTGTTTTTATATATTCATATATATCGCGGGCTCTTTTTTGAAATCTGTTGCACTTAAGGATTGCAGTTTAGAGCCGACGCCTGCGATGCCTGTCATGTGTGCCACAGCAGAATAAACGACGCGATGTCGGTTGAGACGTTGCGTCTCTCAGCTAGTGCTGTCTAGAGAGCGTGATTTGTGGCTGGCCCTCTCCGTAGAGTGTGCGCCTGGTGAGTGCTGTTTTATACCGGTGTTACACGGGCGTTTCGATGGCCATTGAATCGATGGTCTATCCACTCAAGTGACAAGAATGAGCTGCCACACGGGCAATTTCGAAGGCCTTCCATTGAATTGTCTATGAAGTCAACGGAGCAGCACACACCTCCGTTGAAACAGGGATGGCTATTGAGGTATACAGAAGCGGCAACATCGCAAACATGCACTTTTGTTCTCAGTGTACTCAAATTACCGATAAGAAAACGGAAGTCGCACCATTTGGTTTTAAAAGTAGCATGCGTGGGTGTTATAAATAATGCACTAAAGTATTGGTGCCGTTTTGAATGTAGGAAACACTCCTACTATATCTACAACAGACATGCTGGCTCATCGTGCCCGTTATTTCCAGTCTGTTTCTGCCGACAAAGTGTGTGTGTGTGTGTGTGTGTGTGTGTGAGTGTGTGTGTGTGTGTGTGTGTGTGTGAAACATAGTTCTTAGATGCATTTCTTTTTTCGGTGTAGTTATTCCATTTGCGTGTTTTGCACAAAATTGATGACGCAGTATAGCGTACCCGGGTTCACAATATTCATGGCACTGCAGCCCAACCTTTGCCTAAACGAGTACTGACACAAAAGTTTTCGGTAATTGTTTTTTCAAAGTCAAATGATAGGCCAATGCCCCAGGAGCCTAGAAATTGTACCGGCTTTTCGGAGTGCGCACTGAAAAATTAATAAGTAGGTGTTTTTAAAAGCTAGTTTTGGTTTTGCTGTACCCTGACGTCACGGATGGATGGATGGATGGATGGATGGATGGATGGATGGATGGATGGATGGATGGATGGATGGATGGATGGATGGATGGATGGATATGGCTGTACCCTTTAGATCGGGCGGTGGCTAGCGCCACCAAGCAGTAATACTTAATGAACCAAAAACTAGATTTTTTTTAAAGTGAGTTTGAGGATTCGTACTTTGCAGTGAAGAGTTTAATTTTCACTCGTGCCTTGACTTTAGCCACCAATCAGATAACCTCCTTCTAGTTGAGTCTACCCGCTTAAAGTCAATTTTGCCCTCCCGGTCCCTAAACCCCATTGCTTTGAAAACCTCTGCGCCTTCATCTTGAACTATAGGGTGAAGCCCTTTACAGTAGTTTATCAAGTGTTCGGCAGTTTCTTCTTCCTCTCCACATGCACTGCAAACTGTGTCTAACCCTTCGTGTTTGGCCCAAAATGTCTTGGTTTGCAGTACTCCCGTCCGGGCCTCAAACAGTAGAGAACTACCCCGAGTATTATCATAAATCCTTTCCTTGGCAATTTTCTGCCTAAAAGTTCAATAGATCTCAAGTGCGGACTTCTTAATCATGCCCATTCTCCACATGTCAGTCTCCCTTTCCTTCACTTTCTTCTTAACCGATAGTTCTTTTTGGTTTGGCCACCTGCTGTTTTCTTAGTCTTTACCAGTCAATTTCCTGGTTCGGTTCCGCCATTTTGTATTGACATTCTTCATGTACAAGTTGCTGAAAACCTACCCAGCCCAACGCTCCTCGGACATTTCTCTCAATCGCTTCTGAAACTTTATCTTGCTGCTAGCTTCCCTGCCCTGAAATGATGTCCATCCCATATCACCTTGTACTCCCTGATTTGGTGTATTCCCGTGGGCTCCCAAAGCAAGCCTACCAATTTCACGTTGCTTAATTTCTAATCTTGCTTGAACTTCTGATCTCATGCCCAAGACCGCATTGCCGAACGTCAGCCCAAGAACCATGACCCCTTTCCATATTCCTCTCACAACATCATACCTATTGTAATTCCACAGTGCCCTATTTTTCATCAGTGCTGCATTTCTGTCACCTTTAGTCATCTCGTATATTTCATGTTCCCTCAGGTACTCGGTCCCATTGCTTATCCATAGGCCCAGATATTTGTATATTTTTGTTATCTATAGCGTGACACCCTGTATTCTAAGCTCACTACCTTCGTTGTCATTGAAAATCTTGACTGCTAATTTTTACTTACTGAATCTAAAATCTAACCTATCTCCCTCATTACCCTAGATGTCCATCAATCTCTGCAGATCTTCCTTGTTGTTTGCCATTAGCACTATATCATCTGCGTACATTAATGGTGGTAGTGCGTGATCAATAAGTTTTCCTTGTTTGACTAAAGAGAGGTTGAAGCCCAGTCCACTTCCCTCTAATTTTGCCTATAATCCTTGTAGGTACATCATGAATAATAAGGGTGACAGAGGGCACCCCTGCCTAAGCCCCCGTTTTACTTCTGCAGGCTTGGATACCTGTTTTTCCCACTTTTAACTACCTTGTTACCTTTATAGATATCTTTTAAAAGATTAGTGACTACACGTTCCACGCCTAGTGTGTCCAGTATTCCCCACAATTCCTCTAGAACCACGCTATCGTACGCTCCCTTGATATCCAAAAATGCTAGCCACAGGGGCGTGTGTTCCTTTTCTGATATTTCGATGCACTGCGTCGGTGAGGACAGATTGTCTTCCAACGTCCTGTGTTTCCGAAACCCATTCTGCAGTTCCCCCATCACCCGCTCATCCTCTATCCATAGCTGCAGTCTTTCCTCTATTCTGCATCGCCAGCATGACGACCACTAATGTCACTGTTATAGGACGGTAGTTGTTTATGTCAGCTTTGTCCCCCTTTCCTTTACAGATCATGCTCATTCTGCTAAGTTTCCATCCATCGGGAACTTCACCATCAATTATTATTTTGCTCACTGCCTCTCTCAAAGCCTGCTTAAACTTCGGACCTAATGTCTTTATCAGCATAATTGAAATGCCATCTGGGCCTGTTGTTGTACTACTAGGAACCCTTTTCTCAGCCCTTTACCACTCTCGTTGTGAAAATGGAGCCATTGCACCACTTGATTCGTCCTTGTCTATTGTGGTGCATAAAGTACTTCTTTGTTGAAATGTTTCTGTCATCCTTGTTCTTATATATTAAATAGCTTCGTCCCCTTCTAGCCTAGCACCTTGGGCTGTAGTTGTAAAACTCTGCTCTAGGCTCGTCTCATTTCTTAGGGAGTTTAGATGGTTCCGAAATTTCGCAGCTGCCTTTCTAACTTTTTATGTACTTCTGCCAGCCACTGAGCTCCCTTTCTTCTAATCTTTTCATTGATCAGAAGGAATGCATCCCTTCTACAGCTTATAAAGGTTTCCCATTTTCTTTCAACATCATCTGTCGGTTCACCCCGCTGCTTAGCATGTCTGTGTTCCCTAGAGGCTTCCTGACGTTTTGCAATGGCTCTCTTAACTTCCTCATCCCACCAACTTTTAGGTTTGTGCCTTCTTGTCCGGGGTGACTTGTCACGCGTCTTAGCAAGTGCTAGCTCAAAGAGTCTAATTAGGTTCGTGTATGTCTAGACTGTCTTATTATCCTCCATGATTACTTTCTCATTTTTAGTGGCTATTTCAATTAGCCTTTCTGGATAAACATTTTCCTGTAGTTGGTCATCTTGTCTCCTTCCCACTTTCACTGCTCTTCCAAAACTTAGCTTGATACGTTTGTGATCAGTACCCAGACTTCTGGAGCCACCTTGATCTATGTGCATTCCCCTGAGCTTATCATACACCTTATGTGACATCAGTGCATGATCTATCGTCGACTGCAGCCTTCCTACCTCCCATGTTATTTGCCCTTCACACTTCTCGGTACTGTTGCAAATGATCAAATGAAGCCTTTCACACATATCAATGATCATTTTGCCTGTCGGGTCGTTATACCCTTCTATATCTTCTATGTGCGCATTCGTGTCTCCTAGTATAATTATCTTGCACTCTCTTCCTAACTCCTCAATGTCTATTGACATACACTCTACTATTGCCTGGTTTTCCTCACTGGCCTTTGCTCCCGTCCACAAGTACACGAAACCAAGGAGTGTCATTTGACCTGCCACTTTCTCTTTTAGCCATAAATGTTCCTTGCACTCCTGCTTGAACGTTTGCCAGTCTGTACTTTTACGAATGAATGCCCCAATACCACACCCTTTCTGCTGCCTTCTGTTCTATTACAATATTTCCACGCGTAGTCCACATTATTAGGAGGTTGTTGCATGTCCCTGAGATGTGTTTCTACAAAACCATATACCATCGGCTTCTGTTCTTCTATCTGTTCTATCTCTTCCCACTTCAGCCTGTTCCTACCACCCTGCATGTTAATATACCCAATGTCTGAATTGGCTCGGTGCTCGTGGCTACTTCTATCTCTGCCCCGGACTCTACCTATCTTAGATACTAGTGCCACTTTGGGATCGTATCTGTTCATACCACCTGCCAAAGAGTATCCCTGGTTGTTTTCCTCGTTACTGGCTATCCTGCACCCCGAAGTGCTCGCTTGCCCCCAAAAAAGCTACTGCGCATCCTGCAAGTTGCCAACACACCTCATGACTTAGCCGCCCATCGAAGTGAATTCTGTCTTGTTGAAAACCACCCCATCTATGCACCTCTCTGTTACTTTTCCACCAACTCAAAGCCTTTCTCTCGACTCATCCGCCATATCTCTTGGTTTGCGTTGAGAGCCGCTCTTTGCGGGTTGCTATCACGCACCGGTACCTCCGGTATCATGCATATCACTACCTGTACTTTAGGAGAAGTGGCGCGCATGTCATCAACGCCTTTCGCCAGTGTGGTTGCTAGTCCTGCTGTATCTTCATTTAAGACATCGTTTAAACCGCCTGAAATTATCACGAGGTTTCTTCTATCAGCTGTAGTTTTGAGTTTTGCGCTCGCTTGCCTCTTGACTGCTTCAAGCTTGCGTCCTGGGAACGCCCCTACTGCAACCCTCTTGTCACCTCTTACCCTCTCTTTGATGGCTTCTGTGCACGACATGGTGTAAGCAGCACCCCCAAGCGTGGGTATGTGCATGCGAAAGTTATCGTGACGTATCTCCGGGTGCCCGTGGCTCAGTTGTCGTCTGCTGCGCGCCGCACGTGTAGCATCGAGACAGGGGAACACAAGTACCCGCGCCACGCAAAACAGGGCCAGTAATCGATACGAACCTTGGGATCTCTTCAGAAACGATTGTTGCTCGAGGCCTCCACGTCGTGCTGTTCCACATCACGCCACGTGGTTGTGGCAAGGACCTCCGCTGGAGCACACACCTCGTTATCGTCAACACGCTTCAAGTTGTTGCCGCTGCAGTGTCTTTTAGGACCGCCTGTCAAAGCATCGTGAGGCACTGTTGTGGCAGGGTGATACGTTGGGACGGCATCACTTCTGAGGTGCCGACTCTTTGTTCACAATCCAAAATCGGTCATCAACTGCATGCTGTTCATGTATGCGCCTGCAGTGAAGTGAAGTGAACAGAGCAAACTCCGCTTAGTCGGCGTCCAAGTCTCCACCTCGGCCGCGGCGCGTGAAGTCGACCCATGCTTGTCTCAGCGCCGGATCGGACCGGAATCGGTGGAACTTACACTTCACAAGGCAAAATGTCGGTGCCCTGGCGAGATATTGAGATCAAATCACTCCCTTGCCCTCCGAGCAGTGTATATTCTGTACTCACAAGGACGCACAATACTCTAGACTCCGCTCACTCGCCTCACAGGTTCGCTGAATGATAGTTACCGCTCACCGCGAGCAGACGACCAAGAAGGCGACGCGCAGCCAGGCTGCCATTTGTTGTTTTTGGGGCCTTACGCCAACTCAACTTGCCAGGTTTCTGCGTGAAGTCACTAAAATCAGTGCTGTAGACTGACGTCAGGCTAGTGTTGATGTCAATGGGATCGCCAAGAAAAATTTCACTTTTACATCAAAATAAAATACCTTATCCGCATTTTCTGTGCTTCCCACTTCCCCAGAGCAATCTCTGTATACCGAAAATATTTTCGGCAGAACAAACTTGCTTTAGAAACAAGGTGTCAGTACTCCTTTAAACCTTGTAAAATCAAGGAGGTTACGCCCAGCGATTTGAACGTGGTAACCCTTTCTGGTCAGATATTGCTCTAGGTGCGTCTTTCTGATACTAGTTATGTTTAATAACCATCAATTTCAAGGCAAGTTTTCTGGGAGATTAGGTCACCTTTACTCACCTCTGTAGGTTATTTCATTACAAACAACTATCTTTTTTATTTATGATTAACGTGCACCGGTTTCCTTTTCAATTCAAATGAATGCGCGCGTGCCGCTCCCCAAGTCCGACCGTGGAGGTGGCTATGTACTACTATACGACGGATTACTACTACATAAATCGCGAACGTGCTACCCACGGCTTAAGGATCTTCGTTACCACCAAGCCAGCTCTTGGGTGATGAAGAAGCAGCATTCTTCGTCAACTTTTGGGAGGACTGCCTGGTAACGTGGGACACCCGTTTGAAAAACCTCTTGTCATGCAGTGGCACTGTCTCCTCGAACCAAAGTGTCTGGCGAAATGAAAACCACCTTCATCTGTCCACGCTTTGTTCGGTCACCACGTCCATGGTCGTCATCAAATTGTTTACAAGCAGCAGCTCTTCCTCAATGACGTCGGCTTCCTCCTTCACCGCTTCTATGCGAGAATCAAGCTGAATCATTGCGGTCGTATAAAAAACCATTGAAGCCTTTTCATCTATACATTCTCTTTTTTAGTTGCTCAAGACGTCAGAAGCTTGCAGAACACGTAGCAGCAACCTCCGAAACGTATAACCAGAACTCCCACTGCACAAACACAACCAGAAAACGGCAGCCACGCCTGCTCATACACTGACAATATTGCCACAGTTTCGCTTCTTAACAACCTAGAAGCCAAACATGCATTATTTAGAATGTATAAACACTCTATCAAATATTCATACAAAAATAACAGACGCATGTGCGCTTTTAGGTGCATCTAAGTATTTCACTTACGGTAACAAGAATAAGAGAAATAACATTAAGTCTCCCCTTTGAAAGATACTACGATAAGGCCGATGAACTGCTTGGCCAATAATGTGATTCAAGTAAACGTCTCTAAAATACAGCTCATTTTCTTCCATTTTTGACTGAAAAAAGGTAATCTAGGCGTCCTATCACTCACTCACTGTTCATCGTATTCTCCGTACTCTTGCGCTCCTGTTCCCTATGTTTCCGCGGTTAAATAACTTGGAATACTTCTCGACAGTGACTTCTAGAATTCTCGTCTGCAGAACAATTTTTCGGGGCTTCGGGCCGTCTTTCGTATACTATTAGATACTATTCCACTATCAGTTCACTAATTGATACTAGAAGCCTTAGGGTATTGTGTTCTCCAGTATGTTGCCTGTTACCACTTTTTGTCACTGTGCTATTCCTTGGAAAAACAGAATAAACTCCAACCTTCGTCCTACATTGAAATTCATTAGCCATAACTTAAGACTGCCCTCAGGCACAGACCTTTTTAAATCACTGCGATGCTCTAATTTTGATGCCCTCCTTACTGAAACTGATAGGCATTTTCGGCCCATCAACTAAAAAGCTTTCATATGTCCCTACTAAAATAACACACATGATCCAACGCATCACCAATCGCAGAAGAGGCCTCTGTGAGAAGGATGTCCTCCGCTTAGTACAAGCACTCATAGTTAGTCTGCTCACCTATCATCTTCCCTTTCACAAACTCACGCTAGCTCAAATATTAAAATTGACGGCAGTTCCACGAGGTGAATGATGATGAGATTGGGCGAAGCTCCTGAAAGTAATACCGCGAAATTTTCTTCCGTTAATTCGCCTAGCGATATGCGCGCTTCCTCGCCGCTTCACATTGTCGAAAAATTTCAAGATCTGCTTCGTGACGTTGACGTGCTGCCTCGGCCTCTCGTTCCCGTATGAAAGGATCTTGCCGACGCTGACGTGCCACTGCAGCTTCTTGTTCACATATGGCGGGATCTTGCAGACGCTGCCTTGTTGATGTGGCTTCTTGTTCCCGTACAACAGGATCTTGCCGACGCCGACGTGCCACTACAGCTTCTTGTTCACGTACGGCGCGATCCTTCCGACGCTACCTTGCTGATGTGGCTTCTTGCTGCCGTACAACAGGATCTTGCGGCGACGTCGCGCAGCTTTCCGGTGCGCTTCTGCCTCGCGTGCTCTCACTTCAGGGTCCTGGCTGCGAGCGTGCGCCGCCGCTGCCCTGCGCGCCCGCCTTTCGGCAGCCTTATTCATACGAGCACACACCGACGCAACGAGCATCGGCAACTACCAACCTGCCTCGATATGGTATTGATTATAAAATCATTGCTTTAGAAAACACCTGGCGTCTTTCGTTAAGCAGCTTGCGTCTTCTTTTTGTTTTGCTTTAGAAACATCTGGAGTCTTTTTGTTTTGCTTCTAGAAAACATCTGGCGTTTTTCGTTGGTTTATTTCATCAATCAACGGCGTTTTGAACAAAAACTTTTTATTGTTTAATCGCGCACATGCGAAATCTCACCAGGCACTACCTTGGAGGTAAACAATTGTTGCTACAGGGAATGAGACACAGCAGAAGTCGGCTTTTAACACTTCTACTTCTACAAACGTTTCCTACTGGAACATGCCAATGGCTGCTAATGGGGGATGAGCGACAGAGGAATTTAGCTTTTAATTAATGTGCGCGCTGCGATTTTTTTATTGTTCAACAATGCACAGAGGAAATCTTCCTCCAGCACCACCTTAGAGGTGAAAGCATAAAACTGGTTACACACTACGACAACGACTACGACTACGAGGGACGAACGGGTGCCGCTTTAAGGAGCTTCGCCCCTAAAAGATGGACATCCTTCTACGGAGAGCTGTGAAGGCGGCTCTCGGCTTGCCTCCACACGCATCCACACAAAGCCTCCTTCAACTAGGTGTCCACAACACCGTAACCGAACTCATCGAGGCCCAACACAAAAGTCAGCTCCAATGGCTCAGGCAGACCCGTCAGAACTCCGCCATCCTGTCTCGTCTTGGCTACTCAATTCCCCCCAAAATTGGAAAATCACGCGTACAGTGAGAACTAATGATATGCGAAGCACGAATGAGAAATCTCGATATGCCAATTTAAAATCAGCATAACGTTACGACGTGGAGATGAATGATGATATACATGGCTTCCGTGTCATGATTATCATGTTTTCATGCATCGTTTACCTTTGTCATCTATTCTCATCAAGTGATAACAAATTTAATATATGTAAAGCTAGCGAAACCGCCGCGAGCACACTATTAGCGTGGTATGTTATCATGTTCTTACATGACACGCGTGTCAGGATTTTTATGTTTGCACCAGCCATATATTCTGTCATCCATTGACGTCAAGTAACACTAAAATTGGTATATGTGGAGCTAGCAAAGTGGCCGCGAGCGCGTCATGAAGGGCCCAATATAATAAAATGTAGCGTTGACGCGCGCGCATGCTGGGCACAGCGACGCTACTTTAGCAAAACGCGAGCCCTTATAGTCTGACGCCAGGCGCGACCAGCGTCCGTTGGCGCGGCCCGACGGCAACCGGCACGAGATGCGACATGCTGCATTTCGCGCACGTGCGTTATCCAGACAACACTTCGTCTCCCTCTTTTCATGACGGAGGGATGGCAGACGCGCTGAAACGCGCATGCGTAAAAGCAACGCAGCGTGGCACGCACTTGTGAGTATATGGCAGGATCGGCGCCTGGCGTGGCAACGCCGGCGTGACGCGACTAAATGAACGCCGGGGAGCACGCGCACCGCGTAACGTCGAAATGTGTTGGCGCCTTGACTGGGGCATGTAGTCATGTTTACACATGGCATCCATACGATGATTATCATGTTTGCACCAGTCACATACCTTCGTCATCCATTGGCGTCATGTAATATCAAATTTGGCATATGGGAAGCTAGCGAAACGGCCGTGAGCGCATCATCAGTGTGGCATGTAGTCATGTTATTACATGACACGCATGTCGTGATTATTATGTTTGAATGAGTCATTTACTTATGTCTTTCGTTCGCGTGACGTAATACCGAGTTTAGTTCATGTGAAGCAGGCGAAGTGGCCGTGAGCGCATAATGAATGTACCATGTAGTATTGTTGTTAGATGACAGGCATCTCAATGTTATCATGTTTGCACAAGTATTATATCTTCGTCATCCATTCACGTCCCGTAATACGAATTTTTCTATAAGTGAAGCTAGCGAAACGGCCGCGAGCGCATCATGACAGTGGCATGCAGTCATGATGTCACATGACACGCATGCCATAATTGTCATGTTAGAGTCTGTTGCTTGTGTTGGCCATGCAATCATTCCATTCCATACCAGTTTTGAACATGTCATGTGAACAAACCCACCGCAAGAGCTGCAGGACAATGAAATGTAAATCGTGGCATTCGTCACAAACATCTCATAATTTTCATGTTATGACTAGCTAAATACGTTCTTTATACAGTCATTATATTCCATACCAAGTTTAGTATTGATACCATTATCGAAACGGCCAGGAGAACTAAAAATTGTAGGTGGTTAGATAGATAGATAGATAGATAGATAGATAGATAGATAGATAGATAGATAGTAGATAGATAGATAGATAGATAGATAGATAGATAGATAGATAGATAGATAGATAGATAGATAGATAGATAGACACGCTCAAAAATGCCGAAGTTCGCTAAAAAATGCTTCGCATTTAAAACCCCCACAGGTACCGCGACAAAAATTTGCTTTTACTGTCTGCACACTCATCAAAGTGCCTCCGATACCACGCTATATGAATCTCTCCCACCACGCCGGTCGTCGACGTGCCCGAGTTCAGGCTAAGATGGTGATGGTACCGCATACTTACAAGTCCTTTACACTGACGAAGCACGCTACCCAGAGAAATGAGCCATGTGTTTAGCCGGGATAGACAAGACAGACGCCTTTGTGGCGTCTGCCACACTTCGCACTTTAGACAGTGGTTTGGCAGAGGGGGGAGCTCTCGCTCTGGCAATTGTTCACGCTTCGACACTGTTACATGACTCCCCCGTCACAATTGTAACAGATTCAGAAACTGCTTTCCGTGCTCTCGCTCAAAGACTTGTGGCTGCACCTAGACACAATATCTTTTCTTCTGTCTCACCGTCCGCATTACGTCCTGTGCGTATCGTCTGGGCTCCTGGACACGCCTTTCTCCATGGTAATGAACGCGTTCATGCGTTTGCCCGAGAGCTGACCGGCCGGGCACCATCAGAAGAGCTGTCCAATCTAGATGACGCATCGACAGAGCCACTTAACAGTGAACACTACGCTGGAGTACTACCGAGAGAGCCGTTATACGTGTCCTCCCCCTCATCTTTCACTTAACAGAGCAGATGCTGTCGCTTGGCGGCAACTACAGATCAATTCATTTCATGCCTCTCTCCCTCTTTATGTATATATATATATGTAACGTAAGTAGGTAGTGACTAAAGGTAGAGGCTGAGAGGCTGAAGAGGAAGAAGTGCTTTTAGAATAAACATGGCGTGAGAGCCAGGCCATGTCTCCGATTCATCATAGCGTCACACGAGTCGACAGGATGGAAACCTGCCAGCCCCTTCATCAGTCACTCATCATCGACGCAGTTCCCCAGAAGACACCCTGACCGTACATTGACTACCGAATCATCGCCTAGAAGGACAACAACTAGCACCATGACAGAACCATCGGCTGACCTCGACATCCCCAAGTACACCGGATCAGCGAACGACGGACCCGTACAGGACTGGTTCAACCTATTCGAGGTCCTCTTTTCCGCTGCATCATGGTCGGAACAAGACATGATCATAAACTTCACTTACTACTTCTCAGGTGAGGCATTCAACTTTTACCTCACCCACATCTTCGAGAAAGATGAATCTTGGAAAAAGATAAAAAAAGAAATGATCACTCGTTTTAGCGACTATGACCAAGACCTACTTATTGCCAACCATCTCAAGAAAAGCCGACACTATCGTCAATTTTCTAAGCAATCATCAAGCATTCGAAAGCCCAACGTGAATCGAAAACTGCCACAAGACAAAGTCGCACATGAGTTCACTTACAGAAGACCATGCGTATTCTGGGAAAAACCCAACCATCAAGCGCGCCTCCCCTCTGCAGGAAAAGCGGAATTCGCGAAGTCCTCGCTCACACTTATGACACGAGGCGTTGCTCACCCACCTGGTTGTCTTCATTCTTCGTCTCGCATACGTGATCCACCAGGCAATTTTTTATCACGTGGTTTTTTAAGCGCTCTTATCGCTCACCTTTTGCCTCATAAGGACGGCGCGATCACGGTAGATGACCTGACGCTTTACGAAAATACCCGGTCAAGCCATGCTCTTTCAGGACGGGTTCATTCATTACCGTCCAGTGCACACACCTTAGACAGTCGAAGCAAAGCAGAAGGCTCAGACGTATTGAACACCGCACGCTGCCAGGCGCAAGAGCTCTTCGTATTGAACAGTGTAGAAGAAGCTTCTAAAGAGCTGTCCATATACCCTAAAGCATTATCTTCACTGCCCGAACAGAATTACAACAGCCCACAGACTACCAGCTGCCGACTAGACACCAGATTAAGTTGTCAAGAAAAGCGGCCTGATGTTCAAGAATGACTCCCACCGAAACGCCTTCCACAGCAACATCAGCAACGCCAACAAAAGCAACAAGGAAAACTCGAAAAACTAGAACGGCCACACCAACAAAGACTACGAAGAACTAAAGCTACATCGCAAGCATACTTGCGGCTTAAAGAATGTCGTGAACAACGATCACAAAAGAAAAGACTGATTCCGCATCTGAGCCAGCTTAGAAAGAAAAGCCAAGGAACTTTTCTGCAGCAGCTTTCAAGATTGAGCCTTCGGTCTGAACGTCTGCGTTATCACCATAGAAAACTCCCCAAAAGCCATAAAACAACCGTTTGTGCTCTGCAGGAACACAAGCAGCGCCTAATCAGCCACGATCAACGGGTGCGCAAACTGCATGCATGGCGTATGTATGACCCACGACAAAAAGTGCGACGCCTACGAAACATTCAATCCTGCAAAGCGTTCCAACCTCGTTCGTTCTTTGCAAGAATGCCAGCTGTATGTCCATCTGTTTCCACGCTCAAAGCATGTTTATGTTGTCCAGAGCGTAACAGCCAGCCTCGCCCACCGGAGCTGCACTTGATAACCCCGGATTGCTGCCCTCTCTTGTGAAGACTATGTGCGATCTCAGGGAACTTCAATGTGTTGTGCAACTACGGCCCATTTCGAAGTTCTTTTTTGCGTTCTAGTACTGCTCATTCAATATTTATTGTATGATACAACACGCGCATTCTTCCGAGGGAAGGGGAAATCGTGTAACGTAAGTAGGTAGTGACTGAAGGTAGAGGCTGAGGAGGAAGAAGTGCTTTTAGAAGCGTATGAGCCAGGCCACGTCTCCGATTCATCATAGCGTCACACATATATATAATATATATGTGATGCTACGATGACTGGGTGACGTGGCCTGGCTCATACACCATGTTTATTCTGTTCGGCACTTCTTCTTTCTCAGCTTCTACCAATCATCGCTTCATATGTTCCACGATTCCCCCTCCCTCCGAAAAAAGGCATGCATTTACGAACAAGAAAAAGTAAACAAGGAGAGGTTGAGAAGTCACAAATGCTAAAATGCACAATTGGTTTCATGGCCCCGTGGTGTTCCGTAAGCTCGCAAAACTTCAGAAAAGAGTGCAGCAGTCTGGTTAACGCAAGAGTTCTGGTGGGCGAGGCTGGTGGTTGCGTCCTGGATAACACAAAATGCTTTGGACGAAGAGACAGGGGTAATCACAGCTGGCATTCTTGTGAAGAACGAACGAGGTTCGAACATCTTGCAGAATCGATAGTTCCGATATTGCAGGCATCGAATGCCTCGTCGTGGGTGATACACAGGCCGTGCAGGCAGCTTGCGTGCGCGTTGATCAAGTTTTATTGGGCACTGCCTGTGTTCCTGCCGAGTACAAGGGGTGCTTTTGTGGCTTTTGGAGATTTTTTTATAGCGATGTCGAAGATGTTTTGATCGAAGACACATTTTCAATCTGTGGTGGAGAATGTATCCACGACGATGGGCCTTTTCGCAATGTTCTTTGATCCTTAAGAGTGGTTTCGATGAAGCTTTCTTTTGGCATTGGCAACGATGAAGAATACATTGACGTTGTAGTTTCTTGGTTTCATTGACTTGCTTGTGGTGTGCCATTGATCGTGGTGTGGCCGGATTCTTAGCAAGCTCTCCGCAGGCTTCTACGACGCCTATCAATGCAGCTGTTTCTGGCGCAAGACAATGTGGGGGGATTTGCGCACTTGAATCTTTTGTATTCATAAAGAGCTCATTGTTGGTTGTTGCCTGAAGGGTACTTGTGTCATCATAAGTCGCACCTGCACTTTTGTTTTCAGTGTTGGCAGTGAGGTCATGCACTGGATTGACGTCGCTTCAATCTTGGGATTGATGAACACTAGACGCTTCTGCAAAAGACGTTTCTTCACAAGATGCTGATTGTGAATGCTTCTGTCTTTGTGGAACTGCTGAGCTGAATACGAAGTCAGTTTGAAAAGTACGCATGCGGCACGAAGTATTCAATGCATCTGAGTCATCGATAGTGGATTCAATTCTTTTATGCAGCGGAGAGTTAAGCATTGACGATATTTGCGCGGATGAGGAACCAGGTGGAAGGTTGGGAAAACGACAGCGTGGTCTTTCCATGAGCATGTGGCTAACTTCACCTGACGGGAATTGTAAGCTCGTGCTCTGTGCTCAAATGCGTGAAGGCTGCTTATGGCTGCGATGACTGAGTTCGAATGCACAGAGAGTGTGTGTTCTAATCGAATCTTCATTAGAGTCTTGAAACCAGATGATCATTTTTTCTTTCACCTTTTGCCAAGACTCGTCGTTTTCGAATATGTGGGTGAGGTAAAATTTAAATGCCTCACCGGTGACGTAGTCACTGAAGTTCATAACCATCTCCCGTTCCGACCAACATGCAGCGGTAGCGTGGAGATCGAACAGGTTGAACCAGTCCTGTACAGGTCCATCGTCAGCTGCTCCGGCGTACTTGGGGATGGGAAGGTCAGTCGATGGTTCTGTCATGATGTCGGAAACTGCATGCGCCTGAGATCACCTCTTCTGTGGCCGATATTCAGTTGAGGCGTACTGCCGGCGGCCTCGTGAATGATGTAAGGTTGATGAGCGGTGGCCAGGTCTTCATCCTGTCGACTCGTGTGACGCTATGATGTATTGGCTACGTGGCCTGGCTCATACCCCATGTTTATTCTGTTCTGCACTTCTTCCTTCTCGGCGAAGTCTTTAAAAGTTCGCGGAACTCCCCTAGAGCATAGAACCAATTGTGAATTTTGACGTTTGTAACTTTTTAACCTCCACTTGTTTACTTTTTCTTGTTTGTAATCCATGCCTACTTTCGGGGGGAGGGGGAATCGTGTGACGTATCAAGTGATGGTTAGTAGAGGTCGAGAAGGTAGAAGTGCAGAACAGAATAAACTTGGGATAAGAGCCAAGGCACGTCTTCCAGTCATTACTTGCCTCACTTGCTCAAGCTGCGGACACAAACACCCGGAGGACTATCCCTGCACCCCGCAGTGCGTCATATGTGGGGACGCTCAAAAGACGGGTGACAGGGCATGCAAGCAACGCTTTCAGCGTGGCTTCAGCCGCCTCTCTCGGCCATGACAATGGCCGCAACAAGAGCACCAGCAGAAGCAGCCCGAGTTCTAGCTCGAGAAGGAGTTTTTTTCAAGCATCGACAATAGAAATCGTAGCAGCAGAAGCAAGAGTCCTGGACGAAACCGTAGCAGCAGAAGCAGGAGTCCTGGACGAAACCGTGGCAGCAAAGGCAAAAGCCCTGGACGAAGTGCATCACAAAGCCACGACTCCAGCACCAAACCCGAAAAGGTGAGCTGGGCAAAACAAGCCTTCTGCTTCTGTTGTATGCTATCTGATGCTAAAGAAAATTCTAAAGCTCAGGAGACTATCGAACGTCTATTGCGAGAAAATCAAGAGTTAAAGCAACAGTTGGCTCTGGTGCGGGAACGTTTAAGTACACTTACAGCTGCCCCACCCGCGTCTTCTCCACCCCTATCCATCTCCCCCTCTGTCATAGAGCCTGATATGGCAGCAGAGTCAGGGACCGATAATATAGATTCCTCTCCACAGCCAGCAAAAAAGAAAACGACAGAGCAACCCGAGTCATCGGAGGACGATCTTAAAAGCACCAGTCAAAAAATTCAAAAAGAACACCGGGAACTCAAACAAAAGGTTGATTTAGGCTTTATGCAAGTTGCTGAACGCTTCAATAAGATAGAGAGTATTCTAGACGTGTTAGTTGCTCGGCTCGAATCTCTCCCACAATCTCAACGCTCTCCAGCGCCTTCGCAGTCATAACCCCCTCCTGCACCCTTGCCTCATCTTCACCCTCTTCACTCTGCATATGGCAATGGAATTGCCGTGGATTAAGAAACAAGAGAGACAACCTCTCACTTTATATAAAGCGATCTACACGGGCCCCTGATGTCATCTCCGTACAGGAGCCTTTAAAAGCTTGCAAAGTCCTCGGCTATCAGGCTGTACAATCGCATCCTAGCTCCCCATGGGCTACCACATATTTACAGAGGAATATCTCGTTTATAGCGCATGATCTTTCCGATGTTTACAGTGACTGACTTCTTCTTGAACTTCTCCCACGTCGTATAGGACAAGGCACATATTTTATTTTGAATATTTATTCTCATCCTAGAGATGGCCTCACTGCTGTTTTTGAAGCAATCAATAGGGCCATCCAAATAGCAAACTCTGCTCCCTTAGTTGTAACGGGTGACTTTAATGCCCCGCACGTAAATTGGGGTTACAGGAGAAACACTCGGAAGGGCACCAGCCTTCTTCAATACATCCAGCGAGACAGGTGCACTCTAGTCACTGACTGCATGCTACCAACACGTATTGGCAACAGTGTGAGCAGAGATACCACCCCTGACCTTACTTTCACTAAAAATGTGCGACAAGCTAACTGGACACACAGTGGGGTCAACCTCGGCAGTGATCATTACATCCTAACAATTACGCTGCCCCATGCCAATTTTCGTCCACAGTTTCATTTAAAACATATTGTTGACTGGGATAAATTTCGCGAAATCCGAGACCGAAACACGAAAAAAGAGATTCAAGACTACAAAGACTGGGCGTCTCAGCTTAAACAGGATGTAGCTCTTAGCGAAAAAGTAGACCCAGCAGCACATGTCCGTGATCCAGTAGACAGCAGGCGACTCCACCTATTGGAGGCCTATCAGAGATTGGAAAAAACGATGGCTCAAGCAAAAATATAATCGTAAACTAAAACGCAAAATGTCACAAACACTCCGGCTTGTAACTGAACACGCGGCCGAACTTTCATCGCAGCAATGAAACCAGATATGTAACCGGCTCCACGGTACTCTACATATGAAGAACTCTTGGTCCCTGCTTCGCTATATGTTAGACCCATGCTCCTCGCGATGTGAAAGTAATAAGCGAATTACAAAACTCTTGTTTAAAGTAGAAAAACAAGGGCAAGACGTTGAAACTGCTCTTAACACTACGTATTTCCCTGGCCCAAGGCGAGAATCGTTACCTACCTACAATGGAGCTCCCAATGCAGACTTGGATGCACCAATTGCAGAGGCGGAAGTTTGGGCTGCCCTAAGCAAACTTCGCACCACATCTGCTCCAGGACTAGATGAAATTACTAACAAAACACTGCGAAATTTAGACTCCAAGTCAGTGGCAGCTCTTACCGATTACATGAATCAGCAATGGGAGCAGGGCACGCTGCCCCAGGAATGGAAGTCAGCTAAGGTGACTTTCATACCCAAACATAATAAGCCGTTAGACCTTAATAATTTGAGACCGATCTCTCTTACCTCATGTACAGGGAAACTGATTGAGCATGTAATTCTCAATCGTCTTAATCGCTACATGGAACAAGAAAAACTGTTTCCCTCCACCATGTATGACTTCCGAGCGGGACTCACCGCTCAGGATGTCATGCTGCAGCTTAAGGAGGACGTGCTAAATCCTACTTTTCCACACATCACCAGAGCCATCCTAGCATTGGACCTGACTAAGGCTTTTGATAATGCTTCTCACTCCTCGATTTTACAATCTCTTAGTGAACTAAACGTAGGCTCTCGCACGCACAGGTATGTCTCTGCCTTTCTCAGCAATAGGTCAATCTGCCTACAGTTGGGCACTTTCAAAACCGATCCCTTCATGCTAGGTAGCAAGGGAACGCCCCAGGAATCGGTTTTGTCCCCGTTCCTTTTAGGGGCGAAGCTCCTTAGGGCGTGGGCTGTGCGTCCCCTGTAGCCTGTATGTAGCCACCTCTAGTTTAGTTCTTGCAGTGTTCACTAGATGGCGGTACCGTCCCCTGTATGTAGCCACCTCTAGTTTAGTTCTTTCAGTGTTCACTAGATGGCGCTACCGTCTCCTGTATGTAGCCACCTCTCGTTTAGTTCTTGTAGTGTTTACTAGATGGTGGTACTTGTAGCTGATGATGAAAAGATGCAAGATGTTATAAACTAGAAAGCGGTACTTGTAGTTGATGAAAGACGCGAGATCTTTTAAAATAGGAATAATGTCACATATGGCGCGTGTCATTGGTTGAAGGCAATCGTTCGATTTAGTGCGGCGACGTACGCTAGGGGGAGCGATGTAATAAAATTGAGTGGGCAAAATGTACAGAGGATTCATGGTTTACCAGGTTTACCACCGGAGCTTCGCCCACTCTTCATCATTCACTTCGTGGATATGGCGGAATTTTTTTTAACGTTAATCTCATACCGCTAGCGCGGGAACTTGCCAAACTTTCTTCCATCAATCACTCCTTGTACGCGGATGACATCACCATCTGAGTCAATACTGGCAACCATGGCGAAATCGAATCGAAGCTTCAGTTGGCCGTTGACATTGTTGTTAAACACGCCAACAATATTGGGCTCACCTGCTCGGCGGCTAAATCGGAACTCCTAGTAATTGACTTTAAAAAGCAACATACATGTCACATTCAAGTCATGCTTGATGACACCCCTATTCGCAGGGTCAATAAAATCAATATTTTAGGCCCTAATATTTCCGACAATGGCTCGAACGCTGACACCATAAAGTTAATCCGCACCTCAGTTCAAAATACAGCTTTCCTCATTAAGCGCATATCCAAGCGTCATCGCGGCATGAGGGAAGCAGACACACGCCGCCTCATACAGGCCTTTTGCCTATGCAGAATTACCTATTCTATCCCCTACCTCTATCTCTCACTTACTGAGATCAAGCAACTTAACAGACTCGTTCGTAATGCCGATAAAACTGCGCTCCATCTCCCTAAATAAACAGCCACGGATAAACTACTTCAACTTGGGGTGCACAACACTCTGGGAGAGCTTGTAGGGGCGCATCTTTTCAGCCAATATCAAAGACTATCACTCACAAAAACAGGACAGGTACTCCTGCACCGACTTGGAATCAACGTTCCTGGTCACACCACGGCCGCACATGCAGTTCCCGTCACTGTTAGCAGCAACCTGTTGATCCCGCCACTCTCCAAAAATACTCACCCAGAACATAATCGGGCGCGACGAGAAGCTCGAGCCAAGTCCCTTCAGAAGTGCTTCCTTCCTAATTCTCCCGCAGTCTATGTAGACGCGGCCGAATATGTAGATATTCGCGGTAGCCTTCGTAGATGGATTTCAAAAACTGGTCGCTAGTGCATCCCTTCCGAATTCGACAGAATCCCTCGAAGCAGAGGAGGCGGCAATTGCTTTAGCCATCGTTCACTCTACCGCTGAATATATTTTTTCTGACTAAAAAACTGCAATTCGTAATTTCGCCACTTTCCGAATTCATTCTCCGGCTGCTAAAATTCTTGAATAATCTCTTCCGCCTGATCGCCTCATCACCCTCCTCTGGGTTCCTGCGCACTGTGGACACCCAGGCAACACGGCCGCTCACACCCAAGCCCGAGCACTCGCCAACCGGGCTCACAGCGACCTGCCTTCACTTCGAAGTGCCAGGGATCGACTCCTCAGCTATCACGATATCACGCTATTTTACCGAAATTCCCGCCTAACGTATCCCCCGCCACATAAATCTCTCTCCAGAAGTGACCAGGCTTTGTGGCGCAGACTTCAAACGGCCACAGTAACGACTCCTTTTCTTCTCTCCCTTTTTACACATGGCGAAACCTCGCCTCATTGCAACTTATGTCCTAGCACCATGGCACAATGTGGTTGAATAAGGCACTAGGTACAGAAGATTGCTATGGGGTGGATGTTTTACTTACAAAGTTAAAGACTCCGAACTTTTTTACACCTTTTGAAAAGTGCCAGTAAAGAAATCTAGATTACTCGATATAAGAAGTCGCATTTTAAATTAGGAGGGGGGGGGAAGTTTTTTGCCGTGCCTCTTTGTCCCGGTTGAGAAACTACCTCCGCAGTGAATGAAATGAAACGATGGTGTGCTTCTCAGAAAAGCTCCCATTCATCCACCCCGACGCGAGAGGATTTAAAGGTGGCAAATATAAACAGTGCTTTGAGGGCAATGTCAGGGGTCCTTGGTCGCCATCGTCGAAAGACACACAACGCCATAACCCTGTGCAAAAATTACGTAATAGGTATGATCGACTAAAGCATGGGGCCTAAATGGCAACTCCTTTAGACAATTTGTGGAATGTCCCACACCGTACGCACGCTTACGGCGAGATAATTAGTCACGAAACACTTTGGTGTTGATGAACCGGCTTGAGTTCCTTCATATGCACAGCTGCATTCAAGAGGAAGCAGCTGTTTTCTTACACTCTAAGAGCGCTCAAAGTTTGGGACTTTGTAATTGAGCTCATTTTCGTAGACGTTACTTTTCTTGAAGATAGCGAAAATATGACGGACGGGGCCATGTTTTTGATGTAGCAACTCACCGTGGCACTCATGAAAGGAAGCGGGGGCTTGTTCCTCGATGCGTAATAAATGAGGTGCTGCAACAAAAACTGTCAAGCTTGATGAGATTAAGCGGGATGCTCAGCTCTCACAACTTCAGAGTGCATACGGGCTGTCTTGGCAGTTAATTCTCTTTAATTCGGGCCGAAACATATGCTCTGAAGATTTTGACTTCTGCGAGCACAGTACATAGCTTCGAGCTTTTAAAAGCTTGCGCCCGCACCACTGGAACACTAGGAAGAACCATCTGGGAAAAGGATCAGGGTCATAGTTTTTTTATATGAATAAAAATCTAGCAATGAATTACCACTGTTAATAAAAATGTCCAACAGTCGCGATCACTGGCAAGGGATGCTCTTTCTCGAGCACAGCAACTAACTGTTCTTCCAGCATTGATCAAAAGCTTTACAAATGAAGTCAGTCAGGGTAAGGCGTTCCAGGAAACGAGTGGCCCAAGACGGCTGGAAGCATATAGGACAGTATTGTGGCGGCTTATGCCGAAAAGAAAGTCTTGCCAAGTGTCATAAAAGGTTTTGAAGGAAGTGCCTCGGAACCTCCATTTCGTAAGGTTTTGCTCGACACTACATAAAAAAAATCTTGAAATAAGAAAGTAGGAGCTTTCTAATGGAATGCAAAAAAAATGAAAGTGGCCTGTCAAACTCAAGAAGGTCACGTATGAGGTCGATGGTTTTAGGGGTGAAGCTCCTTAAAAGCGAGGCTTGTTTGTTGTTTCCGCGTAGCGAGCCACCAGTACTCGAGCCCCCACTATATGGCTCTTCTATGCTCGCTCCCTTAGAGTGACCACATATGCTCCCTGCGGGAGCAAGGTAGCGCGTGGGCCCGCCGTTTGGTCTGGTTAGCAACCATATAAATGCAGCGCTTTGGTATTGCAGGCGACTCGCTTAAGCTTGTCGCCGATCGACGAAGCGTGTAGCTAATTGCAAGTAAACGTGTCTGGCGTGTCAATGACCAGCGAAGAAAGAAGAAACACCTAGTTTCAGGACTGCGCCATGGGAAGTAAAAAGCAATTTTTTAGACTGTTTGGTAATGCAAAGTGCGAAGCCATAGCGTAGTGCCGAATAATACGCACCGCCATTGCCGCATGGTCAAGTAGCGCCAGCCATGAATAATAAGTACCTTCTCACGAACACAAAATATAGGTCATCCAAGATTCAAGAAGCAGTCCACTAAGTCTATAGCATTGATTCTTTCATTACGTTTTCTTTTTTAAAATGGTGCTGCAGCCACCTAACTAAATTGCTGCCGAAACTCTGAAGGAAATAGAAGCACCAGTTTGTAACTAACAAGCTACAGAGCGCACGACTATCCCTTGATAGATTCCAGATAAACGGCAACTGCTTTTCACAGTGTCGTCTCTGCGCCAGCTCCTTCGGAAGGCATCATTTCTCGCAGATTTGGAAAACAAATTCGCTACTCGGCTACGTAAAGGTAGCATACGCAGTGACTACACTTCAATCCCACTCGCCACTCCTACGTGCCACCTAACGCGCTTTCTCTCTTGAGCGCTTGTGTCCGTCTTGCCTCTTTGCCGTCGTTCTGTTATCACGCTGTAACAATCGTCGGCATTGGGGTCATGAACGGTTTCCATTGGCTGTAATGTCAGTGACATCGTTGTCATCGCCATACCCAGTCACGCGTGCCATTGCCTGTGCTGTGACTGTCGTCGTGCACTCCGTCGCAGTCGCAAGGCACCGAGTTGCATCAGTATCTATTGAGAGGTTTTACGTGGGTAAGCAACGTATATTACGAACTCCCAAACAGCTGACATCTTCAGAAGGACGTCGACACTGAAAACATGAGAGAGCTCGCATTCGCCAGGACGATTCCGCAGTGCGGGCACAAAGCGAGTCCCGGGAGGCTGACTTCAGGCAGCAACTGAGTACCAATGATCCAGCAGTACTGATTGCAAGCTGCGCTAAATCATAAACGTGAATGCTGCAACGCCACTGAGATATCTGGTGATCTCAAACGCTTGCAACAAAGGCGCGCCGAACGACTGGTATTGTGGGCATAACAGCGTCAGCGTGATGATTGCTCGAGCACCTTTCGGTGGGGCGAACGCTCACTTTGGGCGGGAGTTCCTCCAGTGGCACTTATGCTTTGGCTGCGATGTCTGTGTGTCATGTGAAGTTAACGCTATGGTAAACTCAAGTCAAACGAGTGTCTAACCTCAGTAAGAAGCATGAACATGTGACCAATAAGTGTTAATTGCTTCAGCGCTGCGTCGGGTTCCACCCACTGCAAAATACCGCGGCCGCACTTGCAGCTTTCGTTGATTAATCTTTTGTATGGAGTGTTAGGGCACTGATATTTTTTTCTCGCCCAGAAATGCAGTGGCCCTTTACAAACGCATGAAGCTGAGACCATTTCTCTGACACAGGAAAGCGCGTTTACAGAACCCATTGTGACTGAAGTGTGCTCTTCTGCAGATCCCGTGTGCGTCGCTTTATTCAATCTGTTATTCATGGATGAGTACTTTCAACACTTGACCTGTATCGGGCGCTGGATATGGGTTTAACGTTATGTGTCAATGACAATACAGTTAGACGGTAGGGAAGGCTTCGGTCACATACTGAACGCTTCAGCTTCCTATGCCCACTCTACCCTTACACAGGCACAGGCTGTACCTCGCGTGCCTTAGAGAGTGTGAAGAACTGTTCAAACAATATACTAATGTTTTAGGCTTCTGCAGGTACCGGACTGGCGACCATAAACTGTTTAAAAAAAGTTTTTTTTTACAATTTCGAGCACTTCTTACTGTACTGAAAGAGCATAAAGCCAGTTCCATGTGCATCGCACTTGAGGAAGCAATGTTGCCGAATACTATGGCTTTAGCTGAGAGGACAACCACAGAGAAACATACTTGCATAAAGAGCGGACACTGCCGTAGGGCCCTGCGGCCTTGCTACTGTGATTACTTCTGCGCCACTAGTGGTTGGCAGACCCGATAATATATTCAGCATAAATAAAACAACAAGAAGCTTCTCTTTCTCATGCTAGGATTTGAACCCGTGCCCTCTGTCCCGAAAGCAAGTCTATTTAACCCTAGGCTACTCCCTTATTGGGCACAAGGACATACCGTGGCGCCACCATGCGGACGCACCCTGTGAGACACGTGGTTGGATAGCTCCACCACCCTTTTCGCGCGCAACCCGCAGCCGCTTTCGCCTCTCCTTTTTTATTCTTATTCTTATCGTACTTCCTTCAAGGCAATCATAAAAATTCTGACGCAGCTTCTTTACTCACTGTCTTAAATGCTAAATAACTGCTCCGGAAAAGTTCTACGCTTTTCGTAAGACCTCACTGCCAGCGTCGTCTGCTAAGGCCACATATATGAAAACCACGGTGTCTGAGCATGCTGCTTTTGTAAAAGGTAACGACTCGTTCTGTGCCGAATCGAAGCATCAAACAGGTATTCGCGCGTGCTTGCGGCAGAGACCTATTTTTGCTGAATTAAAGGCGCGCAACGACTCTTCTCCCTTCATTGTATAGGTTTGTATCTAAAGACGGGGCACAGTTGACACGACAAGGATGCGCAACTCAGCATTTCTGTTTAGAAAACATATGCTTACGAAGTACAGCGCAAGTGGAATCCCCGCTTTGTGAGCTGCAGAACAACATTCTCACAACAGAAACCTTTCTGTTATGACACCGGGCAAACGAGTGGTTCACGGGCCCGCTTTTGCCTCATTCAAAGTTGTAAGTAAAGGTGAAATTTCGCTCGTGGAAAAGTTTTTCTGCGGCATGATTGTAATATTTAGGGCCAAAATTACGTACCGTTGTCACACGATGCGAATTAGAGTGCTGTCAAGTTCACATATGGGTGAAAATTATGAATGATTGGCTCAGTTAAACAGCTTCTACGCAGAAGTTCTACGAAGAGGAAGAGGCAGTATGGTCAACTGTTACTTTGTGTACTATATGCCATGAGAAAGAGTTTTGGTGGGGGGGGGGGGGAGTAGCGGGCTTGGTGTGCCACCCCCAGGCTAAACCAGTGGCGGGTGGAAACCCGTGTGGCCGAGTACACACACGGGGACCGACAATCATGAAGGAGAAAGGGGGCTGCGCAGACTGTGTTAGAAGTTACTTTGCAGAGAGAAGTATCTTTAGCACACTGAAGCGGCACATGTGTGATGTTGATGCGAGAATGAAGGTTTCGATGAACGCACTGGCTGAACACGCAGAAGCAACTGGCCACAAAATAGACCGAAATATGGTTAAATTAACAAAAATTAAGGTAAAGAACTGGACAGCCGCGCTTTATCCTAAATGGTAATTCAGATGACGGCGCACATTCCTAAATGTTATGAAGGCAACTTTCCCCCCGTGTACGCACGCACGTCATATTTTAAAATATACCTAATCGGACTAATTGTACATTCATTCTTTCTTGTGAACGAGGCTCCCGTGCGGTAACTGAAACGTTCTGTTTTCATGTGAATAATCGTGGTTGGTGCTCATTCTAGGCTCATGGGCTTGAATTAACAGCCACAACAACATAATAAGAGAGAGGTGACAGTGGTACAGCCAGCAGCCATGGCAGTGTCCTCGCGTACGTAGCGCGCTGTGGCGCACCGCCGATAACTTTTGCTGCAACTTTCTGGATTTGTAGCGTGTAGAAGTCCGCACCCATAAAGTGAGAGCGAAACAACACTGTTCAAAAGTGAATGGAGTGAAAACTTTATTTCAGTCCCGCAGGACGCGCTTAGCGCGTAGCGGGCGTCTCCCACCTAGGGACCGACAGGGAGTACCTGGCGGCCGCTTTGTGGGCCTGCTAGACGGCTCATTGCTGGTTGGCGAGAAGTGAGCTTCTGAGGGACCTCTCCCACTTGCTTGAAGTAGAGTCGGGAGGAGTTGTTCTACACTCCCAGAGCATGTGTGCGAGTGTCGCTGTGTGTCCACATGATGGGCATGTGTCGCTGGGGTATGCATCGGGATAATAAACGTGAAGCGTGGCAAGGTTTGGGTACGTGTGTTTCTGTAATAGGCGTATGGCTAATGCCTGCGGTGTGTTAAGCTTTGATTGTGGGGGTTAAAATGCGGAGTTCAAGGTAAAAGTGCTTTGTTATGTCATTGTACGTAAAGGGTGCATTTCGATTGGTCTCTAACTCGGCAAGAGGGGGTTGCTCTTGGGTGGTGCGGTCGGTAAGTGCACGCGCTGCATCATGGGCGATCTCGTTCAGGTTGGATGGGGCACCCGGCACCTGGCTGAGATGGGCGGGAAACCAGATGACAGTGTGGTGCTTCAGGGCACTCGGGTCTGCATTGCGCAGGATACGTAACGCCTGGTCAGAGATGACTCCGCGTTCGAAGGCTTTGACTGCCGGCCTGGAATCGCTGTAGATGAATTCCCGTTTGCTGTCGAGCATAGCTATAGCAATAGCTACTTGCTCCGCTACTTCGGGGTTTCGGGTGAGGATTGTGGCAGAGTTAAGAATCTGCTGCGCGGATGATACCACGACCGCGGCGAAGGTTCGGTTGTTGCGATAGGCAGTGGCGTCCAGGAACGAGACGTTGTCTGCTTCCACGTCTATGCGCTTGAGAATGGCTGTCGCCCACGCAAGGCGCCTGCATCTGTTGTATTCGGGGTGTACATTTCGTGGTATGGGAGCGATCGTGATAAGGTCGCGGATTTCACGGGGAATCAGAGTCAACTCTGAGGGGTCCCTGGCCCTCGAGGAGAAGAAGCCGAGCTCACGCAGAATATGGCGGCCCTCCTTGGTGGTAGTGAGTCGAGTCAATTGCACGCGTTCCTGAGCTTCGGCGATCTCTTCTAGCGTGTTATGTACGCCAAGCTCGAGGAGTTTATCGTTGCAGTGGTAATAGGGAGGCCAAGAGCTCGTTTGACCACCTTGTGAATAAGCGCATTGAGTAGATCCTGCACAGCACGTACCCATTTGTGTATAGCGGCCACCTAAATAAAATGGCACAAAACCAACGCGTGTACGAGACGCAGCAGGTTGTCTTCTTTGAGGCCATGGTGCCTGTTGGCTACTCTACGTTCGAGTCGTATGGCATTCTCAGTCTTAGTCCTGAGCTTGTGTACTGTTTGGGTGTTGGTTCCACGGCACTCGATGATCATGCCGAGGACCTTGATGGTGTCTACCCTGGGTACAGTACGACCATCTCTGGTGTGGAGAATGATATTGCGTTCCGCCGGAGGTTTCCACCCTTTGGGCTTGGTACCCCAGCGTTTGGGTAAATATATCAACAGCTCCGGCTTCGCGAGTGAGCACCTGAAACCGGTGTGGTCGAGGTAAGACTCGGCGGTGTCGATAGCCTCTTGCAGGGCGGACTCAATGAAGCCATCCGACCCTGTGGAGCACCATATGGTTACATCATCCGCATAGATAGTGTGATTTAGCCTGTCGATTTTCGAAAGTCGTTCGGAAAGCCCGATCATCACAATGTCGAAGAGTGTGGGAGAGAGGACAGATCCCTGAGGAGTGCCCCACTGTCCGAGCTCCCTTTCTTCCGACACTAGACCTCCTACGCGGAGGACGGCTCTGCGTTGAGTGAGAAAAGAGCGGATAAAGTAGCAAAATCGATGACCTAGGCCGAAGGCTGCGATCGCTTTCAAGATTGACGAGTGCGTTATTGTATCGAAGGCCTCTTCTAAATCGAGACCAAGTATTGCACGAGTGTCACGAGTGTTTCCGCCATCTACAATTTGATGCTTTAGGAGTGACATGGCGTCTTGAGTGGACAACCCTGGTCGGAAGCCAATCATGTGGTGCGGGATGCAGTCGTTATCTTCGAGGTATCGACCAACCCTGTTGAGGACGACGTGCTCAGCCACTTTGCGCACGCACGACGTGAGAGATATTGGGCGTAGGTTATCTAGGCTCGGCGCCTTTCCTGGTTTGGGTATGAGAACCATGTAAGCTAGTTTCCAAGCATCGGGTATCTCAGCCTTTTTTCATACTTCGTCGATAGTGTCGGTGAGTTAAGTGACGGAAGAATCGTCCACGTTGCGTAGGAGCTTGTTGGTGATGCCATCGGGGCCAGGGGCTGAGCGGCCATTGAGCTCATGGAGAGCTCGGCACACATCTTCAATAGAGAAGTCGGCGTCTAAGTTAGTGTTGCCGCTGCCAGAGTAATCAGGGTGAGGTGTCACAGGGCCCGTGGGAAGTGGGAGATATTTTTTCGCGAGGTTCTTGACAACATCTTATGGTGACCAACGAAGTGAAAAAACAGCGCGTAACACAGGACAGAGAAGAGACGGACGAGGCGCTCCGTCTCTTCCCTGTCGTCCGTCTCTTCTCTGTCCTGTGTTACGCGCTGTTTTTTCACTTCGTTGACCATGTACCAACCGGCCCAAATAAGCACTTTAGTACAGATCTTATGGTGACACTGTTCGTTTAGCCTGATGAAGTATCTTCACGATTGAATGACGCTGATTTGTGCGGGTGTTTATTTCATTGAGCAGGTGTTTGAGTAAGTTCCACGTTTTACCATTTCGAACCTGACCATCAATCAAATTACAAATTTCGTCCCACTGCTGTTTTGAAAAGATGCGGCAGTGATCCATAATGGTTTTGTTCAGCTGAGATATGCGTTTGCGTAACCTCCGATTAAGGCGCTCGCCCTTCCACCGGGCCAAAAGAGACTGTTTGGCCTCTAGTAGGTGGGCGATACGACTGTCCATCTTTTCGGTTGGAAGGTCTGTGCTGATAGTTTTGGTTGCCTTGTTTACATCAGCTTTGACCTGGGCCTTCCACGTCTCGAGGCTCGGTGGGGTATCGGGAGGGGGTCGTTCTGCGCGGGTCTTACGAAGGAGGTCCCAGTCGACCCACATGTACGACTTGGTCTTCCTGCTTACTGTGGGGAGGTGTACAGCCAATATGAAGTGGTCGCTACCGAGATCTACCACGAGGTTGGACCAGCGGGCGTCGGAGATATTCTTGACGAAGCATAGATCCGGCGTAGTATCTCTTTGCGTGGACGTACCAGTGCGGGTGGGGAAGACCTTGTCCGTAATGAGAATAAGGCCCATGTCATTCGCATTTTTCCAAAGCTCGTTACCTTTGGTGTGTCGTACGTGTAGCCCCAGGCACTATGCGCGGCGTTAAAATCGCCTGCAATCACTAGCGGGTTAGGCCCCGTGAGACGGACAGCTTTCTGGAACAAGCGTGTGAATCTTTGTCTATGGTTTCTGGGACTACTGTATACATTGAGCATGTATATGCTTTGTTGTGATATGTTGCCAGGGAGAATTTTGACCATGACGTGTTCAATTTCGGGCACATTGAGACTGTATGCTGTGCAGGTAATCTTGTTAGCGACCAGGGTGGCGATACCGCGTCCTTCCTAGGGGCCAGGCAACCACTGGTATCCTGACAACGTGGCGGTTGGTACTACAGTCTTTTGTAATAGAATGATGTGAGGTTTGGCTTCATGGCTACGGAGGGATTGCTGCAGGAAAGCTTTCTTGTGAGTGAAGCTCCTGCAGTTCCATTGCCAGATTCGCAACTCGTCAATTGGCCTGGCCATATTGAAGCATTTAAGAGTCGGCCTGAGCACCTCGCGGGTGCATAAAAGCCGAGTGTTGCGGCCCGGCTGTACGTTGCGACAAGGGTTTACCCGCGGCAACGGCAGGGGCGACGACGTGATCAAGATATTGCTCCACTTGGCCCAAACGATTACCATGTGCCGCGAGAGTAGACTGCACGAGAGCCACGCTTTCGCCAAGAAAGCGAAGGTTTTCCTTAACCGCCAATCGCGTGTTCCTAATGTCGTCTAACTCTGCCTTTGAAGCTGGCTGGTCGTGGGCGACCACGCGTTTCTTGGGTGCGCTCACGCTGTCGTCGTTACCGGCGCCTACGGGTTGCGGCTGCAACGGGGTGACGGCATTGTCGTCGTTGTCGGTTGTGGGCGTAGCAGCGCGTGCGTTTCTGTCAGTTTTTAGTTTGGCAATCGCGACTGTGAGTTTGCATATTATTTCTTTCATCATCGTATTTTCGTGCTTTCAGATGGCTATCTCAGATGTAGTGTGTGTATCATGCTCTGGTAGTGAACCCGACCCTACCTGTGATGTACTCTTTCCTTTTCTCCGGATGGCGTCCACCCAAGTGAGAGGTCCCCGCTTATTCTTGTTGGCGTTGCCTGGTGATGTTGGTGCCGATGGGCTAGGCGATTGTTGACGCGAGACGTCGGTGAGACTGGGGTGAGGCCCGGAACTGGCGTGAGGCCAGGAACCAGAGTGGGAGCCGGAGCGTGACCCGGGCCGGGAACCTGAACGGGAACCATGACGTGAACCAGAACGAGACCTGGAGTAGCCTCGCGATATAGATCTGGTTGGGGTCCCACTTCGCGCCCTGCGGGAATGAGTCCGACGGTGACTCCGAGACCTCGATACACGCACGGTGCGGTTCCTGGGACGACTCCGGGATCGGGACCGGGATCGGCTGCCATCGGATCGACCGTCTGAAGAAAGCTTCGAGGCCTGGTCGTCGTCAGCGGTTGCGTTAAACTCGTTCATTGCTTTGTAACTGTTGTATTGCGTCGAGTGTGCTCGCTCCCATCGTCGTCGGTGCACCACGTATGGAATGTGGTAGCATTCTTTACATTCCCTGTCGGCAGTGAGGTGGGCTCCTCCGCAAAGCTTGCAAGTTGGTGTGCAGCGGTGTTCTTTTTAGGGGTTCGGCGCACTGCAGCCTCTGCAGATAACGTCTCCAGGGTTCGGGCACACGTCCGCTCAATGGCCGAGCTGACCGCAGGCGTAGCAAATATCTATCTGTCTACGGTATAGTGTACATTGAAGTAGCACCAATCCGTATCGCACAAAATTGGGCACACGATGTCCATCGAAAGCCACGATCACTGCGGTGGTACTTCCGATGCGCTTAGCGGCCAAAGGTAGTGGATTGCGGTCGTTGACAATCTTCGCATCAATGTCCACCGAACCGTCTTGCACGGGAATCCCTCGAATGACGCCTTTGCATGTAGAATGTAGTGCCACTTCGTAGGCACTAACTTCATAGGTCTTGTCAGCGATGCGAATTTCTTTAACGCGCACGTAGCGATTAGCATTTTCTCTCCTCGGTGAGCTTGATACTAAGATTTTCTGTTTAATGTTGGGGCAAAGCGTGTCTTCTTGTTGTTCCGATGGGCTGACCCCTGCCGAAGTCGAAATGGCTTCAGCGATTGTCGTTGGGCCAACCATAGCGATGTTAAGACCCCCTCTGGGCCTAATGATAATGCGGATGTCGTTCTTTAGTAGGTGAGGCATTTGGCTTGCTCGAATAATTTTGTTTTTCACATTTTCTCTGTTGCGGGGCTTGTGCTCGTTGCGTTTCAAAGCGCTATATGACGGCGCACATTTGGAGCCTTCATGTTTGGCTCGGCGACACGAGGCGGTCTGCCAGCCTTGGTCTGGCGTGATTTCCTCAGGCTCAAAAGCGAAAACACCACGAATTCGCCCATAAAAGCAATGCACCCAACCACCAGCTTTCCTTCGCCAGAGCGAGGCGAGATCACGTGATCCAATCCTGCACGTCACCGCGATTGCAGCGCTCGATCCTCCAGTGGTGGGCTTCGCGCCCAATACTACCACCATGAATAGAATATATGTACAGCCCATCTAAACCACATGAATGTGTGTTGTTTGTGGAAAACAAATGCAGAAATCCAACAGTTTCTTTTCAGACTTTACTGAATTTTATGGTAAGACATTAAGCGTCCTTGGCAGGACATGCTGTAGAGCGCACATAAAAAATATCCTAAATCAATATAATTTCTTTTTGCAAAAATTTGATGCCAAATTTGTGTTTTGTTCGCCTATTGAGGTGGCTATTACATGTGGTGACTGAAAAGTAGAAGCGAGAACGGTAACACCATTTGTTGTTGGTCAGAGCCTACCTTAATTGGGTCGTAAAACGCTCGCCCTAAAGCGACAATGCGAAGCCACCGGCGTCCACACGCACTAGGTGACGTCTTCATAAGTACTGCTTTGCCTATCGAGGAACGTGGAACTCTTCGGTACTTGCGAGTGCATTCGGCACTTGGAGACGTTGTTCAGCGCCTTTGCCATACGCAATCGTCACTACCTTGAACTCTGACGTCATATTAGGCAGCGTTCTTGTGGGACACGGATCGCGTATGGCAGACGCTGATGAGTGCCGCTTCCGCGCGCTTGATATGCCACATATAGTTCCACATTCCTTCATAGGCAAAGCGTCTATGCAGGTCCACTCGGGCTGATGATAAAGTTAACGCATGTGGCTGCTGATGGTATTGCATTGTCGTTGTAAAGCGACTGTTTCACGACCCCTTTAATGGACCGTAAAAGGGCTCGAGCGGTCACTCTTTCTATAGTATATTCCTCCATGGGACAACAACGTACTGCTCACACGCTGTTCGAAATTGGCCTCAGCCTCTGAAGCTGTGTGTTCAGAAAAAGTGGGTAGCAGTTTAGAGTACTAGGGGTGTTCTACTATGGCACCGTACGTGACTCACCGATCCGAAACTCCCAGCTTGAAACAGGGAACAGAATTGCAAACTGGTAACAACATTTCAGGTGAGTACGACTGTCTGGTGTAACGAAATCGGTTCAGTGGCGTGTACAAACAAGATAGCACAGACATGATGTAACACACAGCACTTCAATAGGCTTACAGATCACGAATCACTAAAAAAATAAAGAGAAAAAGAAACGCAAAAAGCACAAAGTTGGAACAAATGCACGTAACACGTGCGACAAGAAGCTATTTTCCCCCTTTTTTCGAGTCAAAACGGCAGTAAAAAAATTCTATATTCCCAATCCGAACACAACAAAAACGTGTATGCCAGCTTCTCATTCAGGCTTCTTCACACTCAGTTTCAATCTATTTGGTAAAGTACCAAACCATGATTATTCTAATTTTCTGTAACGCTGGGTATGCAGCTCGTTGGGGTCGTCGCCGTGCTTCGGCCATACAGCAGCGACACCACAAGACGAACATCGTCACGTACAGTACAAGTTGTTCAAATAAGCCCCTTCTGCACTGTTGGCCCGAAGGGATTGACACTCTGAATTGACGATGCACAACGTGCAACACGCCTTTGGCCGCTACGCATTCAAACATCATGTGGCAGATCGTTTCTCTTTTCCCGCATTTGGGGCAGTGGTCATTGGGAACAATGCCCCAATTTGACAGTCTCTGACGAGTGGGAAACGCATCTCATCGCCACAGCCAATCAACTTCTCTAACTATTTCCGGTACGTGGTTGTTCCACCATTTCTTCTACTTGCTGGGCCTTCATTTCTCATTTCCTCGTCATTAATCGAGCGACAGATTAACATTTCGCTAATGCGTGGGGATGCATATTCTTCGGCGGCGTCGCCGTGAACCGAACGCTTGAGGCCTTCTGCTTCTTTATAAAAGGCATGTGGGTGTTCCGCTTGAGGTCGCCGGTACCTTTCCGACGTGAAGGCGGCTCCAAGAGTTTCGGTCCAATATAGCAATAAGCTACGACCCGGATAGTCATTGTCCTGAAACAATTCGTGACCTGTTTTAGCTGCAATCGCCTTTGTGAATGTTGCAACATCTGGCAGACTGAGTCCTCCACAACTTATTGGAAGCTTCATGAACTTTTGTTAAACGTTTGGTGTCTTCCCGTCCCTTGCGAAAGCTCCATCCAATGACGCAAGGTGGCTCGCAAAAAAAGTTTGGGTATGAGTGCAATGCGTACGACATAAAAAGCAAAAACGCATGCTTTGGTTTTCACCACCGTCACTTTGGCGTCAAGTAACAAATTGAAGTTAGTGGCATACGCGAAGACCTGCATGGCTCCATGTACAGCGTCTTCCCACCTTTTTTTGGCCACCTCCCCGTCTTGAAAGTATACCCCGAGAACTTTTACGGTATTCACGTATTGAATACCAACCGGTAATGAGCCGTGGAAGCCACCAAAACGTAGGGCTTTGCTTTTCTCCGCAATCAGGAAAGCACCCGATAAATTGGCATTCTCTTCGAACAGCTCCAAGAAAGCGCGGTAACTAGCTTGGCTTCGCAAAAACACAGAGATGTCATCCGCATAAGCGGTGATGCTAACTGACCCCAGAACTGTCATTGGAAAGCCCTGAATAATAGGGCACTTCGCCATTTTCGTAAGGAGAGGATACATGGAAAGAACAAAGAGCACCGGTGTGGTTGGGCATCTCTGGCGGACACCTGTTGATACTGGAGAGCTTGTAGTCTCCACGCAGTTGATGAGGAGTCTGCTGGTCATGTTGGTGTGTAGAAGTTCTATACAGCAGACGTACTTCTGGTTTAAAAGAATTTTATTCCTGGATATATCTTACATATCTTATGAGCACACAGAAAATTGGACAATGGTGATCAATGCGTATGTACAGTGCAAGCTGTTATATACAGCGAAAAGAACTTATTTGCGTATACAGTGATGTACAATGCCAAGATTTTGCGACAAAGACAGGACATTCATGACCATCGAGTTGATTAAACTTAAAAAAAAAACAGTAAGGCTATATGAACAAACACGGGGGGGGGGGTCATTCACAATGTCGGGGGATGTTTTTGCATTCACCTGTGAGGATAGTTTGCTCTCGTGCTTAAGAACAATATTGCACAAAAAAGACATGCCTCTAAAAAGGAAAAGAAAAATACACACTGTGATTTCACAGTGGTACAAGCTCTAGCCCACCTCCTCAACAGGGGAGGAAGGGCATGGACACTCTATTGTTTTTTTACAATACTGAATCGCGTAGATCAGCGTCTGAGGAAAGCCTTCTCTTTCAGCATGACTAGTTCTGCATTGAGATGCATAAGCATAACGTTTCTTAGCTGATGTAGCAGAGGAAGCATGGCTCTCTGAGGTCGTCCCCTCTGGTGGGCCAGTCCCCTCCGCTTCCATAAGACGAAGGCTCTGATAGCCATTAAGAGTTCAGCAAAGTAATCCCTGTGGCTAGACTTCCATGGCATACTTATTTGGAACATACTGGTAACCATGCGCCAAAAGGTGCGTGTGACTATACATTCTTGAAAGACTTCCCCTCCGCTTCCATAAGACGAAGGCTCCGATAGCCATTAAGAGTTCGGCAAAGTAATCCCTGTGGCTAGACTTCCATGGCATACTTATTTGGAACATACTGGTAACCATGCGCCAAAAGGTGCGTGTGACTATACATTCCTGAAAGACTTGGTTCAGCGTTTCGACGCGGCCGCATTGCGGACATGTAGCGGAGGGCGCAACGCGCCACGCCGCAAGGCGGTCGGCCGTTGTTAAAGCCGCCCATTCCCTAAGCCAGTTTAGGTCATGGACCTCGGAGGGGAGAGACGTGTTTGTAAGAGTCCAGCGTCTTTTCGCCCAACATTTCCGGCGCTGTTCCTCAGTTACACTTTTAAATGCTATTAGTTCGCTCATGTCGGTGGGGGACATTTCCGTAAGTTCTTGAACTGGAAAATCGTTTCGCCATTGTTGCAAAGATTTTATCACATGCGTGTAATACGCCGGTGGCTATTCAGCAGCTGGTCCCGTTTCAATTGGTAAACCAAAAGCCTCCTAGAGGTACCTAGCAGATACGCTACGAGTTGCCTGCCTCTATACGATGAGTTCTCTAAGAGTGTTCAGGTGTTTTTGAGAGCCAACATGCGGCGCATTACATCAAGGTTGGGTATACTGAGCCCTCCCCAATTTACTGGCAGGCGGACCAAGGCTCTAGCGACAGCTTCAGCATGGCCAACCTAAAAAAAAGGAGCCGCACACAGTAGCCACTCTCAGCAGTACCCGACGAGGTGGTCGAGCAATTCTGGCTACATAAAGCAGTGGTGCTGTTATGCTGGATTTAATTAGATAAGCTCTTTCAGTGAAAGGTAGTTGAAAAGATCTGGCGGCCTCAATGCGTCTGTCCACTCTGCGTTGGATCTCTTTCCATGTGGTGCGGGCTACCTCACCAGTCGGAATTAAAGTTACACCAAAGAGTTTAACTCCTTGTACGATTTGGACGCCATCAGGGAACTCTTCAATGTGCATTCTAAAGGACAATGCCTTGCTTTTTCCGGGATTAGGACGTGCTCCCGGCAGCTAACTATGCGTGTGAAATATTCGCAAAAAGGCTCTGTAGCTACCTATGTTCCGAATAAACAACGAAACGTCATCGGCGTATGCCGCTACTTTCAATTCGCCGGAGTCAGGGAGAGGAACACCGCGTATCGAAGTGCATTTTTTAATTTGCTTTAATAATGCATCTATGCATAATAAAGAGAGAATGGCGAAGAGGGGACAGCCTTGTCGAATGCCCCTGCTTACCGCAAAAGGTTCAGATGTATGGCCATTCACTACTAATGGCGTTTCTAAGTCAGTTTAGATTAAGCAGATGACGTCGGTTAAACGTGCTGGGAAGCCGTAACACTCCAGCACAGCGAAGAGATAATTCCATTCGACAGGATCAAAAGCTTTTTCTGGTCCAAGGAAACAAAAATGCAAGATATTTGTGTTCTTGTGGAGTACGTAAACAAATTGCGAGTCATCGCAAGCGAGGAATAGATCATACGACCTGGAACACAGCACGTTGGTATGTCGCTTGCATTTTCCGGTAGAATGATAGTTATGTGGTGTGGAAGGATGGCTGTCAATATCTTATTATCTGAGTTAAGTAGGGAAATGGACCTCCACGCCCTTGGATCGGACGGCTCTCCCTTACTTTTAAGCAAGAGTATAACTCTGCTTTCTCGCAACGTATTCGGTCTGGTCCCGCCAGCAGGAAGCCCATTTAGCATTGTCAAGAGATAGGCTTGTATTGTTTCAAGAAAGGTTTTGTAGAAACTCAGAAGTATGCCGTCAAGGCTGGCGGTGACGGTTGCGTTCATGTGCTGAAGCATGAAGCGTGATTCATTCAACGTCACTAGGCTGCACACACCATCGTTAAGCTGCTCCGGTACGCGGGAAATTCCCGCGCAAAACTATTTACCTCTAATGGCATGGTTCACGTCGCCCGCGTTTTCTGCCCTGAAAAGATTCGAAAAATGTGTTTCAAAGACCCTCATTATGTCTTCTGCTCATGTTGATTGTTCATCGTTAGGCAACTGAACGAAAGGAACATGCGTTTGTTTACCCAAAGAGCCGTCGCGAACGCTTCCAAGAAGAGCTGGATTTGAAACCGGTCATCCATTGATGAAAGACTGCGCAGCCGTGCGCGAACTAAGACGTAGCGAAAGTTGGTACCGCGCCTTTAACTGATCGAGATAGTCGTGCATTGCGAACGTCAGCGTCTCGCCTCTTCGTACAATACGCGCTTTTCGTAGCGTCTCGTTTATCCCCGTCGCCAGGCGCGCTTTGCTTTCGCGCCCCGCTTTCATAAGCTCGGTGCGCCTGCTGTGTTTTAATGCGTCCCAGTTACGGGGTTCAGGCGGCTTATCGCACACTTGCTCTAGTGCATGGCGCAGTACTGCTACGCTACCCGGGTCGTGTTTGAGTGTGGTGTACATTTTCCAATGGTTTATAAAGGTAGTGGATTGCTCAAAGAAAAGTTTTAAAGACACTGGAAAGTGGTCTGTGATGCACGGAGCGTCCGGCGGAAAATGTAGGACTTTGATTAAGGACCTGTGTGGCTAGCACTTCAGGGAAAGAGTAGCGATCTAGCCGGGTCATGTTGGAACCCCGTTGCCAGGTTACAACGAAGTCATTCCCGTGAGTGTCAACCCACGCATCCCTGAGCTTGAAATCGCGGATAAGTTGTCGCAATGCGTGAACTCCACTATAATATCTGCTCTGTCTGCGTCCGCGTGCATCTCTGTTGGTGTCCTCAACACAGTTAAAATCCCCTACTAAGAAAGTGGGGGAGCTGTCAAACATAAATGAGTCGAGTGAATCGAAAAAAATTGGCAGTGCCCCCACGCTGAGCTGGGGCATATATTACGAGTACCCTTACTCGTCTGCCGTGAAGGTCAACGTCTACTGCTAGTGTGCGGCCGTCAAAACCATAAAAACAGTGTGCTCCTCGACGTAACGCTGGTGTCGAAAAAACAACTCCAACTCCGCACATGTTTGAATCTGTCAGCGAAAAAAAGGCTTCGACTCCAAATATGAAAAAAAGATTGCACATAAAAAGGGGTTCTAAAGTTACATTCCTGTAAGAAGAGGATGTCGACATGACGTGACCTTGCGAAATGCACGACTTCTCTCTGCTTATGTTGGCGTCTGAAACCCCCTATGTTTAAGGAGAAAAAATGCACGCTAGCCATTTCGAAAAAAAAGGAGTGTGCGCGCAAACTTCAGATAAACCCCTTGTGTTTAGAGAAATTTCTTCTCACAGACAGTGAACATCAATTACAATCCAACAGAACATTACGACAGAACAAAACATCCACAGACACACCAAAAGTTGTTACAAAAAGATATGTGTACATAAGTAAACAAAACACAACATACACAACTTACACAACTACACAGGAATTGTAACAAACACAATGTCTACATATGCACAATACATGGTAAACGAAGAACACACAAATGAAATGTAGAGATCTATATGTCAGATATTTATATAGTATTTACAAGGTATTTGTATGAGTACTAAACAAAGATTAACCTACCAATACCAGGCAGGCCTGAAAACAAGCCTTACACGTCTCTCACAGACGAACACAAAACGGCACAATCAGTGTCGAAGGAATTCCTCCTCATCCAGAAAGAAGAATTCCTCCGACAACACAGATAATATTTCTTTGTACAGTCGCTCCAAAATCGGGAAGAGAGCACAGCGGCAACGACCTGCTGCAACAACTTCACAACGGTTACGCCAAAGACAGTAGGCACCAGCAACAGTGAGAAGGCAAGCAAAGCGTCCTCGAGAACAACGTCCAGAAGAAACAAAGCGGTTTACTCCAAGGCCACGAAATCCTGCATGCACAGCCATCCAGAAAACACGAGCAACGACACATTGCCTTAACACATGCTGATTTGTTTCCCGTAGGGAGCATTTCGGACATGTTGATGACTGAACCATTCTCCACCTTTCTAGGTGGTCAATGGTAGGAAGAACGCCCCACCCAAGCCGCCTCATGAAGTCCCGGATGTGGCCAGGTAGAAATGATGCCGTCAGCGTGCTCCAAGACACATGACTAGAGCGGGTGTGGCATGCCGGAGGAACTAACGGGAGCAACAACGCGGCTGTTGTGTCAACGATAGAATTGTCTAACACATCTAAATCAGGGCAAGTCGACTGGATATGACGAAAAAACGCGACAGCTGTTGCATAAAACGAAGCAAGTACTAATGATTGTGGGCCCTCATTTAGGCGCACATTAGGCAATAAATACCGAAGGTGGGTGCCTAGAAAATAATATGCAAGAGTTCGCGCGGGGGATTCCTCTCCTTGTACGAAGCGCAACAAGAAGCGCAGCGCCAATAGCAGGCATCGTATTGATACCGAAGGGAAAGCAAAACCTCCCTGGGAACGCTGCTGTCCTAACGCCACACGAGAAACCAACTCAGTGCCGCCAGACCAAAAGAAAGAACACTAGGCAGACTGCAATGACTTCACGATGCGTAAAGGTGGCTGTTCCACGTGAGAAAGGTACCAAATGCGACCGCAGAACACAGTCTGCGCAAAGTACCTCCACTCAAGAAGCGGGAAGTCGTATTCCCTGGCGTTCTCAATTTCTTGTTTTACTTCATCGAGGGCGTTTGACCAAACGGAGTTACAAATGCCGTAGTGGTTGTATAGAATTCCTAAAATGCGAAGAGACGCAGCCGGCTGAAGAAGAGATGTGGACCTAAGTGTGGAGTTGGGATAGTCGATGAACAAATACCGGGATTTAGACAGGTTTAACGCGGCACCTGAAATGCCCCCATACTGGAAGAATAAACGCAGGCCATGAGAAAGACTATCTTCATCTGAAAGGTACAGGGTTATGTCGTCAGCAAAAGCTGTGACTTCTACGGTACTTCTGCCGGGAAGCGCAAGACCCCGGACATGCGAATCTGCTTCTAGAGCACACAAAAATGGCTCAAGGCTGAGGACAAATAGAACAGGAGACAAGGGGAATCCTTGACGGACCCCACGTATAATATAAAAGGCGGCATTCTCCCAACCATCTCGAACTAGTCTGCTTTTAATACCAGAGTAGGTATCTCTAATTACTTCAACAAAAGTACCACAAAAACCAAGGGCTGTGAGCACTTTAAAGATATACGTGTGCTCTAGTCAGTGAAATGCAATGACACATAAACCCCTTCTCGAACAAGTCGGACGCACCCATCGTCAATAAAACCAAGTATCGTCGGTCACAGCTACTTTATCTATGTTTAAAGCCTTCGGACGCAATCCGGTTTTACTTTAAGTTTATGCAGACCTTTCACATAGCTTTGCTTCTAAACTTAACAAGGAAAAATACCAAAGTAAAATTTAGTTACGTTTTCAACAAGACCTTTAGTGAAAACGCGATAAGCAACAAAAGCTACTACAAGTTTGATGTTTAAATATCTGCTACGAATTTACTACCAAAAATAGCAAAGGCGCAGACTATTTTATCTGTCATATGCTGTGTATCTGTCATATTGAATTGGAATCGTTGGATTGCTACCGCTGTCGACTACCTTACCCGGCACGCAGAAACAGCTTCTCTACAATCTCGGACTACCACTGAGGTCGCCGTTTTTTAAGTGTGAATACACTTTATAAGCGACCCCAAACCATCCACCGCCGTCGGCGGCGTCCGCAGTCTTCTCTCTATCTTTAAAAGAAAGAGGACTTGGCGGGCCGCAGCGCGACGCTCTACCGAATAAGCCACGGACGCGACGCTGATATCGGTGTCAGTAACGCGCCTTATACCCCCTCCCCCTTCGCTCGCTCCTCCGCTCTCCTCGACAGCTGCGCGCGCACCCCTCTGTCTCGCGCGCTCGCCTTCTCTCTCAGTCTCCCGTCGAGAGCGGGTCGTGCGATGGATGTCCCGGAGGCAATGCTACCATCAACAACGAATGCAGTACAACCGAATGCCAGCACTGCACCCGTCGTTGGAGGTGACGGCACCGCGGTGGTTTCGCCGACGTTGGAAGACAAGGCGGCGCTGCGAAGGGCTCGTGAGACCGAACGTAGGTGGGCGAAGCGTGCAGCGGATGCCGAATTGCGTGCTCGGGAGGCCGAGTGCAAGCGGGCGAAGCGTGCAGCGGATGCCGAACTGCGCACTCGCGAGTGCGCAGTTCGGCCGAGGACAAGCGGGCGAAGCGTGCAGCAGATGGTGAACTGCACGCTCGCGAGGCCAAGATGAGGCGTCAGCATCCAGCCGCGAACGCGGCCCAAGAAGCGGAACGACAACGCAAGCGTCAGGCGGAGAAGGGCGATGAAGGCCGGCGTCAAGTCGTCGCCCGCATTCGTCAACGGCGAGTGGACGTTCCCGAAGCCGTTCGAGCCAGTGAACGCGCCGCGCGGGAGACGGTGCGAGCCCTGGACTTTGCTTGTCCGGGGCTCGCATGCTATGAGGGGGAGTAAAGTTAAAATTCGTTGGCATTCGCCAGTGAGTAACGTAAACTCCCCCGTGTGATCAAATTGCGATTCCCAGGAACCATTACACCATAGAGGCACCGTAGTGTGAATAATAAATATAATAGTGCGAATAATTAAATACCCCTCATAGCATCACCCCGTGCATTCGCACTTAACCATGTTCACCCTCGGGGAAATGCTTGGGAGTTTTTTGCTTTGCAACCCCTTTTTGCTCCATTGATCCTCACGAGTTCTCCTGAGATATCGTGGAAAAGTCTTTCTCACTTCTGTTGTCGAGCACTTTTTGCGTGCCTCAAACACTGTTCACTATAGCCCATCTAGTTACCACCCGCAAGCCAACGGACTGACTGAATGCTTTCATCGTACTCTCTCGGATATGATCACAATGTACATTCACCTCAACCACACGAAGTGGGTTGGATGCAGTCCTATTTTTTGTGATATTCGCTTATAATACGGCTGCTCAACGCACTACCGGCTTCTCTCTATTTTTACTTCTTTTGGTCGCCCGCCGAGTTCACTCTAGAAATCTCCTTTCGCCCCTGCGTCCTCGATCGCTCCTTTCTTTAACAATTTTTATCTCTTCTCGCACACTGCCGTCCCCTCGCCCACGTTAACACCGGCCTCTCTCAAGGCACCACAAAGCCTGGTTGCTACTCGTGTCGCCGTGAGTTTTGACCCCGGTGATGAAGTTCTTCAGTGAGCCCCACTGGGCGTCCCCGGCTTCTGCTACAAATTCATAAGTCGCTTTATTGGGCCGTACACAGTGGTCAAACACATAATCACCATTATCATGATCACCATCATCATCATCATCATCATAGTTTCATAACCTCATCGGACCACCAAGCTTTCTGTCTTCCCCTAACACGCTTGCGTTCTCTAGGAATCCAGTTAGTTACCCTTGATTGATATGTGTGGTTTAACTCCCCAAAACCACCATATGACCACACTTAATGACCAGTGGTTATTCTGTCTACGTGCTTCACGCCCGGGCCATGTACATTTACTCTTTTTGATTTCAACTGTGATAGCCTTAACCCCCGTTTGTTCCCTGATCCACTCTGCTCTCTTCTTGTCTCTCAAGGTTACACCCACCATTTTCCTTTCAATTGCTCGCTGCGTTGTCCCCAATTTGAGCTGAACCCTGTTTGAAAGTCTCCAGGTTACTGCTCCATAGGCACGTACCGGCAAGATGCAGATGTTATATACCTTCCTCTTCAGGGATAGTGGCAATCTATGAGTCATGAATTAAAAGTGCTTGCCGAACGTGCTTCACCCCAATCTTCTTCTTCTGGATACTTTAATCTCTTGGTTCGGCTCCGCGGTTAATACCTGTCCTAAGTGTTTTACAACTTCAAGTACACTGTTACCTATCTCAAAGCACTGCTCTCTTCCGAAGTTGTACATTACTTTCGTTTTCTGCAGATTAATTTTAAGACCTACCTTTCTGCTATCCTTTCTAGATCGGTAATCATGAGTGGCAATTCATCCCCAGAGTTACTCAGTAATGCAATGTCATCCGCGAAGCACAGGTTACTGAAGCACTCTCCATTACCTTTTATTTCTAACTCTTCCGATTGTAGGCCTCTGAAAAACTCTTGTAAGCACGTGATAAATAGCACTGGGGAGATTGTATCCCCTTGTCTTACATCCTTCTTGGTTGGTATTCTGTCGCTTTCTTTATTCCGGAACACTATGCTGGAAGTTGATTCTCTGTATATTTCTTCCAGGATGTTTAGATATGCTTTGTTGACGCCCTGATTTTGTGGGGTCTGCATCACTGCTGATATTTCTACTGAATCGAATGCCTTCTCGTAATCTATGAAGGCGATGTATATTGGTTGGCTGTATTCGGAGCCTTTATTATTTACCTGATTGATGGTGAGAATGTGTTAGATTGTTGAATAGCCTGTTCAAAATCCTGCTTGTTTCTTTGGTTAATTGAATTCATCGTTGTATTAATTTTGTTAGCAATTACCTTTGTAAATAGCTTGTATACAATGGAGAGCAAGCTGATCGGCCTGTAATTCTTCGAATCGTTGTCTCCTTCTTTTTTCTCTACTAAAATGATGTTAGCAGTTTTTAAAGATTCTGTTAATTTGCCTGTCAGAAAAAATTTCGTAAACAGGGTGGCTAGTTTTTTTTAATGCAATCTGCCCTCCGTCGTTTAGTAGATCTGATGTTACCCGATCCTCACCAGCAGCTCTGCCTCTCAGCGTTCTCTGCAAGGCTTTTCCGACTTCTGTCATTACTGTTAGGATGTCATCTGAGTTGCTGTTAGTTCAGCATTATGGTCGCGGTTGTCCTGCTGTAATAAATATCCTATATATAAAGGTCCAACAGACATTTTTAGTTAATTACCGCGTTTCTCCTCTTAGGACTAATCGTGATCATTGTTCTCGAGGGACAGAGAGAGTGCTTTACCTCGTTTGAAGCCTTATACGGGACGCGCTTCATGATATTATCAGGCGACCAGGCAGCCGCTTCCACCACCCGGGGGAATGAGTGAGAGCGCGACAAGCGGATGGCTCTTCATTCGCTTTACATATAATCATCAAATGTACAACATCGTCATCTGTAAATATCATCATCAGTGTGATTCAGCTCGAGCCTGGATGCACAAACCGGTTCCTCAAGTATACATGTATCGTTAAGGCGTTTATTAGCTGGCACACAGCGAGCATACACAAGGGCGACAGTAACGGCCAAGCACGGGCTCTTAGCGCTAGCGGCGTCCTTTTTGGGTAGACCCACTAGAAGGCACCTGAGAGTTCGACCAATTTCTGTGTTCGGAAGCTTCTCTACAATTACCCCGGCGTCGAAGAGGGAATAGAAAGTTGGGCAGTTGGTGTCTATTCATATTAAAAGAAAAGCGGCGCAGAAAAAGACGGAGACAAAGAAGAGAACCACACGCAGCGCTGTGTGTGGTTCTCTTCTTTGTCGAAGAGGGAGCCGCTTGGGGACCTAACAGCTTGTCACTATGAGCGGGTCATAGTAAGCCTTCAGGGGCTCCACGTTGAATATGTCGCGCCCGCGACGGCGCATGTCCGAAGATTGCTCAATTGGTTCGATCAGACAATTGACCGGAGATGTGCGCTCGTTCACGCGGTAGGGACCTTCGTACTTCGGGGGTAGTTTTGAAAAAGGCCACCAGCTACAGAGCTTGGCATTGATAGCCATACGAGGGAACCAGGAAGGAACGTGGGCTCAGAAGTGGCGGAGCCATCACGAATACTCTTCTACCGCTCTTGCTCATGCGTCACAAAACTCTTGGCAAGTTTGCCACACTCTTCAGCAAGCCTGGTTGTCTCAGAAATAGATAGATCCGGCGTGTACGGGAGTAGTGTGTCGATGGTGTGTGACGGGTGCCTTCCTACAGCAAGAAGAAAGGTGAAAAACCGGTTGTGTTCTGAGGAGTGGTGTTGTAGGCTTAGGGGACGAAGGGCAGTATAGTACCCCAATTAGTGGGTTGGCGGTGCCGTGCATCGAAAGCATGTCACCGAGGGTGCGTTTAAAGCGTTCGGTGAGACCATTCGTCTGCGGGTGGTAAGCAGTAGTTTTGCGGTGTACAGAATGGCACTCCGTGAGATTGGCTTCGACGACCTCTGCCAAGAAGACACGGCCTCGGTTGCTCAGAAGCTCCTGAGGTGGACCATGGCGCAGTATGAATTGATGCAGTAGGAAGGACGCAACATCGCGCGCAGTAGCCGCATGGATAGCGGCGGTTTCGGCGTATCACGTTAAATGATCTATGGCGACAATGGCCCAGCGGTTACCAGCCGACGTCAGAGGAAGTGGTCCATACAAATTGATACCTATGCGCCCAAACGGACGCTCAGGGCAAGGTAACGGTTGCAGACTGGCTGGCGACATGTGTGCTGACGATTTGCGGCGTTGGCAAGCGAGGCAGGAGTGAACGAACTGTTGCACGTAGCGGTACATACCGCACCAGAAGTAGCGTTGGCAAATGCGATGGGAGGTTTTGAATACCCCAGAGTGAGCGCATTGCGGATCAGAATGGAAGGATTTGTATATCTCCGACCGCAGACTGCGGGGCATCACGAGTAACCACTGCCGGCAATCGGCGTCGTAATTGCGTCGGTGTAGGTGCAGAAGCTGGAAACACTGTACCGACGTAAAGTTGTCATCAATGTAGGGGCCAAATACATCAGGAGATGATGGATCAGAAGTGGGAACAGCACTGATGGTACGCGAATCGGGACAACGCGAGTCATCAGGTACGTCCAGAACTTGGGCGTCATACACTGGTTCCACTCTGCCGAGACATTCCCCTCGAACCAAGGTAACAGTGCAAGGGGATGGGTTGGTCACAAAAACAGCGGCGTTGCTCTGGGTGATTTGCACGGTCGCGAAAGGTACTAGCAACTCTTTCCTTCGGCAAGCACGGTAGGATGGCGAAAACCAGTGCAATTGTGTTGAAGAGACAAGCGCAGTAGACAGATACACCCATTGTCGAGCTTGGAGGCACTATGGTATCATCTTTCACGAGAATCTTGCGCAGTTTCGAAGGGCTGTCTTCCAGCGTCAAATGCGAGAAGGGTGAGAGTGCAATTGCGGCGGCGGCACAGTGGATGACGGCGTCGTTGCGGGAGAGAGAATCCCATCCCAGTATGACGTCATGAGAGCATGCAGGAGTGATGATGAATTGGCTGAGATACAGAATGTCCTGAACGACTACGCGAGCTGTGCACCCTGCCGTAGGATGGATACAATGCGAACTGGCAGTACGAAGGGACAACCCAGAAATTGGCGTCATCACTTTTTAAAGCAAGCGGCAAAGGTTTTCGTCCATAACGGATGCTGCAGCTCCAATGTCAACAAGAGCAGATCCATGAAAACCGTCCACAAGCACGTTAATGACATTAGATGGGCGGCTCTGAGGGCTTTCACAATGCAATAGCGTTGCAGCCCTTGCCTCGTGGACTGCGACAACTAGTTTTAACGCTCCTGAGCAGCTGAACGTGGCCACGCGGGGGACGGGGAACGACGTCGTGGAGGCGGTGACCTTCGAGAAGATGGAGCTAGGCGAGACGGCGCTGGCATAGACGGCGTTTCGTCGTGATAGGTATGCCTGATCTGTCCAGCAACAGGCGATGAGATATAGGGCGTCTGTACGCGAGTGCAATAACGTGCTACGGGGCTGGCGTAGCCGCAGGCAAAGCAAATGGGCCGGTTGTCGGGTGTGCGCCTTCGGTTCGCCGGGGTAGGTCTTGTCCATGACGCTAGAGCCGATGGGCGGAACGGTGGCTGGAAAGGCTGCAGGGTGGGCTGGAGCTGAGTCTGAAAAGTCACGTCAACATACGTAGCCAGCATACCCGCTGCAAAGGACGGAAATCGGGCGGTGGCTTCGGCGTAAGTCAGTGGGGTGGGCGCTTGAACGACTGGAGGTAACCTGGCGACCACTTGGGCGTAACTTGGGGGCGCAGGGGCCGGAAGCGGTTGTAGTGGTACGCAGACATGACTTCTGCTATTTCGTGCTCAAACGCTCGGCGGATGGGCGGAAGAATGGTAGTGGCCTATTGTTGAACAGCTGGTGGGTGGGCAAAGGGCAGGAGAGAGAACTGCCACGCGATTTCCTCACGTATGAAGGACTTGAGTTCTGCCAGCAGCGCCCCCTGATCACAGCTCGCCTCCAAGCCAGCAAGCCATGCATTTCGTGGTGTGGAGCGACGGGTCATCGAACACTGCCGGCAGAGCTCCTCGTATCTCTGGAACAGCGTGATGACCTCAGCCACTGTGCCTGGGTTTTTTGCAAGCAGCATCGTGAAGGCATCATCGTCAATGCCTTTTATGACGTTCCGGATCTTGTCTGATTCAGACATGCTGTCGTTGGATTTCTTGCACAAGTCCAGGACATCTTCAATGTAACTGGCGAATGATTCACCAGCCTGCTGGGCGCATTCTCGTAAGCGCTGCTCGGCTTGCAGCTTACGAACGGCAGGGCGGCCAAAAACGTTGGTGATAGCGGTCTTAAAATCGGACCAGGATGCGAAATCGGAGGCGTGGTTGTTGTACCACAAACTTGCAACGCCCGCAAGGTAAAACACCAAGTTTGTCAACTTGCCATCCTCGTCCTATTTTTTGTGTACGCTCACGTGCTCGTAAATGGCGAGCCAGTCCTCTACGTCAGTGCCATCGGCGCCAGTGAAGATCGATGGATCGCGGATCCTGGGGGCACCGGGTCAAGCGGGCGACTTGGGAGGAGGTGTTTGCTGAGAGGCGTCGTGGAACATGGTGGATGGTAGGGTACCTGATCGTAGCTCCAAGGGCATCGAAGGGGATCGTAGCACTCTTCATTAATTTGTTAAGGCGTTTATTAGCCGGCACACAGCGAGCATACACAATGACGACAGTAACGGCCAAGCACGGGCTCTAAGCACGAGCGGCGTCCTTCAGGGGTAGACCCACTCGAAGGCACCTGAGAGTTCGACCAATTTCAGTGTTAGGAAGCTTCTCTACAGTATATAGATATTGTCACGGGAATAAAATCAGTGCAAGTAACAGTGTAGCAAACAGCGGAACGGCTTCGATGGCCCAGCGCGAATTTGTCGTCTTTCTGCAGGCAAAATCCTTCGACACGCACAAGTAATGATTGCACTATCTACGCAACAGCCAAAAGCCCACTACATGCTCGTGTCAATATATAGCGTGTGCGCTCGCACGAAGAAGTCTTCTTTCTGTTGTTCTTCGAGGTGAAACGCAGGCGAAATCAGCCAAATCACGCAGGCGAAATAACGCAGGCAAAATCATGCATCAAACCAGAAACGGAGTGTAATCAAGCGTAAAATCATAGGAGATGGAAACGTAATAGGAAGATAAGTAGAAAAAGCTAGAAAAGGCAGGATGTATATACATAAAGAAAGAAATACAGAAATTGACAGCAAAAATTATAGCATATCCACGAAGTGAATGATGATGAGTGGGGCGAAGCGTCCGTCCGTCTGACTGTGGATATGCTGTGCTTGGTATGGCGGAGGGACGAGCTGTTCTAGACTGTAACAAGCTCCACCCATAAAGCAGCAAAGGAGACAGAGAAAGACAGAGAGAGAAAGAAACGAATAAAAAACTGCAGAGAAACGAACGCTGCCCAGCTCCGCACTTCTGTTGGCCTTGGCACACCTCGAGGGAAGCTGCCTTGTTTATTTTTTTATTTCTAATTAACATGGATCACCATACGGAGCCTGTTTTGCTCATACTGTACCAAGAAATCAATATTGCTTGGTAAAATATAATAACCAACTCGCACACTTAGGGGAGCGCAGGAAATGTAGAGGCTGCGCATGGATCGGGGAGCCTCACTCTGTCAATTCCTGAAGGCACTTCATGAAATGAGCTCAGGCGGCAAAGTCCCGTTTCAAGTCTTTGTTTCAGCGCATGACATACCACCAGGGAGTCAGAGACGTATGCATACGCGTTGCGGATAAGTGCGTGAACGGAGCACTCGAGAGGTAGGGCCGTCGTCTGCTGAAGACGCAACACGTTTACGCTGTACAGAACCTCAAGCACCATTTTTGCATATGCACCGCTATTTGCAGCGAGCGATTGATTGTCGTCGGCGTTCACACTGGCGATTCGTCACGCTATAGTTCGCTAACGACGATGAGGGATGAATGCGGCAGGGGGCGTTCTAGTGCGTAGCTCCGTCGGCTGTAATTTTTATTCCCAACATAGGACGTTGAAGAAAGAAATGACAATACATGTTGCAATATGCCCATGGGGGGCATTAACTGTTATACTGTCTTGCGACTTTAGTTCATTGTGGGTTCGCTCACTGAGGAGGCTTGATTAAGGTGTTAATGGGTTGTAAAATATAAATGTCCTATCATACTCATTGCCGCTACGTCCCTGCCGTCAATGTTCGCTTAATTGCAACGCTGCAGGCGGACAGCAATATATCGTCGCTACAGCTTCGAAACTTGAAAGCGGGCATGCGTAGGGGTAACAAATGGATGTCTTGTGTCTTATTTCACGATCTTTTTTCATATTCATCGAGCGTTATAAGAGAGAACTTTTAATAGCCAAAAAGCATGCATTAAGGAGCAATACACCCTCATTCTAGTTGTTCAACCTTGTCCAAGCAACGAGTATTAGTTACTGTTTAGGTGCCCTTTGCACGGACGAGTACATCTATACATTTATCTAGCATCTTAACTCTAATGTAGGACAGAATTGTACTACACATGCTGCTCCCTCTTTGTAAATAGGCGCGTAGTAAGCGCAACCGACCATTTCTAAGCTATGTAAGTGTGCTGTGCATTGCAGATCTAAATATAAACAAATATTTTAGTTGTTCGCAGTGCATCGCGTTCACAATTTTGTGTCGTGTCAGTGAGAAAGACTGCGGCCTTCTTAAGGTTCTGTTTGACAGAGGGTACTGTCTTCACTGCAGGTGAAAGTGCATCGTAAGTGTGTTATTTGAGTTGGAGAGTCCCAGTTCTCAAAAGCTTCATCGACTCGCATAGCTTTCTTTTTTTACACTGCTCATTCCGTATGTACACGAAGTGTGTTTGTTCTGTTTCGTATAAGGCTCAACATCGACACGGTGGGTTGCACGGTGTACTTGCGAGCGGAAGCTTGCCAAGGCTGCATACGGATGCCGTTCATGCAGAGATGCAACACACTGAGCGGCTCTCTTCGCGGAAGGAGCATGAAGGTGTTCCGATGAGGGGGACGCATCGCTTGGGAACCGACAGTCCACAGTCATCAAAAGGGCGCGCTCATTCTCGAGTGGAATTAGCAGGCGACTCGTATCGTTATGCTTGCTACTATTACCAGGCCCTGGAAACTCATCGCTCGCTTCGGTTTCGAAGAACATGCACGCTCTTAGCGGTTGCCGGACATCCTGTAATCCGGTTGAACTTAATGAGGTTGATGTGAAATTTCGCCTTGATTGTCTTTCATAAGTTTTTAGCAATGAAAAAAAATCGATACCACTGTAAAGAACTTCTGTTTTGTTCATACATTTTTTCTGATTCCTTATTTTGTGAAACTTAAGTCAGGTGAAGCGCGGGAAGTGATTGACTTGAGTTCGTAGCACTCGCCTCCACTTTTTCTCACCCCTGGCTTAGCGACATTGTAAGTTTGATCGCGCTCAGTTATTTCGGTTGGCGTGTCAACAACGGGATAGATGAAGATAGCAAGTTGTGGCGGGCAGAGAACGGAAGCCGCAGTGAGCTAAGCCGAACAATTCAACCACGCATTTGACGAATTTGACGAAGATCACTTATTCGGAAAACTCAAGTTTACCGATACTCTGAGGTTGGCTAACCCGAGGATTTCTAAAGTTCTGTGGAGGTTTTTCAGGTGAGCACAAGAATTTGAACCCAACTTTTGAGCACGTATTACTTTTAGGGGCGAAGCTTCTTATGGCATGGGTCTGTCTCTCCCTTGTATGTATGTATGTATGTATGTATGTATGTATGTATGTATGTATGTATGTATGTATGTATGTATGTATGTATGTATGTATGTATGTATGTATGTATGTATGTATGTATGTATGTATGTATGTATGTATGTATGTATGTATGTATGTATGTATGTATGTATGTATGTATGTATGTATGTATGTATGTATGTAGCCACAGTGTAAGCACATACCCGCTCTAGAGAGCATATGTGCCACCGGGGTTTTGCGAGATGGGAGATGGCGGTACTTGGAGTGTTCACTAGATTGACGCACGGACAGATGGACAGACAGACTATCAGACGGACAGATGGATGGATAGATGGGCGGACGCATGGACGCATGGAGTTTCTGTAAGAAAACTTGTGCGCGCTGTCATTATTAACAAACGTGATTCAGTCAAATACGACGTGTTCTACTTGTGATTTTCAAATAATTTTCGCATTAATTCGCATAATCTGGGTTCAATGCTTTCTCATTAGATCCGTACGTCAGTTATAAATTAAAGCTACTTTTATAGGTGTACACTTCTACACTACGTGGTTCTGTTGTTTGTTTGTTTTTTTACACAAAACCTGGAATAAAATATTTCATTTTATTTCAATTTGTTCTGACCGAGTTTCATTTTACTGAGAAATTAGTCAGCTTAGCTTTCGCTTGTTCAGAAAACACGAACAAAATTGAAAAGAAAGCATCAAAGTGTAATGGCCACATTGCACAAGAGGCCAGCGGTGCGGAAAGAAAGCACGAGCGCATTCCGCTTGCATGCGAAGTGGGGAAGGAAGGCTCCCGCAGTAAACCTCCTCCTCTCGATTCTTCATCCTTTTCCTCCATTTGGTGACCTCGTCAGTGCCGTCATAAAATAAATTTTCTGTTCGTGCTTTATTTCCAGTAGAATGCCCGGCAATCGCCAGTGGTAAAAGCTGCGCTGCCACTGCCGAGAGCGAATACATGGGACGTATAAGGAGTTTCCGCCTCCTTCTTTTACCGTGAACATCTCGTTGAGTTTATAGAAACAGTAATAACCACCACACTTTTTCAAACGACCGTATCGCGTGCCAGCTTTTTCTGGGGTTACGCAAGACCTAATCTTATAGTGACCCTAAAAATCTCCGAAAGTAAAAAGAATGAGCACGTTATGCTCTCCCGGCGTCTCCCTTTTTTTGTGGCACAATTCGAGACGCCAGCTGCTGGTTCTCGTGACGTCAGGGTGAAATTCTCTCTGGATTGGTGGATATACAAAATGTATCTTTTAAGAACCCTGTCTTGCTATACATTCGCCCGATCGATCTGCCTCTTCTCTCATGAATACGCTGCGCGAATGATTGACTCTACTTTTTTCTCTGCGTTTGTGGCAGTGCGAGGTGAGGCGGAAGCATGAAGTCCCAAAGTGGCAAATCTTGACTATCTCAACTGTTAGTGCTGATTGATTTACTGATTAATTTATATGTATACGGTTTAACGTCCAAAAACCACCATTTGATTATGAGAGATACCATAGTGAAGGGCTCCGAAAATTTCGACCACCTAAGCTTCTTAAGGGTGCACCCAAATCTGAGTACATGGGCGTAAAACATTTTCGCCTCCCTTGAAAATGCAGCCGCCGCAGTTGGGAGTCGATCCCGGCTGCGGCGGGACAAAATCGAAAAATAAAGGGCGAGGAGGAGAGAGCGCTTGTAAGAAGGGTAGAGAAGACAAGCATAAAACTGCTCTCTCGCCTCTGTACTCCTTGAGGTTTTGGGGCCCGTCAGGCATGTTAGGCTGGTTTCCATACTTCGTATCACTTTCCAACTTCTTGCTATCGCATTCATTGCTTCGCGCTGGTTTGAGAACACTGAGTTGTTCCTTTTGTTTTTTTTCACTGTAGCGTTACGTAGCTCATTGTGTGAACCCGGTATAACCAGAAACCGGGAAGCGGCACACATATTGGGCTGACTCCATATCAGAATAAAAAAGTAATTGTGGCAGATTTTACACACTCATAACATCTTCGTCTTTCCACCCCTCCTTTCGTTCCATCCTTTTTTAACAATCTTTTCCTTCTTTCCCTCTGTTTGTACTTGTTCTCTGACTCATCATTGTAATACAGGCGGTGCCTTAGCAGTGAATTAGTCAGATTTGCCTTAATTCAGCGACACATACCCGTTCAGGAATAAAGTACTTTTAATGCGACAGCTATGAAGGGATTTTTCGCCGAAATTCTTGTGTTGGTGCCAATAATTGTGAATAAAAATCATCATCTTTCGCGCGAAAAAAATGAGAAAATTGAAAATAAAATAAATATTAAAAATTCTGAGTCTGAGTAGGGATGAAATCCGGGTCATTTGTGCGAGGAAGGGGTGTTCTATTACACAGCACCGCCTCTGCTTGTGAATACAATGAAAATACCTTGCTCCGCTTGAAAATTCAGTGGATGTAACTTGCATGCTTTACAAACACAGGTTTCGTGTACACATGCTTCACAATGCAACATGTAATATCACAGTGAATGCGGGGTACCAGCAAATTGCAATTGTGCGTCAGAACAAGGTATTATCATTATTGCATGGGATTATCATAAATGCATACCCGTGGTTTGGTGATATTGATACAAAGTTTTTATTTATGAAAAAAAAAGAAAAAAAGGGGAGGTTGTCAAGGGTGGTTTTCCCATTCCAGGACACCAATGGCCGTTGCAGCTCGCCAGGCTTGACCCAGCAGACCCCTTTGGGACTTCAGGTCACGTCGGGCGAGGACGGCTTCCCAAGGCTCGTCCAGTAGCGTCAGTATCAGAGGTGACTGAACTTCCACAGGCTTGTTCCGGCAGTCCAATGTGACGTGTTGCAGGGTCAGTCGTGACTCGCACCAGGGACATTTGTTTACATACCCATTGGGGTTTATGTGATGCCACCTTTCCAAATGTGGATAGGTGTTAACTTGAATTTGTCTCAGCGGGCGAGCTTCGTCAACTTTAAGCAATTTGTGTGGTGGGGCATACCGCTGCCTTGTCTTCCGTTGATGCTCGAGTATATCGCGTGCTGTGAAAATTCATACTGATTACCGTTGTTGTTTTTCACTCGGTTGCTCAAATCACGAGCGAAACTGTGCGCCATCGCATTCCGTAGTTTCAAGCATGCTGCCCATTACAAAGGATGCATCCGTCTCACTGACACATGACGTTTTGAACTCTGTATGAACTAGGGACAGGATATCGCTATCGCATTTAACTTCTGAAGGTGAAGCATAAGGATCCCCAATCTCTTTGGACATGGTAACGCACTTTACGCCCAGCTCGAGCAACTTGATTGTGTATATCACACAGTGAATTATGTCAAGGTGTGTCTATAAATAAGCTTGTGGCTTCCGCGGTAGATCATTCGCAGGCTTTAACCTTGAATCGAACGTGTCAAAACATGACTACTTGCTGTTGGCCTCATCTGTTCATACAGTGTATTGATCATATCACTTTGGTTACATTACGCGAAATAACTGACAAAACAGAGGGAAAACGAGCAAAGTGCTCACATTCTTTTCCCCCTTGTTTTTTTTTCATGTTTCGCGCTAAGAGACTTTCGCTAAGTGGTCATTGCACAAAGTCTTAGACACCTCAGAAAACCTGAATGGTGACCATCAGCGTCACCGCTAACGAGTGGTACGAAGAACAGCCGTCGTGTGCTGACGTAAACCTATCGCGTATTTATTAGCTAAAGGTTTATCTAAATGTATTAGGTCATCATGGCGTCACTGAGACGTGTCATAACGATGCTATCTTATGATATTGTTTTTTGGTCAAGACAGGGCCGATGCAGAAAGCACTGCAAAACCACATGAAGAGCTCCTGGTGTCTCCCATCACTGAAGCAGGGCAAAACAACGTTTGGTGCAGAAACATTTCAGGGAGAATGGGATGTCAATTTATACAAATAAGAAGAAAAAAATGATCGTTAGGCAAGTGCACAGAAGGCTGCGTGATGCGTTTTCATGTTTTTTGTTTGTAAAACCTCAAAAACACTTCAGTAACAGCTGCACGCTACGGATGGGCTCGTTCATTGTATTTCATCTACGGTGATGCGTTTGAAGAGAATGGGGTTTGATTGAAGTCTTCTTTCAGCCATGTACTCATTCCGGCCCTTTGATGTCTGAACGTGCAACGAGGTAGCGTATAGGCAGGGACGGTGGGCCTTATAACGGTATGCAGTGTTCTACCCATTAACACGGCTGCACTGACGGTAAGCTCTTAGGCTTAGATGTCTTTAAGGTAATTTGTGAAAGCCCTAGCAGAAGGAAAGTGGGAAGACTGACCACGTGATAAAAGACTGACAAGTTTAGATTGAGACGCAATATTCTGTGAGTTAAAGCGGCAGAAGTATGCGACAAAATAACGCGTACCGAACGGTGACGTGTGGAATAAAACATGCTAAATATAGCATGTTGGTAAGAAGTTTGAAGTACGGACGCGTGTTAGAGTTTAGGCCTGAGTTGAAAACAGCAAGTTAGAAAGAAGTGTGACAGCTGATAATGCTTGTCGGACATAACTGAAAGCAAGAACACCTATAGCTGCATCTGCTCTGCTATTGAATGCATCTGATATGTTACCATTGAATGCGAACAATGAGATCTTGCGGGTAAAATTACTTCATTCGAGGAAGTGAGCGAGGGAAGGGAATCAACGCAGACAGAATCGATAGGCAATTTGGTGCATCGTTACGCTCGGCTATATATAGCGCAGCTGAGTGAACTTGAAGGAAAGAGAAATGTGCATGGTGGAAAAGACAGGCATGTGCGTTTATTACAGTGTAAAGTACCAAAAACGTGACTGAACATGAAGAACGAAAAGCTGGCAACCCGTGTCAGGTTCAATTATCCCCGACGCTGCACGTGTTAGTCACTCAAGTGACGTCATCAGAAAATAAAGTCTTGGTCAGTTCGTGCCGAAATAGAAGTACGGGAGGATGAGTACTCAATTGTCTTCTACCCTTCATTGCCGTATAAGGACACGCCCGTTCTGCTTTGTTTCAAGTGATATTATAGCGTGGTCAATTGACTTTATTGTGCTCTCTGCGTTTTTGAGTGCGCAAGCGTAAATTATTGGGTGTAAATGAAACCGGCGCAACGCGCATTGCAGACACTGTACACGTGTTTTGTGAATAAGTAAGCGGCGATTCGCAGGTAAGGTCTGTAGCAAGGTTATTCAAGACGAAAAGTAAACCATTTCCTTGTCTCTGAATTCGAAATAGTTCAGAGGCCCTTTGACGTTATTTTGTGAACAAAAGAAATGATTTGGCAATGTTTAATTCCAGTACATGAGTAGAATCTGCCAGTTTCTTTATCGCATCGTATGTACATCGCAGGCTGGGACGATAGAAATTCTGATTCCTGTCATAAGTTGTAAAATAAGCCTTAACTGCGGTTACAGGTGGATTTGGAGGGCAACCTTGCTGGGGAATCATTAGTACAGGGTTTCTTGGTGCTCTCTCAACATTAGACCAGCTTTCACTTTGTCCTTTTGTTCATAGAACGAGAGTTCCTAAGATGTGCCATTCCTGACTCATTTTATTCCACTATAGCTTTTTGGCAATGCTGGGTTCACGTTGGATTCCTTCGCACCCCTTGGCCATCGCCGCGAGAGAGAATAATCTCGCAGAGAAGGAGTGCACTTTTCAAATAAGTTTGCAAGCTGAAAGAAATTTTAGAAATTGTTACATTTCTTCAAAGATTAATAGGTTGTCCTTCGTATTGAACGAAGTTGAATAATGACAACACGTTAAAGATCAAATTCCAGGTCTTCACAACTCAATTTTCTGTATGGATCACTAAGCTGGGCAAGGACATTTAAAGTTTCTTAGCATCGCGATACTTCGACGTAGCCACTCATATAGTTTTTGGCACCTGTTTTTGCGCGCAGAAGCGCTTTTACTTTCAGTTGATTCGTGCTCATGGTATTTGTCATAAAGCGTATTTAGATCTGCTCATTTCGAACGTTGTAGGTTTGCGAACTTTAGCTTTCTTCTACAATTCTACTGGACATCAAACAGCGGACAGACACTTCGAGAGTCAACTGGTTTGCGAACGAGTCCTCACGTACAACACTCCCGGATCGAAAGGTGAAAATTTCAATGCACGCGCTTTAGTTTCCAGCGTGGATAGAGTTCATGCGGTACAGTTGTTATCTCGCCTAGATTGCAGGCATGGGACTCTTCAACCAACACCTTAGCAGCCACATTTGAAACGACATGACCCGGTTATCCCAAGTAATCACTCTAGTAGTCACTTTATTTTTAAAAAAATGCCATATTTTAATTTGCGAGCGATTTGCTTGAACGTCGAAGGTAAATCGGGAAGAAGCATGCGAGTTGTTTTAAATCTTTAACGCTGGTTTAATTAGCCAAGTGAGATATCTTGTCGTACTGTAGTTGTGGCTATGGAGGTTTTGATGAGTGACAACAAATGCAGACATGTGTTTCGAAGCCGTTTCGTCAATATAAACATGTTGAGTGAATACTCGCGAATCAAGCTATCACAACCCGCATGCTTCTTTAATGCGGCTCAGAAACAAGGACTCACTGGGTCACTTATGCATTTACTGGTGAATGCTCGAATTCGAAAGCTATCTGCTTTTTTTTCCGCACTGGATGCATTGATATTGCTGTGCCCCAGTTTGAAAGCCGTGGCTTTGTGCAGCTAACGCTGTTTTGCACTTCCTCCAAGATCCAAGGCACCCTGCTTTCGCATTGCCTTCGCGACTTCGGCACCCTTGACCGAACTACGATGTAATCTGACGACGCTATCTCGTGACGTTAAGTCGCCTTATATAACAGCAATTGCGTCAAGTTTTGGCCGTCCCTGACGTCATCCTTGAGTTATATGCATGTGTCATCTCCTGTTTATTTATCTTCCGTCACTCTCCCATGATGCCATGGGACCGGGCCTTCGAAGGTCAAGTTGCGTTTTTGATGAGGCATCTAAGAATTTCCTTTGATTGATTAAGGTTTGCTCACATACCAGTGTGACATCACTCATGAACAGTAAACTTTGAAAATTTGTGCATTGTTTTCGTATTCAGCACTTCCTAATTTGTTACATCACCGACACGCCCTGTTTTCTAACTGCCCTCCGTTTTAATGATTTCGAAGTATTTTAACTCCTTCATCACCTCCCTCCAGTGTAGAGTAGCAAGTCGGCCGCGCGTCTGGTATATTCAAGCAGACTTCGTGCTTGAGTATTGAACAAGATTTGAACATATTGAACAGACTTCGTGTGGATTTGAACAAGATTTATTTCATTCGTTATGAGATTGTGATGCTTCATTCGTATGTATATTGTTCTGCTTTTAAAAAGCGTGAACTCGACACTTACTAATTATGCCTACTCCCCACGGGAGAAAAAGCTACGGACTGTTTGTTAAGCTGCATTCACAGGCCGTTCTGTCAGGAAGAACGTGCCTATTATCTAAACTGCGCATTTTTAATTAAGGCTTTACTTTTGTTATCTAAATAGAGTACACGTAGAGATATGGTATTCTGTTTCGGTTGTTTTTCTATTTCTATACAGATAGAAAGGAGTCTTGCACCGTTTTTTTTCATGCCAACACAATGAAACTAGATGATTTTCTTTGCTAAATAATTTATGCGTTACCGTTTTTTTTCTACTGGAGGCTTCAACATAGCACGTGCATTAGACTCTCTTAATGCCTTTTTATTGCCTCTTTCCTTATCTCTACTAAATCGGAAAAAAATGACAAGAGTCAGGTAAAGATGAAAGCTTGTGATGACAATATTGGTAAACAAAATATAATCGATCTCAGCACCTTTTTCGTCTGCGAATGTTTCAATTCAACTAGCGCTTTACATGTCTGAAACATGAAACCATTGCATAAGCGCACTAAAACTGAAACACCGTGCTTGCCTCCACAAAATTGTGAGTTTGATTCAGTCACCTGTAGAAGGTTGCTCTTGACCATGTTTTCAAACTTGAAATGGTATTGCGTATGCACAACATTTTATTTTTATGTTTAGTTCTTGGGCATCGCAGTTATTTGTACTTTCAAGTATACCCTCTCCTGCGATAGCACTGAGTTACTGCAGTGTGGTTAAAGAAAATAAAAACAAGCATTTAGGCTAACACTGCCACTTTGCTTGTGTTTATAAGTAAAACCGACTTGACGCGATCAAAACTAGTGAAAAACAACGGCTGGTATGAGCGATGTAATACGAGCACGCCCGTAGACAAACACTTTCTTAGGGCTTGAATAGGGAGGGGGGGGGCACATTTGATGAAGGACTCGACTGTTTGAAAAAAAAATGCTTATTTTCAGGATTTGTTTTTTGTTTTGAAAAATCTCGTCATCACATTTCCAAGGGGGCGGGGGGGGGGGTGAAGAGTAGAAGCAGGGCACAGTTTTTTCTTGGCTACCGACCTGAACGCCAACATCAGAAGAAAAAATTTGTGAACATGCATGCATAATATAAAATACCGTGAAGATATAACAAAATAGGGAGACGGTGCAATGTTTTGAACAGATTGATCGCCTGCCATCGCATGCGTATGTGGCGCAACTCACGAAGATACTTTTTGTCCTTTTGCTCCCTATCGTTTTCAACTGAATTTCTATAACAACATTTCTTGACATCTAGAGGGCCTGACATTGGCACTCGTGAACAACTTTATTGTAAAAACTCTCATTCTTGTTATTTTTTTTGCTCTGTATTTTTATAAACCCGGAGATTCAAGGTGGAATCACCGAAATAGCTTCCGGTGGTGATCGCAACGCGCTGTCCTTCCCATAAACAGGTGGAGTGGTCGGAACTGCATGTTCGGTGCAGCGATTTTCTAATTAGCACCAATTATTTTTCAGAACCCTTTTCGCAGTTGCTTTGCTTGTATGTGATGATCTCAGCGTTTGAGCAAATCTGTTTGATTGATGTAGAACTATGAACGATCATTCGTGTCGTGCACGTACGTTCTCTGTTGAGGCAATCGGTCATCGACCATCGTTTGTGGCGGCCCGCCCGTGCAGCGCTTCGGTGACGATGGCACAGCGGCGTACGCTCACAAGAACCTACGGCACTCTCGTATGGCTATGGATCTTTTTATTTTAGGTGTAGTTTTTGCAATCAGGAACATTTATTCCGACTGTTCTGCGCGACCTGCGCTATTCTGGATCACCCAGGCTTGCACTTCGAGGCTGACTCTTTTTCCGCTACGTGTCGCTCCACACTTGTGACGTCGCATTTGGGACGTCACATGTGGAACCAATGACGCAGTACACAACAGCAGTGATGCCATCTCTCCTTGCGATAACATAAGAGCTATCAAATAACGAAGAGTCATATTTGTCTTGTTCTTCATGCTGAAGTGTATATAGTCTCGAGTTGTGCTAGTTGGAGAATATTCATCGTGAAAGAAAACGGAGCGTTTCAGACGTAAGCCTACGTTAACATGTCGACGGTAACAGTCTTATTCGGCAGACCATTGGAGATAATAGGGTTCTGTGTGCTACCTGAAGAACTAGCATAAAATGTTGCAAAGAAAGTATAGGTGATGACAATGAAAGTAATTGTAATGCAAAAAGTGCTGAAAGAAAAGTTGACAGAGAGATTCTTGTGACGTTCGAATAACGCGTTTGATTTACTACCAATGTCCTACGGTTGCGATCATCTGTACGTGCACTTTAAAAGGTATATATGTGCACCTAAACGTGGGAGCGTCAGTCAGAGCCACCAGTTGTCAATACAGCGCGTGTAGAACACTCTTTTTACACCTTGATGTCATGCAGCACGTGGTATTATTACAAGCCGGTGGCTAACCACTAGTCTCTCTTATACTATACCGGAAGACATAAGGTTAGCCAAAACGAGGCCCTAACATCGCGTTGGCAAAGAAGTCCGGGCACGGGAACATGCTGAAGTGGAACTTTCTGCCGGGCCAGACACAGCCAAGGAGCCACTGACTACCAAAGGGAAGGGTCACAGCAGCTTGCTGAGAAAAAAATTCTTCAAGAAATGCGATCTCGGCGGAGACAGCCGGAAACGAGCAAGTCATTTTGCCAATATTCTTTGCGGTTCTCAAAGCAATTCTACGATCCCTACCGCAAGCAGGTTCTTTACCAGAAGTGAAATCGCTGCTAGATGTTGAGCATCTTCTCTTGTCGTAATCATGGCTACCGGACTATGTAACTGGTACAAAAGAAGTGCAATATTCCAGTAGATCTGAAACGGTTTGCAGAATAAGAGTGAAGATTTTCGAAAATTCGTCGCTCAGCACGGGTTTTCGATTTTGTGTATTTCCGAAATAAGAGTATCCACTAACTTTCGCTTGTCCAATTATGTGGTGTACCAAGCACAACGTCCTGCTGCAAAAAGCAGAGTGATGTTGTGTGTGTGACGCGATATTCCGTCGACACTTGTGGCTACTTCAAAAACAGATGCGCCAGAATTTGTTAGATGCAAGGTGAAGTTTGGTAACGTTACTGTAACTGTAGTTAGTGTTTACGTGCACCTTCAAGCAAACGTTTCATACGCAGAGTTGGCTACAGTGTGTAGATCTGACCATGATCCTTTAATTATGTGTGGTGATTTTAACGCGCACCATGAATTGTGGGGTAGTGAGCATTGTAGTGTAAAGGGATCTGCTATAGTAAAAATATGCGAAGATTATGGTTACACCATACTAAATGATGGTTCTCCGACGTTTCTACGGGGGCATAACTACTGCAGCATACTAGACATTACTGTGTGCTCCTCTGAATTAGCGGCTGGAGCAGACTGGACTGCAGACGCTGACACAAGAGGAAGTGACCACTTGCCAGTATTCATATAACACCCAAAGTTGAAGAAAACGAGCAATAACCGCACAACAAGAATTACAAATTGGGCAATTTTTCGAGAACTACAGAGACAAAATCTTGAACCTTGTTCTGACGCAGAAACGTACGCATCGAAGATAAAAAATTTTCTAACAAAAGCAACTCGTGCAGTACCCATTCCAGGAGGGTATTCGGGTGTTGACACTGAGTATGAGAGGCTTCGGGCAATACGACGCCGATCTGAAAAAAAGATATCGCAGGTCGGGTAATTTAGAAGATTTCAAGGTTGCACAGAAAGTACATCTTGCAATGCGTAACCAACTGCAGAAGCTTTCAACCAAAAAGTGGCAAAATTTATGTGCCTCAATTTCTCCACTTACCTCGGCGCCTCAACTGTGGGACATTATACGCGCCCTCCGACAGCCAGTAGTCCACTCGAAACCACTACAGGCTCTAGCGCTGTCTCGAGGAAATAGCGAACGTGTGATTGCCGAAGAATTTTGCGATCTTATACTGAGAAGTGGAGAGCCCGCCCAAACTAGCGAATATAAATCCTCAGCAGAATCAGCTTCAGTGGTTGTAACAAAGTTCTCTGTGATCAGTTCATCAGATCTGGATGACAGCTTCACACCAGAGGAGCTCCAATATGTGCTGTCATATGTAAAACGAACAAGTTCACCAAGAACAGATGGAGTTACATACGCTGCTCTTGCTAATTTGTGCAAAAAAGGAAAATTACACCTGTTGGACATCTATAATAAAAGTTGAAAAGAAGAAAAAGTTCCGGAAAGTGGGAAGATATCAAAAGTAGTACCGTTGCTAAAGCCAGAGAAGAGCCCTAGGCAGTTGGACTCGTTTACACTGCTCAGTTTGACAAGTTGTTTTTCAAAAGTGATGGGAAAAATGATCAATGAACAAATTTTATGGTGGCAAAACATAAAAAAACTACTACCAGAAAGCATTGCCGGCTTCAGAAGAGGTAGATGCACAATGGACTGCATTCTGGATTTGGTCACAGATGTGGAAAACCAACGAACGCAAGGAAACATCACTGTCGCTGTATTCCTTGATGTCCACCGAGCATACGACACAGTGAGTCACGTTCACGTTCTGGAAGGCCTGGCGTTACAGGGATTTAAGGGCAAGATACTGCGTTGGATCGCTGACTTCCCGAAGCACCGGAAATTTTTTTTAGTTACGCAGGAGGGCCCAACGTCAGAACATGTCGTCAACCAAGGAGTGCCACAGGGCAGCGTATTAAGCCCCACTCTCTTTAATGCAGTCATGGCGCAGCTCCGATATAATCTTCCACCTAACATCAGATGTTCAGTATATGCTGATGATATAAGTATACGGACGTCTGGTCCATCGTTTTTGGGTGTACAACAAACCCTACAAAAAGGATTGGATTGTGTACACCATTTTCTAAAAAAAAGAGGTATGGAACTGAGTCTGGCTAAAACAGCCATACTTCCGTTTACATTAAAAAGACCTGGAAATTTCCAGGTCTTTCTGCAAAATCAGCCTATTCAAATGGTTAAAACTCATAAATTCTTGGGAGTAATTTTAGACCGGAGACTAACATGGTCGCCTCATGTCCAGTCCCTGGAACAAAAAGTGAATCAGGCCATTGGAATCCTCCGGCATCTCTGCGGGGCCAAATGGGGTGGTACTACAGAGTCGTTATTAGCCCTACAAGTTGCCTGGAAACGCCCAATCGTAACTTACTCACTGCCTCTGCTGCACGGACTCCCAGCCTCCACCGAAAGGAGACTTCACTTGTTATTGGCAAGGAGCTTGAGGGTATGTCTGGGTTTACCACAGTCAACTTCCAGTGCTTTAGTGTATGCGGACGCTCGAGAGCCACCTTTGGCAGTACTCCGAACTAAAGAAACATCTCGAAATTTATTTGGAATTTTCAAGCAACATGAAATTCATTTTTTATCTGGTGCACTAACACAAAGAACGGCAACGAGACTACAGGATACTATATCATTTGAAGCAGTAGTACCAGAATTTAAACAATGGAAACCTTCAAAACCACCTTGGACGCTGACACTTCTCAACGTTATCCGTGAAATAGAAGGCATAGAGAAGAAAGCAGACATGGCTCCTCTAGTGGCGGCACAGTTGGTACTTCATCAGCTTCATGTAATGCATAATGAAAAAACAAAGATATGTACAGACGGATCATGCACAGAAGAAGCGTCAGGCTGTGCGGTCTTTATACCAGAAATTCAGAAAAGTAAGATGTACAAATTATCGCACAAATCTTCATCGACGACAGCAGAATTGGTGGCTATCTTTGAAGCAGTTAAGCTTATCTGCGAGAATCCCGAGCCACGCAAATACGTGATATTCATTGATAGCAAACCTTCTCTTCAGCTAATCAGAAATGTGAGATCAACTCACGAAATTGGTGAAATAGCACAATGTATCGCAGAAACTGTGGAATATGCCTCATCGCAGGGTCACAACGCCGTATTCCAATGGATACCCAGCCACGTTGGAATAAAGGGAAATGAAGATGCTGATAGTCTCGCGAAGAAAGCACTGAAGGAAGGACGGGATTGCACAATCTCTATGTCCGGGGCGGATATTCGACATTTTATATCGCAAGGAGCTTACCATTATTCGATGGAGAAGTGGTTTGAGAGCCGTAAATCAAAGGAAACGGTACTTTATGAAGTTTATCCACACAGAAAATTTTCCACAGCGACAGACCTCCCACGACACCTAGAGACATTGATCCACCGACATAGATTGGAAGTAGCATACACAAACAGCTTCCTGCACAAGATACATCGATCCAACTCACCGGAATGCCATTGTGGTCATGCAGAAGAAAATGTTCGCCATATTCTTTTGCAGTGCGTTATATACACTAATGAAAGAGAAAATTGAAAGAACAAATAAGCAAGTTTGGGCAGACGGCCCCTCACAATAAACTACTTGGACCATGGCCTGAGATGCATCTCCAGAAAAAGGCAATAATCTTCCTGACAGACTTTTTAGAGGAGACCGGACTGGACAAGCACCTATGACTGACAGCCAGAGATGGGTATTATGTAAAATGTGGTCATGTATATACTGACATTACACTAGTAAGGTGTGCGTGTAAGTAGTTTATGACTGTGTGAACTGCGTGAAGAAAACTGTGTATTGGCATGTTATTTGAACTGGTTTCTGTGTGCTATTATGTGTTTTTTTTCTTTTCCGTATTGTTAATTTTTGGGTACCGTTCTGTATTATTATTTTAGTTTTCGCTGCAGAACTTTGTGATATGGAGTAGCCGAGGCATTAGGCACGTCAACCTCTCCACAGCAAGACAGGTAAAACAGAAACAGAAACAGAACAGAGGCCCTAACAATGAATAAAGGAAAGAAGCGTAAAATAGGCACCCTTTTTTTTTGTTAGACACATTATTGATGAAGAATAGTACACACTTGGCCAATTCGAAGGTCGCAAGTTCGCTCCCTCACGGTGGCACTACTTGTACACTTTTTCAATACATGTACATGTAAACTATACTTCAAATTTACATTGAAATCAGTTTTATTGGCATCTCCAGTGCTTTTTGGCGCTGTTGTCTCTTAGTTCTCAATAATAAGGTGTCCAACAATGAAATGTGCCACTTGAATTTACCCCTTTTTGCCCAGCCAATATCAAATACATAAAAGTTGATAATGCACGCGTAAAATAGCCGAAGCCATTTGTTTAAGCCACCAGTCCTGTCTGGGCTACATCAATCACTCATCAAAGTGAGTGTCCCTTTATCTGTTATTTAAGTCATAATTCATGTGGTTTTGCAACACTTGCTCAGAGTTTTCTTGATTAGTCCTTAACTGTACAAGCTTGTACAAGCACTGTGTGTGGGTGTGTGTGTGTGTGTGTGCGTGCGTGCGTGCGTGCGTGCGTGTGTGTGTGTGTGTGTGTGTTTGTGTGTGTGAAAATAGATCTAGTTTGTTCAGCGGTGTGCTCTTTTTTTGGTCACCATTCTAACCTTTTTTGCTCTGTTAGCTGTTCTGCGACGATAGTTCGTGATACCTGATGTATTCTTCGCATCATTGGTTTTGCAACAGCAATTATTTCGTCATTATCTTCCTGTGCTCGAGCACAATACAGAAGCAGGTAATTAAACAGGAACCTTCGATTCTCACACATATTTTTAACCACATTGCTACATGTATGTTGACATTTTGTGGGACGATGCGCGTGTGTGCCTGACGAAGAGGACAAAGGGTGGTCTCCGCTCGGTGACTGTAAAACCGGTCATGCCGCTGCTGCTGGTTTTAGATATGTTTAATCCACAGCCTCGTCGAGCCACATCCACAAAATATGTTACGGAAGAGAAGAGACGTCGTATTGACGAGCCTGTAGATGAAATATATTTCAAACCAACAGCAGCAGCGTGACCGGTTTTCCAGACACCGAGCGGCGACCATCCTTTGTCCTCTTGATCAGCCACACCCGCGCATCGCCCCACAAAATGTCCACATGCATGTAGCAGTATTTTCATGCTAATGTGATTCACCTCTAAGTTACCATCTCTATGCACAGCAGCTTTATAATTATTACACCTGCTTTTAGAAGTAAATGTCAGTGCATCAGCAACCATAGCTCCGCGTGAGGCGAACTTGGTGTATTCCGCATGATGTATTTCTTATGGTGGTGTATTTATGACGAGTTAACAAAAAAAGAAAATTGCTGCCGACCTCAAAATAGGGTTACGGTTCTCGGCTGTTCTTTCCCCAACACACTGTTTGAATAAAAGTGTTCCTCTTGTAATCAGACACCTAGAAGAAGTCAAAGAGAAGGCAGTCCATGCAATCACTTCACAAGAGAACGTTTCTCTGTAGTAATAAAATAGGCTGCTCGGCATTTTGTTCTTTTGTATTGAGCCGCAATACGCCGCAACTCTGGAATGTCCCTATAGTGGAAGATCAGTTTTCACCGAGCCTCGCACTTTTATAGCGTCTTGCAGCAGGTGAGACGTGCACTAGCGCAGCTCCTGTTTTTCTTCTCGAACACGAGTAGAAAGACGTGGCCGTGTGCTGCTGCTTCAGAATTTTGTTTTTTATCTTTCTTTGATTTTCCGAAAGATGTAGAGAAAATTTTCAGGTGCAGTATGTATGCGATATGTGAGCAGTATGAAGTGCATGTACTTTGAGTGGAAAACGAAGGAGTGTTTGGCATAATTACGGTCTTTCAGAAGTTTTCTATCGCTGATGTAAGTGATGTCACTCACAAAAGAAACAATCGCTGCTCACATACAAGCTGCTATTTTCACTTCAGACACAGAATTACGGAGAGACAATAAGATATACGCCTAACACCTTGGGTTCCGGAAACACTAGGTATGTTCTTTGAATTATGTAGAATGCAAATCGTGGAATAGCCTCGTCACACCTCCACTAGGAGAAGCTGAGCGTATTGGCTGCTGGAATGCGCGGGCTAGAAAAAAAGTTGTTTACTTCGACACCCAGCGGTCAATGGTCAGTGGACTGCAAATTGATCGGAATACAATTTCGAAATTCCGTTTTTTTTTAAACTCACTCGTGCCTTGTTTGCGGTTGCCGTGTTGCTTTTCTGTCTCAATCTACGCTGTGACGTTTCGGGTGACGTGCAGCTTGGACGCACACTTCGAAGAAAGCCACTGAAATGTCGAAAGAGGAAGAAAATAAGAGGCAGAAGCAGAAACAGTGAATACAGAGTCAGCCGTAAGCATAATATAATAGTTCATCAGGTTTAACCTCCCAAAACCACCATAAGCCTACGAGAGACGCCGTGGTGGAGGGCTCTGAAAAGTTAGACCACGTGACGTTGTTTATGACGCTCCTAAATTAAAGTACACGGGAATCTTGCATTCAGACTCGATGTGGTCACCGTGGCAGGAATTCGATCCCGTAATTTCCATATGCACTAAATTATAATGGTGGTTGTCCTAGCGAAAGCGACTACATAGACTCTTGTTTTCAGTAGTGCGCACCGTAATTATGGTTTCAAAACGCTCGTGGCGAGCACTAATTGCGGAATGCAAAAATAAAGGAGCAAGCTGTATGTATGTGGGAGGAGAGTGTCATAGTCTTGGGAGAATGAAAGGCATGCGATGCAAACGCAGCACATCAGCTCATTTTTGTCTTCGAAGCTTTTATGAAGAGCCATATTGCAGAGTTCTATCGGAGCTTTTACACTGTGTCATGTGTTTGAGCAATAATACAAATATGTGTGTTTCTGTTGTTTCAAAACGCAGTCAGCCAAGTGGCTCAGCTTTCTGAAGGTTGGCATAGGCGCCTTTAGCAAAGAATGTTAAAATAATGCTCATAAAACCTATTAAAGGAGGCTTAGGTACGTACATTTATACTCGCCAACCATCGCTTTCGGTAAGAACCCGTACAATGACGCAAAAACATTGGCCTTGTATCTGCATGTTTCACTGCAAATGTCGTCGAAGCACGATAGTCTTGCGTCTGGAGAGAGTGAACAAAATTTTTATTTAATGTTCTGTGCGAGAAAATCGCTGTATTGTATTCTGGAGGCGCTGCGATGGAGAGTCTCGATTCGTGCTGCGAAGGCGAACGTTCGCATCGAGACGCGCTAGACATGAGTGCTATCTGGCAATTATCTCCGAAAACGAAGGAAGCCCTGTGCGCCTTTCTCGGAGGCAATAAGTTGTAATTGACTGATATGTGTGGTTTAACATCCCTAAACCACCATATGATTATGAGAGAAGCCGTAGTAGAGGGCTCCACAATTTTCGACCACCTGGGGTTCTCTAACGTGCACCCAAATCCGAGCACATAGGCCTAACACATTTCCGCCTCCATCGGAAATGCTGTCGCGGCCGCCGGGATTCAAACCCGCGCCCTGCGTGTCAGCAGCCGAGTACCTTAGCCACTAGACCACCGCGGCGGGGCACGATAACATGTAAAACGCAAAGCGACGGGCAGGTGCCAACACCGTGTCGTCTTAGCAAAGCGTTAGAAACACTTGCCTTTTTCAGCATCACGTTGCATTGTCATTGCAGCGTGATAAACGCTACGGTCCTTAGAATTACTTTTGTATGCTTTCTCTTGTGAACAGAAACACATAAACAATATTGTGTTGTTATGTTGCCTCAGATATGCGCAATTATTGCTTTTCATTGCCAATCCCACAAGTACGAGCGCTGAAACTTCAGCAATATTAGTGGTAGCTGCGCATGGAGTTGGCCGTTATGAGTATCGTTTGGGGCCGTTTGAGGTAGTGTTAGGACGGACAAACAGACAAATGTACCGACTGACAGAAAGACAGAGAGAGAGACCAAAATTAGTGCGTCGAAGTACTGCAAGGAAGACTATCGTTTTTTTGAAAAAACTGATCAAATATGTTTTCTTCGTGCCTGCATGGCATCTGTGTGTTGAAAGCCATTAAGAAAAGTTGCCTAAATGCCACTCACAAACCTTACCTATTTACATCCACCGCGTAAGATACTTCGCCGGGTGTCTTTATACAAAGTCAAACCACCACTTAGAAGAGCGCTTTACAAGGATAGGTTCGATGTGCAAACAGGCGGGGATCTGAGCATGCACCGCATGCTTGCATTGACCCGCGAGTGGGTGAACGACTTATACGAAGAACAGTTTATTGCAACAGCGCAAATGGACCGAAAGGAGCGCTCGTCTTAGAACGCACGAACACACGGAGAGCTCACAGTGCTGCTCGATATCGCAACACAGTGCACCTACGCAATCGCGCAGGGCGTGAAGAAAGACACCAGGCAAAAGAAAACAAGCAAGAAAGAGCGTACATTGCGTGAAAACGAATGGAAAGCTAAGAACTAAGACGGCGGCGATGGTCCATTCGATTGTGTTGGCCGTCACCCGTTTGAAGACTCGTTCACCATCGTCGGCTCTGTTGCTGTTTTCAGACGTTTGGCTCGCAGAACGGGTGTGCAGTTCTGATTGATAATATTGACACCAAACGAAACTCTTCGTGATATCAAATACAGAGAGACTACAGAGGGTCGCATGAGCAGTGAAAATAAAAAAAAAAACAGGTTGACCTGCGACGGAGATGGTGGGTAGAGAAATGATGCTCTGTTTGGCGATGTGTACACCGTTGGCGCCGGGAAGTCGGAAGGGGATTCGGGAAGATGTCAGCGTTTTACGTTTCTGGCTCTACGCCCTGGGTCTTGAGGACCGTGGGCGCACGCACATTGGGCTGCTCGAGTGAAAGAAAATAATGCCCTGTGCACATTTCTACGCGCCCCTTTAGTGGCCTCGAAGGACTGCATGTATGGTACTTCATGAGACCTTGAAAGAATGTTGGACGTGAGCGTCTGATATTTGCACGCACACACACAGAAAATAGGGAGCGTAAAAGGGGAGATAATGCACAAACTATATGTGATATAAAAGCAACGGCTTTCTGCGGAGGAGGCAGATAAGGTGACGGAGTGATCTTACGGGGACAAGAATATAACTTCACTAAGTGGGCCGGTATCTACGCAGCCGCAGACTAGCGCAGTCGGAGGACGTCTAAATGTCTTTTTGATCATTAGCTATCACTTTGTTGCTTGTGGATCTACTGCCACATAAATGTATAGAAACCAGGAGGTTGTGCAAAGTGTGCGCTGCACTCGTCACTAATGCCTTTGAATGATACATGGTATCACTTGAAAGTTATTTAGAATGTGTAGCTGTGGAATGATTTGACATTCATACGAACTGATATGTTGTGTAAACTTTTTTTGCGATTCGGTTTTGAATTTATTATTAGTTTGCAAAGTGTCCACCTTTGTTTATTCAGAGTCAATATTTTTTGGTGTGAACTTATCGTACCTGAAAATACTCTAAACCTCAATGATTCTTGTTTTACAGCAACATGATGAGCTGATACGGGATTAAGGAAAACACTCTTAATAATAAGCAGCATGCTGTAACTTGCATCGATCGAGTTTGCTGTTTATGAAAACACCAGTTCAATGTAAGTACAGTTGGTAGATGCCTAAACGTCATATTGCCACAGTTTTCTAGATCTTCAATTCACTTCACTTTATTACCTTAAAGGCCCCCTAGAGAGGGTATTACATAAGGGGTCGGAAACATACAACAAATGTATTACATATGCAGGATGGGTATAAGTATGAACAGGGGTAACCAATACATAAATAAAATAATACACGTAATAAATCAGTAAATAATAAAATCTTTGCCATTCGAAACTTTAAGGAATACGCGGGTACGCTTTTGCATGTGAGTCAATTATGTTCACGTATATAGCGCACTAAACGAAAGAAGACAGGAAAGAACGACGTATAAGTTTTGTCGCTAGAAACTTCCGCTCATCTGTGTCTCTGGGAGGCGACTTTAAAGCGCAAATGAATTCAGGCAAATGTACTTAACGTCCATGATCCCCATTTTACCTGAAGCTCTCCGTATGTGCGATAAAAACATGCCTGAACCAAACAGAGCTATTGCCTTCTTATACTTACGAGAGATACTTTCCACACCATGAAAACGAAAGTATGTTGGCTTCTCGTCTTCTGTTATCTACTGGGCAGGGTTATGGTTACGATGAGACATTTCCGGGCCATGCAAAATCTCGTCAAGGCACTTACAGCAGATAGCGTGAGCGAGTAGGTGAGCTACAGTCCGACACTTACGAGCTCCTCCCACACAAACTTGTAAATCAATGAGATTATTGCTCGAGCATCTAGGATGGCCGCGTCATTAAAGGCAAGGCGCCGCCTTGATTTTGTGACGCGCGATGCGGACAACACTGTCAGTGATGGGCAGTTCACTGTACGTCAGCTGAATGTCCTGGGAGGTGAACATATTTGCGGTAATCGAGAGCAAAACATAATGCTGGACAATGTGGCGACTCTTCAGTTGTTCGAATCACCGGCACTCTTTGAGGATGCCATCCATGGTTGAGAAGTCCTTAAACACTAGCAGATTGAAAGCATCGTCCGTAATTTCTTTCAGCACGTGCCTTACTTTGTCTGTCTCGGTCATCTTGGTATGACAGAAGAAGACAAGACCGAGAACGTCCAATAAGGAAGACACATATAATTGGGTTGAAGTTTGAGCTCGGGAGGACAGATTGTTGAAGCGGAGCGCTGGCACCCGCCTGGTCTACCAAAAGGTGCTGAGAGCTGGACGGCAGACATCTCAACCCGTTGTATTTGTTTCATAAGCCTGAACCAACACGCCTGCTGTGTCGCAGAAGTAAACGGACATTGACCAGCATCATTTTGAAGTCTCAACAATAAACCGCCACAAAGTGCTCGTATTTCGTGATCCACTTGCCCGCGTAAACATCGTTTGTGTCGCCGAAATTATGAGGATCTTGAATTTGAGTCAACACGACCGACTCTACTGGATTTACCGTAGGAGTAGATGGAAGCAGCAGGGTTACCGTGTGCATACATCATGGGGGTGACCAGAACACGTACACGGTGGAGGTCAGTCTAGCGGCGTACCCAGTACCTCCACCGAAGTGCTGCGAATACATTTTCTGAGACATCTACAGTGGCAAAGACTTCGTTCAATATATGGCAGTTGTTGGTGAACAGCGAACGTTTTATTAAATTTCTTCCGCCCCCCACTTCATTGCAACAGCAAAATGTGACACCGCTACAATCTCATAACCCTGTCACAAGGCCACCACTAAACTTCGTTGAACACCGTAAACGTAAATCTCCCCTAGGTGGTTCGACGGAGAAGGAGTTGTGGCAGTGTCACACGGCAATGAAAAGGTTGCAACAGTGGGCGCGAGGGGGCTCAGCTGGAGCTGTTTGATTTTCGAAAAAGTATTCTAATTTCATCTCTATTGATTTTTTAGTAAATCCTCGTTATGGGGTTTTTACAAAAAAAAACACTATTAAGGAGGTAAGAGGCTAACAAACCTTAAAAATATATTCAAATAAAAACGAATTTGCTAATTGTACCGATGCTGCTAGTGACGCTGGCCACATTGTGGTTTTAGTTGTTTTGTTGCCTGTGTTCATGCCCGTGTGCGAAAATTCTTGTGCTTCCTTGCCTCGTGAGCGCACATTTTGTGTTCTTTAGCCATGAGTGACACAGCGACGACCACAACCACATGCATGGACGAAATATTTTTCAATGGCGCCGGCCGGCCCGACTCGCGAGGCACTACGTGCGAGGCGCGGAGTGTAGAGCATCGGTGTTGAGAGTAAGTGAACTCTGGCGGGCGTAAATATATGTAAACAAACACGCGTTGTGAATGAGTAGTACAACGAAAGAACGTTTAAGATTGCCAAAATGTATTATTCTTTCGCTGCGGCCACTTGCTGCTCAAAATTTTTCTCTCACCTTTAGACTGCTGGGGACGAGTAACCCGTTTCGCGATGAAGAGAGATCGTTGAACGTCCTTTGCGAAACGATCCGTTTACCTTCGTTTGCGTAAGGGTGGCCGTGTGACACGGACCGCATCTTCGTCGTCGTAAGGACGAGGGAGTTAAACGGTCTTCGCGGGTGCCCGTGTGACAGGGGTATTAGCGTGGCATTATCACTGGTATCTCCCGTAAACATAAACACTCTGTGAAAATTTACACTTTCATACCCACAGCACGTATAGCTCTAAAAAATAGCGTAGCAACTTCAGAACACAAAAACTTCAACGCATTGATATCCAGAAATATTTTTTATATTTGAAGAAATTGTACTGCATTTTATGGGTATGCGTAATTCTGATACGAGAAATGGCCGCTAGGAATAGCGCATGTTCAGTATAAGCACACACAGAGGGGCGAGATGGTTTTGATTATTGATATATCCAACAGAATGCTAGCGAAGACTACAGAGGCGAGTAGAGCTTTAGGTGCCTCTTCACTGAAACTTGTCATGCAACATTTGCGTACTGCTGTTTGCGTTAAAGCTCTACAACAATATAAAAATTACTAGGACCAGTTCAACAATATCCACGTGGGGTTAATATATCATTTTACCGGCACAGGCAAATTCTGCTTTCGCATAAAGATTCAGAAAAACTGCAAATGGTCCAGGTATCTCATATTGCCTGGCTAGTGTGAGAAGCCCCAAACTTATTAACCTCCGGATGGCACTTTGCCGCTCAACCAGTGGTCAGTCATTCCAACACCACAGAAACAAGGACCACAATGATACAGCGCCAGTATGCAAGAAGAGTGCTACAAACAATTAAAATACTGATGCTCATCTGTTGGTGTCAGTTTGGAAAATGCAGATGCTCAGAACGAGTTTGCACTGCTCCACAAGCGCATCTGTCGGAACGCATTGTGGTGCTTTGTTATTTTACTCTTCCTGGCTTAATCATGATTACAGCTGCATTTGCAGGTTAGTCGCGAGGTTTCGCTGAGAAGATGCAATAATATTAGGAAATAACCTGTTGTATCAGCATATATAGCTGGCATAATCGTAAAGCAGCAGATTCTTACTTTCATGTAGTTTTTTTTTTCTGTGGGTTTAACTACATTCCTTCACTTAAGTTTAGTGAGTATTTCACTACCACACCAAGTATAAATCACCTTTTCTTCGGCGAGTGGACTTTTTTCAGTATCGTTCGCTCGAGTTCGCGCTCTCCAGATGTGAGAACTAAGTACCTATAGGATGCTTTGAAAATTGGAGTTTTCCATAACAGCCGTGAATCGGAAAGATGCACGGTTCTCGTAGACGAGGTATTTTTCGCCATATGTTTGAACAAGCAGGAAGCGATGTGAAGCTGGTCTCGACAGGCGAGATCACGGGCGCTTATATAGCCCCGCATCAAGTGAGATCGCTACTTCTTGCGATTGAAAGCTTGCTAAATTATTCATGCAGCATTTCAAATATGCGCTCCCGTGGAGTTCTACAAAATCTACAATAATTTTTTTGCTGCAGTGGGACGTTTACCAGATTGCGGCCCATTTATGAGGCAATCTCAAGTTGCAAAATTGCTCGCGAAAACCACCCGGGAAGACGGAGTGCTTGCTGTGTGTAAGGCGGAATCGTTTCGATCAGTGCAGGCCAAATGATGCGGTGCGATGAGTGTGAATTTGATTGTTTATTTTCTCTCGATGCCGAAAGCCCCGTACAGACCACTTCTGGCTCAATTCGCCATTTGGTCACGCGCTGGTACATCACTGCGCTAAGGTGAGAATATTTATTTCCAAAATCTATGCAGCGCACTACAGCAGCTCATGATATGAAGTTTATATGTTTCAGTTCCATCTTTCCTAATAAAAAAGAGAAACTTTTTATGTTCCTAGCTTATTTCGCAGCCTTAACCTGCAGTGTGGACATCATTTCAAAATTATTAATCATAGGTAAACCGCGCCTTTTAACACTGGGACCACACTTTGGTGGTTCCTACATTTATTATTTCTCATAGCTCACCAACTTTAGGACATCTTTTGGAACTTTTTACAGAGATGAGTGTTTCTTCATTTCTGGGCTGTTGCTCGAGAGCACAAAAGCCGACGTCACGACCCTAAAAGTGCATTTTTTGAGGAGCCACGTGCACTAACAACACCCAAAGAGGGCTATGGCGGTGCCCAAGGAGCCCTGAGTTAAAACGCCGCTAAATACTGATCCCTATAGGTCAAATTTGAAATGACCTGTAAGTGACCGGCAGTAACAAAGCAAGGACTCTCGCGAAATGATATGTCATGCTAGTGACACGTTATGTACTACGCATTGGCGCAACTGCGTACAGAACTTTATTTGAGGGTCCTAGTTCCGCAGCTACAAAGAACATATGGCAAAAAGTTGGCCCCGTATCTGCATGTAATCTGCAAATGGCGCCGAAAGACGATAGTCTTGCGTGTGGAGAGAGTGAACAAAACTTTTATTTTATGTTCTGCGCAAGATAATCGGTGAATGGTATTCCAGAGGCGCTGCGTTAGAGTGCCTCGAGCGGGGAACGGAGGCGAACGAGGGCATCAATTCACGTCACACGTGAGACATGAGCGCCATCTGGCAACTTTTTTTTTTTGGAAAACAAAGCGCGTGGGTGTGCGTGCCCGTCTCAGATGTGATAAGGTGTAGAACGTGACGCGACGGGTAGGTGTCATCACCATCTCTTCTTAGCAAAGCGTTGGAAACACTCCCCGTTCCGAACAAGCGTTGCATGGTAAGCGCAGCGTGATAAGCGCTACGGTCCTTAAAATTACTTATGTATGCGTTTTCTAGTAAGAGATGCATATGCAGAATATATGCTGTTGTTATGGTGCCCCAGGCATGCGCAATAATTGCACAAGCTGAACGCTCAACCTTGCAACATTGGTGGTCGCTGTGGATGGGGTCGGCCGTTTCAAGTACCCGGTGCCGGTAAGAGTGGCCAAACAGACAAATGTACAAACGGACAGACAGACATACATACAGACAGACAGACAGACAGGCAGACAGACAGACAGAGCAAACTTTTTCGTCGAAGGTCGACAAGAAAGACTATCGTATTTAATAATATACAATGCACATATGTCATTGCCCCTATGAAAGGCACGGATAGACCAAGTAAAACGTAGGAAATTCCGCGAAGGTTCCTCTGCAATGCCCGGCACTACAAGTGAGTGTTTACCAGTTTCAAAATGTAGCGCCGTCCTGGCTCTTTTAACGTTGCTGATACTTGAGCGAGCAGATAGTTAAGCTTTGTACTTATCGTCTGAACTGTTCTCAGTCTTTCCCAGCTCATCGCACAGAACGAAGTTGTATGTTAGTCCCTGTGGTGTAGTATAGTGAAGTGGCTGTGCCTGAGAAGTGTGGTGGCTCCGTGGTGTTATGTACAACGTGCTCAGAGGCGACGGCAGCGGTGCTTCTCAATTGAGCGGTGGAAAGATGATGAGGACGTTGGCGCGAAACGTCACGCATGAAACTGCGGCCCGCCAAAAGGAATAGGAAGTCTGTGCGAAAGGTTGCACTGCCAATGCACGAGAGGAAAAAAGAGGAAGACCAATCGAGGGCCAAGGATTAGAAGCTACAAACAAACAAACAAACAAACAAGCAGAACAAGATCGGGCTGGCTGGAGTGCACATCCTGGGTGTCGCGCGACTGCGGTGTCAGGTTCCGGACCCGAACGCATGAAGTCAGACAAGACCAGGACGCTCCAGCTGCCCACGGTGCACTCGGAGGTACGCAGCCATCCAGAGTTCCGGCCGTGACTGTTCAAGGTCACGTCCCAGGTGTCCGGGCTTCGTCTCCAATCCCGAACCACCCGTAGAGGGTGGAACCTTCCGCGTAATGATCTCCTCGAAATGAGCTAGCGTCAGCAAGCGGCCGCAGTTCTTGCTAAGGCAAGGGCTACATCGTCTTCCGCCAAGCGTCACCGTTCTGGTCAGCCCGTGACTCCAACTGCTGAGACATCACCAGCGTTCGCCGCCTCAAGCCACCAAGTCACCGTCACCATCAACGCCATCGGTGACTGTTGATTTTCATAAGCATTATAGCTGGACAACTTACAGGACATGTTTTAGTTTGTCAGCTTAGACTCGGTGTATGTACATTGCTACTTAATATATTTTTTCCTCTTAATTATGCTTAAAGTTTTTACTTTTATTTTTTTATTCTAGAGATCTTCGCATTTCTCAGCTCTGAGGCTTTCTCTCCGAGCAACAATTTATTAAACCGTAAACCTGCATCACAGTCCCATTAACGTCTGTTGTGTGTTATAAACACTCGATCAAAATTACAAGGAAAACCTTTTGCGGAATCGCGCATGCGTATTGTCCAAGTTCATTCACAAAAAAAAGAGCAAGCACCTTTCCATGTTTGTATGGGCGTACTTACAACCATGGTGGGTACTGTGAGCACAATTTGGTGGCAATGGGAAGGCATGCATTCGGTGCTCACGGGGTTTTTTGAATGTCTTGGCAAGTTTCTCTATTTCACGTGAGTGCTCATGTGATTGAATAAATTGAATTGCTCAGCTACATGACTTCGTGCTGGTTCTATTGTGTTCACTATGGTTGTTTCAAATGTCCCTTTCTCCATAGTCTGTTCTTCTCTTGTAAGCTTTTGATTGATTGATTGATTGATTAATCGATTTGTTGGGTGTAACGTCCCAAATCTACCATATCGTTTTAAATAGAAGCTTTAGTGGAGGGCTCCGAAACTTAGATTACCTGTTGTTTCTTAAGCTGCACCCGATTCTGAGAACATTGGCCTACAGCCTTTTAACTCCACCGAAAATGCAGCTGCCGCAACCGGGAATCAATCCCATGACGTGCGCGTCAGCAGGCGAGTACCTTATCCACTAGACACACACGGTAAGGGCTTTCTCTTGTAAGCTGAGTTCGGAGTGTATGGTTCCCTAGTTGTAGGCAAACTTTCGCATCTCTACTTTAGTGAGCATACATTATTCACACAGATGTTAGTCAAGCGTCGTGTATACCATAAGAAATGTCATGTCACTTATTTGTGAAACTGAGTACTTCTGAATTCCCGTGAGATTGCATTCTGTTTCTGAACGAGAATCGCAAAAGGCTGATAATGCGCACATCTGATCACGATTCTTGAAAACACCACCAAGAATTTTCTGCGTGGTACCAACAACTACGAAGTGACTGTGTATCTAATTTATCGGATATTGCTGACTGAAATGCCTAATTAGTACCACAAAATTTGGTTCCTGAATACTATGAATTTTCGGACGGGATTCATCAGTCGGCATTTCGTTCTCACGTCACTTGTTGTTACTTTGCAGCATTTCCGGGCTGTCAAAATGCTGTCCGAACAGTCCACGGGTTCGTAGAGCAGTGTACCTTTATGATTCGTCCTTCCTTCCCGTCATGACGAGAAATATATAGATTCTAAAAACAAATGATTCCTAAATACCACTTCTGTTTGGCACCTAAATTATGACGGGAATCTCTTAGCGAATGAAGCATTGCTTGCTGTGTGTTCGCGCAATGATCAAAGCACAGAAGTCACCAGATGCGTATAATCAGGAGCTGTGTTACCGCCTTGCCCATAGTCATAAATCTTTGCGGGACTCCCTTCTCTTTACGTTGACCTTCAGTGCATCGGCTTTCTGAAACCGTGCAGAAATCCTCAGGGTGCACCCCGGCGCACACGAGCACTCTTGGAACCGGGTAGGTAATGGGGCGCCATCAAAACACATCGTCAATCTGTGCTAGCTTTTATTCGAGACCCTGTTTTCTTATTTGTTTGTTTGTTTTTTGCAGAATCTGGCAGAGTTACAAGATGGTCAGTAGCTAAAACATTGACAGGACTGGTGTAGCGGTTGATACTGTCCCTTCGCTTGGGTTACTAGAGCAGGCCTATCGACCAGCCTACTAAGGAATATGGAGTGGCTTTCAAGACAACTCGGCTCTAAGTATTAGTTATAACGCTGTTTATGCATATACGGGCCAATCTCTTATGCGTTATGTTAGTACACGAGTAAGGCCTGCGTTTATGATACTCTATTTCACTGCCCGGCATCACAAGAAAAAAAATTGGCACATCCCACGTACAGTGAGAATCGATGATATGCGAAGCGCGAATGAGAAATGTTGATATATTGCTTTAAAATCAGCCCAACGTTATGAGGTGGAGGTAAATGATGTCGTGAATAGCTTCCGTGTCATGATTATTATGCTTCGATGAGACGTTTACTTTTGTCATCTAACCACGACACGTGATACCTAATCTAGTATACGGGAAGGTAGCGAAACAGCCTCGAGCACGCTATGAGTGTGGTATGTTGTCATGTTCTTTCATGACACGCGTGTCAGTATTATCATGTTTGCACCAGTCATATACTTTTGTCATCCACTGACATCACATAATACCGAATTCGGTATATGTGGAGCAAGCAAAACAGCCGCGAACGCATCATGAAGGGTCCTATATGCTCCAATGTAGCGTTGACGCGCGAGCACGCTGGGGACAGCGACGCTACGTTAGCAAAACGCGAGCACTCTGTAGTCTGACGCCAGGTGCGACTGGCGCGACCAGCGTCTGTCAGCGTGACTCAATGGCACTACGCTGGAACTGAGTGCTATTCTCATTGCGCTACCAAAGCACGTTAATAACTTCACAAAGGCACCTTTTAAGTTTCCAACCTTCTCCTTGTCATGTTTTCATTCAATGAAGAGCATGTGCTACCTGTGCCTTCACGTGATTTTTTTCTTGTGAGATTTAGCACGTCGAGAGTGCCAACCAACTTCTCCCATTGACGGGTGTCTTCATTTTCGGCGGGAGTGTTGTCGTCGTCTGGGATTGAAGAGTTGAATTAATGAACCATGACACCAACAGCACTGACCAAAAACTTTAGGTAAATTAAGTGAAATGATGGCTTTCGGTGCAACATTGTAATTGACTTTAAGGTTTATGCACAGTACGCAATGGTTGGGGTTCGGTGACGACTCTGTACGTGCTTTGCCTTTCGCGTCTTCTTGTCATGTGACACCTCGTGAACCGAATAGGGAAACTTCCAGTTGCACCAGTGGTCGGTCTTCGCAATCTACTGCTTCGAGTTGGATGGCACCGACAAGTACAACTGCAGAAATTGACAGCGAGGAAAGGCTGGCATGATGTACAACAAGTTAGTGTAACACAGAGAGAGAGCTTCAATGAAGCGTGACCTCCTAACACACGCCAGTGAGTAGCGGAACACCTTCGCGCGTTCACGGCTTAAGCTTTGAACTCTGCTTCACGCGTTCCTTTGGCAGTATGTAGTTTGTGTATGAGCACAGACGCATACGTTAGCAGATTACTGGCGGCGCACACCTCGGCGTTCCTTTCGTTAAACGACGACGCTATAAATTAGTGAATATGAATTGTGAAGGTTTATTATGTGTTTGTTGAAGCCATCTTCACGTGAGATTCACAATATAGTCTGCTCAGGCGTGTATTGATTACTGCAGTGACCACAAGGGTTAAATCATATCATGGACATGATGTTTATCGTCGGTGTCGAAATGTCCCAGAGTTCCTCGACGTCACCCGGAACTGCAATAGCCAGATACATATAGAGAATATGCAAGTTCTCATATATCAATGTACCAAGAAAAAGCAACTACATCAGTGAGGCCACAACTCTATTTCACGTTATATCCATTTCTATGATAGACAAAAGCGCCATGATATATTGATGTAAGTGCTCGGTCACAAGTCTGAAGCATGTCTCTCTTTTCTTTTAGGTAACATCGGTCATTTCTCAACATTGAATTGCCGTTAGATATTAAGACGAAATGCGATCAATAAATGAGATATGCCGTCCTACCGTACTGCCTTGAGGCATGCGATGAACATCGGGCACGTGATGAGCCATCCGCTTGTTATCGTTTCGTACTTTCTGAACGCTATTTCTCGGCATGTAAACCACTTAATCGACTCAACCAGTCTGAAAGAGCATTTGGCACACTATGTTTGTCTTTTGTAGCCAACGTTCATGGTAAAGTTCATGATTACGTTGCAGCATAAGTGCGGATATATTTCGGTCTCTGCCAGACTACATTTTGCTGCGCAGAAAATTTTGAACAACATACATGCCGAGAAGAAATGAACAGCTTATTGGGTATATCTCACAGTATACCCTTTGCTACTATACTTTCTTTTTGCGTAAAACGTGCATAATTCATAAAGTCACGTGGTGTTTCGGAGACGTGCAATATTGTATAAAAGACAGGGCAAGAGAAGGACGTTGCTTTGAATGCGCGTTTGTGCATCCAAATTCCCTTTCGTGCAGCGATGTTATTAGATTACCGTGAATATAAAAGTTATAGGCTGCTCTAAGTGTACTAACTCCTCCAAAGCACAAAATACGTCTGGCCTAGTTGCTTTGTTCATTGAATCAGTGGGCATTTATTCGAAGTCAAGAAAACATTTTTTCGAATGAAGCATATACTAAACATTTATGTCATACAAATATAGCTCGTTAAAGCCACTAATATCCACGAAGAATGGTACTTTCCTGTACAAAAAATAAATGAATGTTGCTGTTGCGTTATGCACAATGTGACAATGATGCCATAAAAAGTATAGGTGGTGTTATTAGCAGCAATTTTAATGTAAATGTGCAGAAACAAAGGTGAACGAAATTATAGCTTGCAGTTGGCAGTAACTGAACCCTTGACCTCAGAATAACGAGTTTGATGGTATACCGCTAAACTACGGTGGCAGTAATCCCCCTCTTTATAAGATATACATATGCATTGCAATGCAAGCGCATCATTAAGCACCGCCTATTGCCATTAGGGCAAATGTGGAAAACTTTTTGTTGCGATAGCAATTATAGGGACACTCTCAGCTGGTTTTCGCCACCGGCGTCGGCTTTTGTAACTACCATCATTCACCTTATATGTATATTTATCTATAAATATAGACACGCAAAAAAAACAATTCTAGAAATAGACTTTATGGTGAGCAGAATCGAACTTTCGACCTTTCACACCTGAGCGCGTGGCTAATCCAGTGAACCACGAAGGCACTTCTGCGTCAACGTTCAAACGGCAAGATATGCATATACCCCACTTACCGCTGGCGGCTTCGATCTTTCGGGAAAGGTAAAGCTCGTTTTCAGCATTACCAGCACTGCGTTCCAGCATTACCAGCATTACCAGCATTGCGTTTCAGCATCGCGTTCGAAACCCATTTTTATTGGCACCGGTCGCTCAGGACGACACCAGTTTTGAAACATGTACTTCGCACTTTTCGGAACAAATGCACTGATTTTGCATATATAATCGTGCTTTCACACAAAATGCGTAATATTAGTGATGAACGCGTACAACACCCTTTACTGCGCTTGCATCAGGCAAGCGAAGGAAATGATTCATGCTGGTTTAATATCTATTCAGTGTTGAAGTATTTTGCGAAATCAGTGGATTGAGTTAGGTTACCGGATACGCGCTTTAGTAAGTAAGCTCCATTGTTTTAGCAAGGTTCCCTAGTCATGTAAGCATTCTTTTAGCGGGATGGCTCAGTGATCTCCTATAGTTGAGTACGAAGTACACAAAATTGTTAAACAATTTTTTCTAAACATGATCTAAATCATTCACTTGAGAAGTTTTGTTAAACATTTACTTACGCTCTTCATGCTACCCGACGGAATGTTTGCCTGTACCATTAGTTCTGCCTAATGAGGTGATTCGCATTCATTCTTTACTCGATGAGCCTGCAATCGATAACGTTTGAAATAAAATATAATGAAGAAGCGTGAACATTTATTTTAATGGTTTTAAGTTCTCTGAAGTCAGCGTGTGCTGAATGTAAAGCTGCAGCTTTCCGAGCTTGCAGCAGCTTCTTCTTTTAATAAAGATGCCACTTCGGATTGGTTTCATACTCTTCGAAGCAGCGCAAAAACAGGGATAGATGAAAACACAACGCCGAAGCTTTGTAACTATTTACTTCTTCTGTAGTTTGCGCTGCCTCAAACAATGGATTCACACCAATTAACCCAGTTATACCCCTTGCTTCGGATTGGTCCCTACCAAGTAAAGTTTTCACCGCCACCTCTCGGCAGAAAACTCAACATTGATGTACTACAAAAAGTTCGCTATTGAATTTCCGCATCTGACGCAAATGGGGTTAGCACGTTCGCAAGCGAGTAGAAAAGAGAGAAATTTACTTACTAGCACAGTTGTCTGCAAGGCACGACCGGCCAGTAAGGCTGCGTGACAAATCGCACTGCGCTGACATTTCTGCACACAGAACTGATTACAACGGCGGGTGCGCTGGCGGTATACCTAAAGCGGAGCGTCCACGCTTGACACCAAGCTACATGCACGCGTGCGTGCGTTATCTCCTATAAACCATGCTTCTCTCGTCCTGTTCAACGTTCCCGGGCCAAGGCTTCTTCCAGCATTAGGCCTCCTTTTTCTTTTTTTACGTACTGTGCCTTTCACATCGTTACGCTCCCGACATGACAGAGATTTGCATGAAGGTCAGCTGCAGGAAGTAAGCATATTTTTCAGCGCTTCTCACCCATCCGAGTCCCTAGAACTTCATCCCTTTAATCTTTTTCGCCACCACAGTTCCAACTGGCGCGCCAGCACAGCTCAGCCGTGACTATCCGCGTGGTGCTGCGTGTCTTCGGCTTTTGTTCGCATTGAAATATTGCCACCTATTTTCTTGTATGCTTAAGAACTATGGACACTTTTAAAGACGATAGTCTTTCTTGGGGACCTTCGATGTAAAAGTTTTGGTCTGTTTGTCTGTCGGTCTGTCTGTCTGTCTGTCTGTCTGTCTGTCTGTCTGTCTGTCTGTACATTGTATGTTTGTCCACTCTTACCAGCATCGGGTACTTGATACGGCCGACCCAATCCGCAGCGACCACCAATGTTGCTCAAGGTTGAGCGTTCATGCTTGTGCAATTGTCAATTAAAAGCAATTATTTTTTCATTAAAGCTTCTCGAATATCTTACACAAGGGTGGACATCATGAAGAGTTAAAATTTCAGCTCGCTAGGACCTATTACAATGCATGTGCTCAGTGCTCAGTCGAGCACCGCCTGAAGCGGTGATACGGTCAGTGACTTTCGGTCAAAAAATAATAGTCTTCACTATACCTTTCCCTCGCCATTACAAAATCTGTATTATAGGCTACCATGTACATAGGAATATATGGTTATCGTTGGGTACATCCGGTACATCTGTATATGGGTAGATAACTGTGCATACGGCGTTTTAATAATGGAGACTGCAGCACACTCGAAACCACCGTTGGTTTGCTCAATAGTTCCCAGTGAAAAAATTAACAGGTATGCGCCAACAAATCACGTGTTCCAACCACTGTTCCAACGGGTTTTTATAGTATTGTGATGTGATTGTGCGTGTATTAAAAGTGCGCCACGCCATCACCTTGAACCAAAGAGGACGATGAAGATGACGCTTGGTTGCGGCACGTGTGGGGGTGAACATTGAAAAAAAATTCACAGGAGACTCGGCCAATCTTCTGTATTGGGTAAGAGCCATGAGATGAAAAGAAGAGGAAGAAGAAGAAGAAGAAGAAGAAGAAGAAGAAGAAGGAGAAAAAGAAGAAGAAGAAGAAGAAGAAGAAGCCAGCTCCTCGGCAGAAAAACTGCACTACACTTTCTTGGCCAATCCCCCTGAGTGGGTATGAGCCAAAATCCCAGGGAAACAAAACAAAACAAAACAGCTCCTCGGTTAAATTTCTATCTCCCCAAATCAAGATTTTCTATAACTAAGCTATGTGCAGCTTGCAATAAACCGGAAACAATAGATCACTTTCTTCTTACATGCCGCTGCTTCGCCTCACTGCGCCGAATAATTCTTGAGAGACCGATTGGTATCTTCGGATTGCCAGTCAATACATCCACCCTATCATCGCTTGGAGGAGTCAGTTGGGTGCGAGCCGCAGTGCTATTCTGTCAGCGCTACATAAAATTATTCAGGCAACCGGAAGGATACGCTACTAGTGGTACTTCCAGACTTAACAAATTCTTTGTCCCCGTTCCTCATTCTTAATAATTTGTTTTATATAATCTGGTTTATCGAATTCTTCTGCACCTTTTCACGTTTCTTTTTCAAACGAACATTATTATCGTTCTTATCTAATTTATCTCTTTTTTGGCAAACGTTGTAAAAAATATCTATTACAAGGTACAGTGTGGCCAATCTCCCTTGTGGGTATGAGCCAAGGTCTCCTTGGCGACAAGACAAGACAAGGTGCCTTCACGGAGACTTGGGAGCGCCACAGGAGAAGAACAGCGAAGCCAGGTAGACGTGGCTCAGTCGAGACCGAGTGAAGAAGGTGGCAGAGAAGGTGGCAGGTGGCAGTCGAGACAGAGTGAAGACGCAGAGCCCCTGCATCAAGGTCGAGGTGGGCTCCCACCTGGACACAGAGCTTCTCGTAGCCTGACATGGGCAGGCTTGTTCTGGTCTTCTGTCGTTGGCCAAGAAGTGTCTCCGCCTTCGTGTGCGAGCAGCGCCTGCTGAACGCCGAAAGGTCACTGACCTCGACCAGCCCGGCGCTTCCTTCCGTGCCAGTCAACGACGGTGAGCGCCTCAACCTATTTGCAAGTCTTCCCCTGCTGCGCGAGTGCGTCTTCACCGTTACTTCGTCGCATCAGTTGCAAGCCCCGCATCACCGCTGTCAATAATTGCGTTAGTGCGTCCATGCCTTAACAGCAGAGCCTCAGATGCAAGCATCGCGTCCCGCTATGTTGTGATAAGGGTTATTTTCCACTGAACATTTCTTTCCACGCACTGTTCGCGTCTTTAGCAATTCGTTATTTCTGTGAACCTCGTTCTAGTTTTGCATGCTGTGTTCTTTTTCTGTTGTTCATTTTTTAGCGGTTTCTAAAGTATATTAAGTGTTAGGCATTTGGTGGAAGCAAGTTGTCTCATCGGCTGATGGTTGTGTCATCGGTGTTTTTTGCTTTACACGAACCTACACGAGAACTTGCACAATGAATGTTCACGCAACAAGTATACTGCTCTGCTTAAAGACGTCAGTGCAGCATCAATGAAGTGGTACGCGTACATATACCAATTATTGGACATCACAATACCAGCATGCTATGAGCTTTCCCAATGAGAGCTGTAAAATATATACCCCCTTACAGAGGCCAGCCAGAAAGTTCACGTCATAGTAGTTTACTTACACACCGAGTTAGTCAGCAAAACAACGTTGACCTGTTGTTATTTCATATTGCAGAGTAGCCCAGAGTACACGCTGTTTCTTTCAAATGCGGATTCGATTACGCTGGCACCACGATGATATTGTAGGATTCATCCGTTTCCGCCTATACTATTCGAACAATGTTTTCAGGAGCTCACAGCTGATCAGAACATAAATTTATATATTTCGACAATACCCGTGTCACCTCGAAACCATTCCACAGCGGGGACGATTGAATACTCCATACTACATTTTTTTGCAATAAGCAGTAAAAAACATGGCTGGAGACTGTATTCAAAGCGAAGAAAGTAGAACAGATTATTGGTTTATATTCAAATTTCCAAATATATAATCAGATGCTTCTTTTGATGATATACACTTCTTAGCTAAATTTTTACTCTGTTATGCTTTGGCTTCATAACGTTAATACCTAGTACGAACAGGTTGATAGAATTGTTATCTTTCTTCCCTAACGACATCAAGTCTATGTGCGCCAAAAGCTTCGTTCTAACAAAACTTCGTTGTCTACCTCCATCGAAGAGGTGAAGTGTGAGAGCTATTACTTCGTCCTTCGGTCTATGTATTTATGGGTCTGAGTAGTTTCTTACAAATGCTTTCCTTTCCTTTTGTTTACGAGCTGAAAAGGTCACGAGAGTCTGTGCGCTGTAATATATCTTCCTCACAATATATTATTCTTGTGTACAATTAATGCAGCGTAAAGCTTAAGTCGAAAGACGCTCATTTTTAGTGGGCACTGCAATGAAAACAATCAATTAGCTCTGAAATATCAAGAAACTATATCATACCAAATTAGGGACAGAAAAATTCAAAAGTGAAGATATATACACGTTAAGCGGTCAGAACAAAGAATTTCATTGCAGAGACGCAATGAAAATAGAAAATAGGTTAACATATTAGGTACCACGCGAACTATCCAGTCTTTGTCGTGGAAAAAGGAGCACTAGGTACCAAAGCTACCACCTATAGTAGTTCAATAAGTTTAACAATAAGCGAATGGGAAACAATAAAACGTTGCTTACTTGAGAGTGAGAATGCAATGCTCGCACGTGTGTTACTTCTTTCATTCACAGAAAGGCTCTCGGTTATCATATGACTGTATGCGCTGATGTTGCTTCGTTTGGCTTTGCATTTAAACAAAAATGAGGTGGTGCACCTTTTACAGACAAATACTTCTTCGGTGTTCAGCCACTGGTTTCGACAATGACCGTATATCTAATATACGCCCTCATACAAATGGAAGGGAAGAAACGAAAGATAACAGTCATTTTATGATTGACCTTCCGATGTTGACTGGGCATTCTACTAAATGCCTTCCATGTTAT
>WOVY01000138.1:0-145000 GCA_013436015.1 Rhipicephalus annulatus
TTCATCTTCAGTTAAAGCATCGGGACGATGCCTTTTTTCAGAGGGGGGCAATGCCACGTTCCATTTCCCAAGTTTTTGTTATCGTCCCAAAACACCACACGTATTCTCAGCGCGAACCGCGCCTGCAGTTTTCGAGAAGGTTCCGGACTGTAGTAGATCATTTCGATAAGATCACGCCCACTGTGCGAACGGTAAAGATTGTTCTGGAACCTACGCCACCACCAGCGATAACGCTAGAAACATTTCGACGGCAAGAGTATAAATGCCGACGCGCTTCGCCGCTTGTGAGTTGTTGATCGAAGGCCGACGCTCCGTTCGCCGGTCTAGCTGTCTCTTCTCGAGTCCTCAAGCGAGACCCGGGGTCACGTCACGCGGACGTCGACCCCAGGGTTTCAAGTCGGCAAAAAGAAGTCTACGCGGCACCGGCGTCTTGTACGCGCGACCGCCGCCCTGGGTCTCGGGCCTTGCTGCCTGGAGCCCGCCTACCCCATGCCAGGAGGAGGTGCAAGGTCCCCGGTTCACGCCCGCCGTCCCGGAGTCCCCCTGCGGTCCACCTGGTACCACCAAGACCTGGCGGGCACTCACCTCGGCTGAGCGCTTCCTACCAGAGTGCAGCTCGACTGCACGTTACAAGTCACCCACGAGCCACGCCCAACCGGCGGCTTGCGGATCCACCCACCAGAATGGCCACGCCATTTGAACTCCGGTGAGGGAGAATTGTTTCATGTTTTCCGCGCCCGAGGGCGATATCTCCGTCGATGAGTTAATTGACGCAATTGAAGAGACAGCTGGTGACGACAGCGTATTAGTACTGCAACATATGGGGGGCGCAAAATTTCTTGTATGCACCCGCAATGCTGGCCAGGCGACGAAGCTAATGGGGGCGGAAGGATTTGAAGTGAACGGGGCGAGGGTGCCAGTAGAGGCAGTCGGGCCGCCGGTCACATATGTGAACATTTACCGTTACCCCCGCTTTTCTATCAGACGAGGCCCTTAGCAACGCCTTAGCCCAGTTTGGTAAAGTGAAGGGCATTTCCTTCGCCACCCTAGCCACTCGCCAGACCAGTTAAACGGGGTACGTGTGGTTAAAATTGAGATGTGCCGCCCAGTCCCCAATTTCATCACTATTGCGGGGCACAAAGTCATGTGCGAGTACAGAGGCATGCGCCGGGTGTGCGCGCGTTGTGGTGAAGTCGGGCATATGGCGACTGCGTGCACCACGGCGTACTGTAAGCGGTGCGGCACCTTCGGCCACGATACTGAGGGCTGCTCGGCAGACTGTAAACGTTGCGGGGGGTCACCACGGAACACGCGAGTGCTTTCGTAAGCGCTCATACGCTTCGGCCGCCCGCGGCTTCCCCTCGCTATCTGAATCCGCTTTGTCGCACTCTCAGTCAAGCGGCCCCGCCTCTGCCCGAGCAACTAACTCGCCGCGTATGCAGGTTCTTACGTCCAGTTCCGCATCCCGCACAACCGAGAGGGGAACCCCTTCCGGGGACCGCGACTTAGACTCCGATCTGATTTCAGGTAGTGGCATGGGCGATCCGTCCGCCAGTGAGGGGGAGAGGCTCGGGAGTTTTGACGAGACTACCACCAGGTCGACTGAAACAGAGTCTAGCGATATCGAGACGGGTTCGGCGCAATCGTCCCCCCCCTAAGCCGCCTCCACCCTCGGCGAGCCGGGATGACTGCGGGAATTCGCTGACCGCGGCTGAAGCAACCCCCGAGTCCAACGAGCAGGGAGAGGCCCTCCTTGCTTTATCAAACACACCCGTCAACGTCCGGGTCCCAGTGACCAGCCCGGCCTTGGAGGCCGGCACCCAAGACCCAGCCGGCGACGACGCCCTCATAAAAAGTAAAGGGTATTACTTTCTACCCGGCGACAGCGAATGCGACCATGCTGCACCGACTTCCTCCCCCGCCTCCCATTCGGCACGCCCAAGCCGGAAATCGGACGCGAAAACTGGACAGATAGCCACTGGGCTAGAGCAGAGAGCTCGCTCGCGCTCACGAATACGCCCTGATGACGATAAGCGGTATCTGGGTGAGAGGGCAGCCAGCAAGGAGGCCCGGCAGCGTAGACCCGGGCCAGCAGGCCAAAGCAGTGATAGCGACGCTCCACCACACGCGAAGTCTCAGAAGCTCGAGAAAGACGGTGTGGGCGAAGGGGAACCACCCCCAAGCCCCGAGACGCAAGTCACTGAAGCGGCGCGTCTGCCCTGTCGGCTTCACGGCCCTTTTCCCTTCCCCTCGTTCGCTCTGGCCGCACTATGTCCCACTTGCCTTCCCCTTCTCCTTCTTGTGCAGCGCCCTCCTCGCCCCTTTCTGTCGGCGCGCGGCTGTCGGTTATCTTGCTCGGTGCATTCGCTCACTCCTCTTTCCTGCTCCCCTCCAGCGCTTGGCATCGTGCCCAATCGGCGGATGACGGCCACGCTGCTTGCTAGCCTCGATACTTCCCGCGTTTTGTTTTCTTCTTTTTAAGGTTTTTGATGTCTTTTTTGAAATTGGCTACGTGGAATATCCGAGGGTTTAGAGATAGGGCGAAAACAAGCAGCCATCCTAGGTTTCGCTAGGAACCAGAACATAGACCTCCTCTTTATTCAAGAGGCGAATTTCCGAACGCCGCTGGATGTGGTTAATTTCCGCAGAGATCATCAGATCGACGCCTTTTTCTCTCTGGCGACCACGAGAGCATGCGGGGTCGGAGTAATATTTGTATCAGGCAGATTTCGATCAAAATCCCATTGTATTTTCGGGGCGAATGGTCGGTACATAATGATTGACGTTTTCATCGAAGGCAAAAAGATTCGCATTGTGACGTTTATGCCCCCGTGACAAGAAAACATACGAATAAGTTCTTTCAAGAGATGCACGAACTCCTCCTAGAGCCCATTCCCCACGTACTGGTCGGTGATTTTAATTGCGTGGTAGATTCTAACCGGGACGTGAGAGGGCCAAGCCAAGGAAGATCAACCTACAATGCAAAAGAGTTGGTGAAAACACTTCGGCACCTAAACCTCTCGGACATATGGGTACACCTCTATAAAGACCGCTTCGTAGCAAACCCGTACCTCTGGATCAGCAGGAAGTAGAATAGACCGGATGTACTTTCCGGACCTCCTCCTCCCTTTGGTTGAAGGATGCGAAGTACTCGCGCTCCCGGCCAACCTTAAAGAGAAGACGGATCATGCCCCGCTTGTCACGATGGTAAAGGGATCCCCCGGCCCGCACTCTGATAACAATAGCTGGAGAATAGACGCTGAGCTGCTGAGAGATGAGACTTGCGTAGAAAACTTGAAAGCTGCCATCAGCGTATCAGTAGAAAATGCCGGACATATTACCCCCCCTCTGTGGGATAAACTTAAGGAAGAATGGAAGGCCCTGTTACAAAAAGAAGGCAAAGCCAGAAAAAGACGTCATACACAAAAGATGAAAGAACTTCTTCGCCGAATGCAGATCATCAAGGCAGCCGACACGTTGACCTCATGTACAACAGAGTACCTGACCTCGCTCGAGGAGCAATACAATCAACTCCTCAGAGATACCATGAGGCGACCTAAAAGTGAGCATGGACTGTTGGGCACGGCGACCGGAGTTGATGTGAGGGAAGTACGTGGAAATGGCTGTTTGCGAATTACAGAGGCAAAGCGCTTAGACGGTTCTGTAACCGACGACCCAGCAGAAATTGAGAACATCTTCAGAGACTACTTCAGCATACAGTTCCAAGACACCGAACCAATAGACACCAATCAGGGACCCGACCATGTCAAAGAACTATTGCAAACATCTGCAGCGAATTAAGGAGGAGGAGGAGCCAGCAACCTTAGCGCTGAAGTCTCCCCTGCTGAGCTTCGCGAAGCCATAAGAAGCATGACCCCCAATTCTGCCCCAGGCGCTGATGGCCTGACTGCAGGCCAGCCTTCTATGTGACTTTTCTCGAAGTTCTCGAAGAACCCTTGCTCGCGATGGTAAATGCGATCTTCAGGTCCTTTAAGAAACCCGACTCCTTCGGAGTGGGTAAAATTGTCTTACTACACAAAGAGGGTGCACAACCAAACGAGCCCACGGCGTGGCGTCCAATCACGCTTTTGAACACCGATTACAAGCTGGTAGCCACCATACTGAACAACAGGCTCAAGCTCCTGTTACCGGACATCATTAGCCCGTACCAAACGTGCGCGATTCCAGGAAGGTCGCTTTTTGCGAACCTCACAGTGATCCGTGACTCTTTCGAATACGCGACGACAAGAGGTTTTCAATGGTGTTTTCATTTCCCTAGACCAAGCTAAAGCTTTTGACAGGGTACGACACCATTACCTCTTCGACGTGATGCAGGAGTTTGGCTTACCGGCAAGTTTTATAAAACTGGCAAAACTTTGTACGAGGACCTAACCTGCACCGTTCTGATAAACGGAGTCGCAACGCCGGCATTCAAGTATAGCAGAGGCATAAGGCAAGGATGCCCATTGGGCCCGACCTTTTTTGTCATGTCGTGCGAGCCGCTGATCACAAGTGTTATTGCGCATGAAGGCATCCGGGGCTTCCCACTGACGGGCCAGGAGCACGTGAAAGTGCTTGCATACGCGGACGACATTTCCCTGTTTGTTCGGGATGAAAGCAGCCTCCAAGCCTTCAGTGCGACGTTCACAAGATACGCGCAGGCATCCGGAGCGGCGATAAATGCGGACAAGAGCAAGGCGATGCTATTTGGAACTTTCCCTAGAGAAGCCCTAGGAAACATCGAAGTGGTGTCCATCGTTAAAGTACTGGGAATCTACTTCTCCAGTGAAGGGGTGGCACCAGCCACGTGGCAGAGAGCCCTCGAGAGGGCAAAGCAGGCAGCTGCCTGCATGCGCCTCCTAAACCTTACGTTACGTGAAAAAGCGCTAGCAGCAAGGACCACCGTTTGCGCGTTTGCGTTCTACGCCAGTAGGGTAGCGGTGATCCCTAGGAAAACCGCGAGCCAACTGAACGCCGTGATCACCGACTTGCTATGGGAAGGGAAACCGGCACCAGTCAAGCGACACCTCCTTCAACTACCCGAGGACAAAGGTGGCCTCGGCCTCCCACACGTACAAATGACCAGCCAGATACTGGCCCTCAAGATTACCCGCATGCTTTATTACGCAGCGAGTTACGTTGGGAAGAATCTAATCAACTACTGGACAAGCACCATCACGCACTATCTGGAAAACCACAAACACACTGGCCCGCGCGCGGAAGCGCCCTCACACTTTTACAGGATGGCGGCAACTACGACAAAGATCATAGAAAAAGAAGCCCCGAACTGCGACATTGACAAGGACCCACCCGCCCGAATTGTCGAAGCGATAACAGAAAACCAGTTGTCCGAAGAAGAAGAGGAGCACATCAAAAGCCTAGGACTGTGCAAACAAAAAATCAATAAGTACCGACCGCGCGAAGTACATGACTTCGAGTGGAAGCGCAAGTGGCAAGTTTTGCCCACGAGACATCGCCTGCACCGTTTCGGCATCACGCCGAATAGCCAGTGTCCTAATTGCCGCGCTGAGGAAACGATCTCCCACGCGTTGTTAGAATGCGGGGCGGCCAAGTCGGTATGGCGCCTGGTTGCGAGGTGCTTCAGCATCCGCCCTCCTCCGGCCCTCGAAAGGAATAGGGGCTGCTTCGCAAGGCTGGTGATTTCCATCACATTCTTTGTGATTTGGAAACGCCGGTGCCTTGCTGAGGTAAAGAACACCCCAGTGAGAGCGGCCTACCCAGCACTAGCCATGATCAGGCAGAAAATAGTGCAGTACTTGGCCAAGCAACTGGAAGCTGGCGGGGAGGACCAGTTCCTTCGCCGCTGGCACACAAAGTTTTTTTCGTCAGAGGTGCAAAACTCCGTACCCCCATAATCCCCTACTAACCCCTTCTCCCCAAAGCATTGTGTTACAAGTGTATGTCTAGCACCAGTCGAAGTATTGTAAATATGCCTACCCATGTTCACGATCTGTTGTAAATATATGTATATGTGATTGTAAATACATATATTTGTGGTTTTTTACGAATGTATGCGTAGTTTATATATATATATATATATATATATATATATATATATATGTATATGTATATGTATATATATATGTGTGTATGTATATGTGTATGTATATGTATATGTATGTATGTATGTATGTATGTATATATATTTATGGATCTGTGTATGTGCCGCTAGTTTCCTCTATGGATAATGGAGTTTGTATGCCCCATAGTGCACAAGAGGGGTGTCTAAACGAGCACTGTATGAATAAATGATGTAAAGAGTTTTTTGAGTTTGAAGTTAATAAACTTCTCTTTGTATCAGTCCGAGACTGCTATCTGTGCGAGACTGCTGCTGTAATTGGACTTTCCGTTTACCAGGCACATGTTCGCCCAAATAAACAATTAAATCCCAACAAGAAGTCTTCTGTCTTCGGCCTAGTCACGACCCCATGACAATATGATATACAACGAGCTTCTATTCTGCTCTTTCACTTTTCAAATTTCTCACTCTTGCCATTGTGGTATGAAAAAATATTTACGTTTCAGATTGATACCTTGGCGGTTCTTTTTGATGATATACTGCTGGAGCCTGCTGAATGCATGCAAGATATGATTCATCCGGAGTCAACGAGGGACTGCATTTTGGATTACCTTTGGCGGCTATTTTGCAAAGAAGTTTGCTAAAATGAGCTGCAAGGACTGCCTCCAAATACTTAGAAGCAACTCCCGAGAGCCAACTGCATTGACTGCAATTAAGACGAGAGGATTTTTGCAAGCGCCATCGGAGCAACTATTGCGCCTCTTGCAAATTGTGGAGGAACATGTTGAAATGCGCACTACAGACAATATAGCCTGTGCCAATGTCTACATGAACATTGTTGAAAACATCTTGCTGGACGACCGCACTTCCTCGGCCAGTGTTGCCTGTGGAACACATTTTGTGAGCACCACGGCAGAAGTTGTGCACTTTTTTATTAAGTGCCGTCTGCACATTTTTACGCGCGAACAAAACGAACCGTTTCGTGCTGGTGGTCGCCCATCCTGTCCGGCCAGAGGAGGGAGAAAACCAGGGGCATAAATTTTTTTTCAGTGATCTTTTTTTGTGCCATTCACTCTATCTCCCAACTTTTTATTCACAGTTTCATCCACGCAGATTTCAATAAACTCTATGTACCTGTGCTCATGGCAGTTTGGAATTCTTGACAATTGCCAGTAATTGCAGCAAAAAAATATGCCGAGAATTTCGCCCACATTTCCTTGCAAGGCGCAGCGTTGTTGCAAAGTTCGAAATGCTGCCCACTGCTAGGTAAGTGGCACACAAATTTATCTCCGTTAGGCAGAAATATTTCGCACATAAAAAGCTGAAAAAATTGAAAGAGATATCTAAGTGGACAAAGAAAAGAAAGTGTTTGGTTTAAGCCTGAAAGCGAGTATACAGAAATCGAGAAATGTAAAAAATGTCACGAACACATCCGTCACTTCACAGATACTCTCAGTGAAAACATTGCCAGCAATCAATAACTTGGGCAATTTGACAACGCGCATCATGTACAATATTGACAATACTAATTGCTGCTATGATTTGTTAGCAAGAACACGGAGAACGAAAATATCTGAAGAAGTGTATTTGACGGCAAACGCTTCTGCGAACGCGCACCTGCCCTACCAAGCGCGGCAGATCAATGCCCTCCTGTATACGGTGGCGCCTCTGGTGGCCACTTTTGTCCCTATATTGAACTTTCGCGGGAGTTTCATGACCAGTAAAAAGTATTGAGGGACCATGGTCTTACTGACACAGGCAGTTTTAAATGTTTCTTGCGTGCATCAGTGGCGGCACGATGCGGCATCGGATGGTTGAGGAACCGGTTGAATTATATACGGTTTTGGAAACAAGCATGCAAACAGACAAAGGCATCAGCTCTCTTCTGTGGGGTGACTATCGGCGGTAGTTAGAGCAGATTGTGTACATGTATGTCGAAATCAAAAGACTCTCTCCAGCCCTCCCCAAGCGTATGTTCGAGAAAGTAAAACTAAAGTAATCGCAGTAAAAGAAATACACTAAACGACGGGTACAGCGGCCTTTTGGAGCAATGGCCTCTCGTCGCACCATTGAATGAACTAGCCATCGAAAACGCATCAATGCGACGACCCGCCCGATCCGAGAAGACATCGTTAATCTCTGTTAAGCTTAGATTACGTAGTCATCATCAGGGCAAAGTGCGTTAAACAAGTGAAGGACAGCTCCGCTGGCAACGTAAAGAATACGCAGCATCTTTTAAATGTGAAGCATTTCTTACCGAACTTCGGCGAATTTGAGCGTATCTGTCTATCTATCCATCTATTTATCTATCTATCTATCTATCTATCTATCTATCTATCTATCTATCTATCTATCTATCTATCTATCTATCTATCTATCTATCTATCTAGCCGCCTACGACTTTAAGCCCTCCTACGCGTATCTGTCTATCTATCCATCTATTTATCTATCTATCTATCTATCTATCTATCTATCTATCTAGCCGCCTACGACTTTAAGCCCTCCTACCCGTTTCGATAATGATATTGATACCAAACTTGGTGTGGCATAACTTGGCTGTATGAAGAATATGTTTGACTAGTCATGACATGTATGTCATGAATGTCCTCATTTACTTTTAATGGTCCTGCAGCTCTTGCGGAGGTTTCGTTCACATCGCATGTTGCAAAACTGGTATGGTATGACATGATTTCATGGCGAACACAAGCGACAGACCCTAACATGAAAATCATGACATGAGTGTCACGTAACAACATGACTACAGCCACGCTTAAGATGCACTCACGGCTGTTTCGCTGGCGTCACATATACCAACTTTGGCATTACGGTACGTGAATGGATGACGACGGTATGTGACTGGTGCAAAAAGGATAATCATAAGATGCGTGTCATGTATTAACATAACTACATGCCATATTCATGATGCGCTCGCGCCCGTTTCGCTAGCTTCACTTATGCGAAATTTGGTATTACGGAACGTGAATAGATGACGAAGGTATGATACTGGTGCAAACATGATGAATTTATGCGCGTCATGTAACAACATGACTACATATGCTACACTCATGATGCACTCGCGGCCATTACGCTAGTTTCACATGTATGTACCAAAGTCGGTATTACGCGACGATAACGGACGACATAAGTAAATGACACATCCAATCGTGATAATCACGACACGCGTGTGGTGTAACAACAGGACTACATGCCACACTCATGGTGCACTCGCGGCTGTTTCGCTAGCTTCACATTTGCCAAGTTTGTTATTACGTGACGTCAATGGATTGCGAAGTTATGTGGCTGGTGCAAACATGATAATCATGAGATGCGTGTCATGTGAGAACAAGACTACATGCCACAGCCAAGGCGCCAATACATTTCGACGTGATGCGGTGCGCGTGCTCGCCAGCGTTCATTTCGTCGCGTCACGGCGGCGTTGCCACGCCAGGTGCCGGTCCTGCCATAAACTCGCAGGAGCGCCGCGCGTGCGTGCTTCAGCGCGTCCAGTGTCCCTCCGTCACGAAAAGAGGAGGACACAGTTTCGTCTGCGTAACGCTTCGGCGTGAATGTCGCGCTGGTTGCCGTCGGGTCGTGCCGACGGACGCGGGTCGCGCCTGCCGTCAGATTATAGAGTGCTCGCGTTTTGTTAGCGCATTCTGCCAGCGTGCGCGTGCGTCAACGCAACATTAGAGTATATTGGGCCCTTTTATTTATTTATTTATTTATTTATTTAAATACTCTCAATGCCATTTGCGGCGTTACAGAGAGGAGTGGTTACAAGTTAGAGATGGCAGTCTTGAATGATGCATGATCAGGGTTGCTGGCGATGGAGGCAGGAAGGTGGTTCCATTCGGATGAAGTCTTCGGCACGTAGGAGTGGAAGTATATGTTGGTATGGCAGAATGGCACATGGACTTTGAAGTTATGGTCGATGCGAGATGAAACGTAAGAAGGTGACGAGAACAATGTGCCCTTTATTTCAGGATTCATAAAAAAAATTTTGTGAAAGAGACAGAGTCGGGCCTGTTTCCTCCTGTTAGAAAGGGTAGGAAGGTCTAGAGAATTTTTAATTGATGAGATGCTAGCGGTACGGGAGTAATTAGCGACAATGAAGCGAGCTGAGCGATTTTGGATGGCTTCCAGTGCATTAACAAGTGAACAAGAATGAGGATCCCAGATTGATGAGGCGTATTCGAGTTTAGATCTGACTAGTGTTTTATAAAGAAGAAGTTTTAATGAAACAGGTGCTAATGAAAAGTTACGGCGCAAGAAGCCGAGAGTGCGGTTAGCATTGTTAATCACATAACTGACATGATTATTCCATGTTAAATTGTTATCTATGTGAACACCTAGATATTTGTAAGTATTGACAGACGACAACAGAAAATTAGAAATTGAATAAACAGGGCTAGTGCAGTCAGTACTTCCTCGAGAGATCCTCATTATTTTACACTTGTCAATATTTAGTTTCATTGACCAGAGTGAGCACCAAGATGTAATGTTGTCAAGATCAGATTGAAGTAGTGATGAATCATGAGAGTTAGTTATTATGCGGTAGATGACACAATCGTCGGCAAATAGCCTGATTGTTGATGTAATGCTGGATGGAAGGTCATTAATATAAATTAGAAAGAGTAAGGGTCCAAGGACAGAACCTTGCGGCACACCAGAGATTACTGAACAATTGCGTGAGTCATGATCGTTAGCTGTTACATGTTGGGTTCTGTTAGATAAGAAGCATTCGATCCATCGTAATGTGTTTGAGTCAATATTTAGCATGCTTAGTTTTAGTAGGAGTAAACGGTGAGAAACGGTGTCAAAAGCTTTTTGAAAATCAAGGAAAATGCAATCGATAATGGAGCCAGTGTCAGAAGCTGAAAATAAGTCGTTGGTGAAGAGAAGTAGTTGGGTTTCACATGAGTAGTGTTTCCTAAAACCATGCTGACTGTTATGAAAGAAGTTATTTTCTTCGAGAAATATAATTAAGTTAGAATAGATTATGTGTTCGAGAAGCTTACATGGAATACTAGTCAAAGTGATGGGCCTGTAGTTAGAAGGATTAGATGAGTCACCTGGTTTAGGCACAGGAACCACCTTCCCCGCCTTCCAGTCACTGGGCAATGAGGCATTTTGTAATGACTGTGAAAAGAGCTGTGAAAAAATGACTGAACAATAAGTGGCAATTATTGCCAATAAGTGGCAATAATGATGCTCTTGCGGTCGTTTTGCTAGCTCCACATATATCAAATTTCGTGTTACGTGACGTCAATGGATGACGAAATATATGACTTGTACAAACATTATAATCCTTACATGCGTGTAATGTATGAACTTGAAACATACCACGCTAATAGCGTGTTCGCCGCCGTTTCCCTAGCTCTACATAAACAAAATTTGGTACACAGTAAAGATTTTTGCACCCAAAAGGGTGTAAAAGGGTGCTTTTACGAGAAAGCACCCTTTGCAACACCCTTTAACGCCCATAAATGGTCGATTGAAAAAAAGCACCCTTTTGTTTGGGTGCTTGCCTCGATAGCACCCTAAAATAGGCTCTAAGGGTGCTTTTGGGCCTGAGAAGGGTGTAGGTGCCGATTCATCGGATGGAATATGCAGCATAAGAAGAACACATAATTATAATATTTGGAATTTTACGTCTCAAAAACCTCGATATGATTATGAGGGTCGTCGTTGTGGAAAGCTGCAGATTTTCACCATTTGGTGAAAATCTGCAGCTTTCCACAACGACGACCCTCATGAGCGCTCATATCGCACAGTGCAAAGGCTTCCACATTTTCGCCTCCGCCTTAATTCGACTGCTACGGCCGGCATCAAACCCGCGACCTTCGGATTGGCGGCTGAGCAGCGCCGCTACTGCACGAATATGTGGACCTTGCGTTAAATGACGGCCTAATTGACTTAGAATGTGTGAAGGTGCTCTCCGAATACAGCAGAATGTCAGCAGAAGCAAATCGCGTTTCATCTATAATGGCAATTAACTGCAATCCATGTTACGAAAGCTTTCCTTAGCGTTGGTTATAAGCTACATGTTTGCTGTGGATTATATACAGGAACATAATGTTCGCCCGAGTATGGGTGTGTGTGCCTGAGCCTGCGCATGTGTTCGCGTGTAAGCGCGATTGTGTGTACACCCGTGCATGTGTGCGTGCGCGTGTATGTGCGAGTCCGTGCTTGTGTTAGCGTGCCTGTGCACATGTGTACGCCCATGCATGCGTGCGTTTACGGTCGCGTGTGTGTGTTGCCGTATGTGTGTATACGTGTATGTGTGTGCGCCTGTGAATAAGTATGCGTGTGTATCAGCCCGTGCGCCCTCAAATTTCGTGTGTGTGTGCGGGGGGGGGGGGAGGGGCACTGCTTCTTAGTGTTTAAGGTTCCAGACTTGTTCAGACTGGGAGTCTATATGGAAGGTGGCTTAAGAAATGGCGGTGGTCAACACACTGTACACGGACTATTCAGTACATGGAAAACAGCTGCACACTTTCGTACAAATCATTGCTTACGAACTTGCTGTGGTAGCTGATTAGGTCCGCTGAGGCGCTTCTACGCTCGAAAACGTGGGTTATGACCAATTCACACGGAAAACTGTCACTGCACTTATGCACAACCATCGTTTATATTAACAACGTTTAACAAGAACGTGCCCTGCCTTTGCTACAGGTGCTTAGCTAGCTCATTGGGCAACCATATGGAATTATGTGCTGATCATGTGGTCAGCATAAAGTTTGTTATAACAACCTCGGCACGTTTCGTGGTGCGTGACAAGCCTTGTAATAAACATCCGCGACTGTGAATTAATTTGTTCCAGCTTCGACTACGCATTCAGTGTTTGCGGCACCATACGCGGAATAGCCAGACACAGACAATGCGAAAAGAAATTCCTCTGGAAAAAGGTGTGGCGATGCTCTCCCGCTAATGCCACCGAGGACGAAATAATTATTGTTTCTGGCCATTCCATGGTGCACTTTGTTTTCCGCAAGTTTTGCTTCACTATTTTTCGCCCACTGCAATCGCATTCCGTCAAAATACTCAAAGAACCCGAGGCTGGTAAATAATCTGCGTCGCTGTGCGACTGGCTGGGAGGAGAGTTGCCGTTTACAAGGAGTCATTCCGCACCGAACGGCCGTCCGCCATATGCGCCATAGCGTTTGATTTCGGCGCCGCCTTGCCGGGTTTCCCGCTCCTCCCCCCCCCCGCTCACCCCGGCCAGCGTTGCTCCCACAACGGCGGCGTACATAAGCGAAGAGTTGCGTCACCGAACACCTGCGTGGACAGCTGCGGCGCCGCCACGCTGCCGCCAGTGCCTCCTCCTTCTCTCTCTCAACGTTGCTCCCTCTGTCTCATCGTCTTTCAAATGCGTTGCGTTGGTCTGGGGTCTTGGTCGCTGTGTGTGTTCTAGCGAACAGGCGCATATTCAATGGTGGTCACGCATGACACCGTGTTCGAAGTGACGCTCGGATTAAGGAATATTCATGGAGTGGCGGGCACGGACAACGTGGGCCTGTTAACGGTGAGTGTACTGTTTTCGTAGGTAGTAATCATACAGCGCTAGCTGGGCACCTGCAGCAGCTCTGCCGAAGTAGGCTGCCAGCCAATTACAACAGCATGCGTTCGCGGGCCTGTTGCAGATGCCCGATTAAACGTGTGACTTAACGAGTTCACACTGCTATGCGCGATGTTGTGTAAGTGCCTGCATCACTCATACAGTGAGTGATGTGATCACTTAACAAGGGCGGGATTAGTTGCTGATCGCACATTGTCTCTACACTGCACAAAGTGATTGATATTGTTTTAAGATGTGCTTTGGGCTACATCGTAATAACATTTCTATTAATACTCAAATGTGCAACATGCTTCTGTAGGTGTAAGCGTAAAAAAAGAAAGAAAAAGCAAAAATTATGTACAGAGGCGCACTGTACGAAATGGCTTTTTTTTTGCTTAAAGACGGTATAGTTGGAGGTGCTGATATGCCACGATGCTCCCAGCACGTGCGCCTCGGTCTTTTAAGCTATTTAGGACAAGTGCCACCAGCAACAGGGAAAGATCTAGCAGACTTCCAAAGGCGCGTTGTTGTGGCCATCGCCGTGCGTTGTTTTCCCTCGTTTCTGTTTGCTGTTTTCGTGTTTTGCCTTCATCTGCGATAACGTTCGGCATTATAACAGAATCGAGAGAGTATACGTGACTGTTGGAGCTATGTGCGGTTGCTCTAGCATAAGCCATGGCTGCTGCAACGTAGTCGGCGTCCGCGCGCGTTGCCGCGTTCGAGCGCTCTTACTTGCGTGATTGTGTTTAACTGAGTATTTAGGCACGGGTTACGTTTGTAGATCCCGTAGTCAATAATCGCTAATAGCGTGCCCCTAATTGCCATCAGAGGATGGGCTTGGTTGTCGAAATATGCCAGACGCTTTTTCTGAAAGCAAGCTTTGAATTTTTTTTTAAAAGAAGTACTTTCATACGTGCAAGGCAGTGCCTATTGCAGGCCCGCAACTCTTTGAAAACTGGACGAGCTATCACATCTTTTATCAAATTGAAATGAATTAAGATGATTGAATTATAGATGACGAATTTCTGTGCTAGATTAGGTGCACAAAACACATGTTCGCAGCCCTACGTCTTGAAAGCAGGCAAATAGGAAGCACAGCGTCAAATTTGGATTAGATTCCATTGACGGAGCGTCTTGTGAGGGTAGAAAGAACGAGAAAATTGTTCATTTTTGATGCCCTTATAGAGGCAGTCAGAATTGCACTGATTGGTGACTTGTAATAATTCCTCAGATTGTTAGAGGCGTGATTAAAGTCAGTAAATCTTTTAGTTTTTTTTTGCAGACCTCTTCGCTAGTGCCACGCCCGAGATCATTTGTTCTCATGTAAAAGAGAAACCAGAGATGTCTTCACTGTTTGTACATGAAGAGGTGAGTTTCTTGTGCATTTTGATTAATGTTACATGTTCTGAGCGTTGTACTTTAGGAATTGTTTTTCACACTGGCTCACTACCCTATAAGGAATTTGATTCTTAGGTGAGTTCAGGCTTTTGTAAGTGCCATTTTCGAGCTGTAGTCTTACACTTCACCTCATTTCGGGAATTTGCTGTATGCTGGAAAACTCTTATCTTTATCATACGAAATTATTAGAATGTATGGGTTGTATGCTTCGAGTTCAGTGTAATGTCAATTACACGCCATTTCGAAGGATACACACTGCACATTCTTTATATATGGTGCTGCCAGAACAGCACGAACATCCTTTTATGAGAAGTCATATTTGCTCTTATTACAGGATGAGAGGGTGCCGCTGACGTCCTGCGTAGTCTACCCCCCGGCACCAGTCTAGAGCAGGCCTACTTCCTGAACCTCCACATGGATAACCGAAAAATCTTCCGTGTCAGTAATGACGAAGAAGGAGTGACAGCACTGATGAGTTGATTTTTTTTATTTTCTACATTGTCTACGGCCGCAAGGCCTTTAACAACCACCGTGAATGAGCGGATTTTTTTCGGCGTGAGTTTGGAGTTTATCAAAGAAGTTGTTCAGGCAGTACGACGCTGAAAATTTTAGTGTCACAATGCCTGAACAACTTTTTCTAGTGTGGTCATGGTAGATGAACAAACATTGTTATTTGTGTAAGTTATTTTGCTTAAATATAGCTGGACCATTCCATGCCAAACGTCCCAGCCACTTTGGTGACCATCTGAATTGTATTTGAAAAAAAAAGTGCTGACTTACTGCGTTGAAAACAGTGAACTGCTAGAATATTTCAGCGAGAAAAAAAGTTTTGTTCATGTGGCTGGCTTATAACTTCCTGGCATAATGCCGTCTGTGTGCTGTTTGTGGAATATTTCGTTTTAAAACTACCGCTTATTTTTTCTAAAGCAAATTCGGTCTACCTGTTAAGTAAATGTGCTTCTGTAAGGTATTTGAAGCTCAATAGTAATAGTGCAATTTTTTAGCCACATTCGCTTCCAAGAATAAAGCCAAAATGTGTTATGTTTGCACTTTTTATTGCAATATTGCACTTTGTATGAATATCTGAGCAGTGAATATTTACACCACAGAAGGTATATTTTGAAAAAAAAAATATCTTTAGACCTCTCAAGCTGCTGAAATATACGAGAAAATATCACGAATTTCACACAATTGTGATTTTTGTCCGTATTGAGATGCAATTTGCTCCATGTTGTGATACAATGAAAACTCATCATTATACCTAAATTGTAAGAAAGTGAAATTCTTTCTGTAATAAAAATCTTATCGCAAAAAGGACAGGAAAGAGCGCTGTCAACTGAATTTTATTGAAGGTGCTACGAGCGTTTTTATACTGAGCACAAGACCAGGGCTCATCTGCAATAACACATGTGTGACCATGACAAAATAATTTTAACCGAGAAAAGAATACTCTTTTTCGGAAAAGATAAGTGAAGGTGTACTGATGCATTGATCCTTGGCCTTCATGATAAAGAGTTCTAAAATCTCTCATTTTTCTGCTCGCTTTTTTTTCAAAAACCGTGTTTTATGAAACCTAGGACTACATTTACATTCTTTACGGTGTCCGGCCATGAGACTACTATAGCTCTTCTTAACATTTAAAGCATGCTGTCTTGCTTGATCATTGAAGCATTGCCCAGTTTGTCCTGTTTACTTTTCCACATGTTAGCGGTATCTTATACACATTAGATTGGCATTCAGTAAACCTATTCTAGTGACGAATGGTGCAAGATTGACTATTCCTGTTGCTGTAAGTACATGCACTTTTGAAAGCTTGCAAGGGGTGAAAAACAACAATGTCATATCTGCTGGCTCTTTTCCTAAAATTGTGAGACACCTTATGTACGTAGTACCGTGTGACATGCAAAGGTGATTGGTCATTCTCTTTTTCTTTTGGTCCTGCTTCCTTTAACTTTACTTTCTGCAGGAGGATTTCACAAACAAGTGTGATGATGCTGTTGGGGTATTGGCTTGTGCTATCAGCCCAGGAGTGCTAAGAATGTTTTGCCTTTTGATAGTGGGCATTCAAAATTAATAGAAAGAGGAATTGATACCACATGTACTCAGGCCACCCTTCAGAAGTCATGTTCACACAAGGGTGAGGTCAGGTTTAAAAACCAGATTAAAAGACTAGAAGATGCTGGGTATTCCAACAGAATCATCACACCCGTTTGCAAAACCCTCCTGCAGAAAGTAAAGTTAGACAGGACCAACAAAAAATAATGACCAAAACCTTTGCATGTTATACCACATCATGTGTCTCACAATTAAAAAAATAGCCAGCAGATATGATATTAGCGTGTTGTTTTCCACCCCTTGCAAGCTTTCAAAAGTGTGTGTACTAAACAGCAACAGGAATAGTCAATCTTGCCCCATTCGTCACGAGAATAGGTTTACGTAATGCCAATTTAATGTTTGTAGAAGTATTTTTTATCAGGTAAACCAATGATCAGTGCATCACTACACGTTCACTTATCCTTTCCGAGAGGGAGTATTCTTTTCACAGTTAAAGATTATTTTGTAGTGCTCACACGTGTCGTCGCGCATGAACACGGTTCTTGTACTCCGTATAAAAGCGCTCGTAGCACATTCATTAAATTCAGTTGACAGTCGGTGCTCTTTACTGTCCTTTCTGTCTCTTCCGAAAGTTGTCGCGCTGTGACTAGCACACAACCACGATGAACCAACTCTCCCAAATTAAGCTATTGTTACGTAACACGTAGACCGAGTTTCGATGAAAAGAAGGAGCGGTGCTTTTAAAATAAAATTTTTCACATACAACACCTAGACGGCATTCCAAGTAGTTCAGAAGGCAGCCACGTGACCAAATATTTTTCTTCTCCTAAATATTCCAGAAGTTCACCATTTTCAATGCAGCACGAGTTTTTCGAATACATTTGAGATGGTTGCCAAAATGGCTGGGACATTTGGCATAAAGTGACCCAGCTGTGTCATTAGCCATAATTATGCATTACCTCTTTTGTTTTTTGTGTGTTTTGACTCAGTTTTGTGTTCGTTTTTAGCTTATTGTGTTTCTGATCATTGTATTGGTTTCTTAAGTATTCGCTAAAGTTATATGTGCAAAAACCTGTATATGTTTGCATGTACATCATTTCTCATAACCAATTGTTGTACATCCAGGAATACAAAGCCTAATCTACTGTGATTATATACATTTGAAAACACTATCCATATATATTTTTGTGTGCATCACTTCTTGGGAACGATTGTGTACATGAAGGCGTATACAGTGAAATCATGGTGATTGTATATATTTGAAAGAATCATAAGTATATATATGCCTGTATTTCATTCCTATTAACCGATTGTGTACATGAAGGAGTATTAAACTGGAAACCACTGGGATTGTAGATACTTGAAAGAATTCTAGGGATATATTGGCGTATATTTCATTTGTAGTCTCTATGTACTTGAAGCAGTATACTAAACTGAAACCAGTGTAATTGTATGTTGCAAAGAATTGTCAATGAAGTGAAACTGAATAAATATAATAAACATTTGAGGTGTTGCATGTGTAGTGTACGTATACGTGAACGTATATCTGGTGAAAAAGTTGTGTGGCAGAAGAAAAGTTTGTTTTATTTGCCTATTAAATAAACGCAATATGCAAGGGCAGCAAGGCTTCATTTTTTGTAACGCGCATTATGCATATACTGTGAAGTATATATAGATCCAGCACAAGTTCATACACGATGGCACGCGTTTATATTTTTGCCCAGACGCAATGAATGGAGCTCGACAGGTGGCGCACCATTGATCATGAGGACCACTTTCTTCAAGTAGTGTGTAATCAGTGCATGCTGATATCTATTAGTGCAGTCTAAAAGAATACTGCCCCCCCCCCTGCCATGGGCACTCAACACCCTTGTGCACCCTTCTCGCACCTTCCTCAGAGGGTGCTAAAAAAGTGATGGACATCGAAGGCACCCTTCCTTAAGGGTGTTTTTTAACACCCTACAGTTTTTTACATGTACACCCTATTCTAAGGGTGCATGAAAAAGCACCCTTTTTGGAAGGTGCTGAATTAACACCCTCAGGGTGTTGTCCACGGGACAAGCTCATTTACACCCTTCTGGGTGTAAAAATTTTTACTGTGTATCACATGACGTAAATAGATGACGAAGGTAAACGACACATCCATACATGATAATCATGACACGAAAGTTATGTACGGCATCATTTACCTGCATCTCGTAACGTTGTGCTGATTTTAAAGTTACATATCAACCTTTCTTACTCGTGCTTCGCATATCATCGATTCCCACTGCACGTGGGATCTGCCAGTTTTTTGTACATTCATAATTAAATTTCAATTTTGCTTAATTTGCTGAGCGTAGTTTTTTTACTGTAGATGTTTTTGACTGCATGCCTATGGGAATGATTTTCATGTTAAGCTCCATATGCCAGGCAGCCTTGACGCAAGATAACATTGAGTCAACATTTTTTTTTCCTTTATGTGCATGTCCGAACCTGCTTGCGATATGCAATAGGTATTTTTTTTCTGTAAGTTCTCCTGCTTGTTGGCAACACGATTTCACACGCGTCATTTTCCGGGCAGACTTTCCCGCAACCTTGGGTAGCGTTACAATTACACTCAGATTTTCGATAGCACTGAAGTATTCCACAGAGATTTTATTGTGCAATCTGTGAGGACCGTTAAGGTAATTATTGTTTTAAAACGTTCACTTGGTGTAAATGGGAAATGAACGTGTGACCAGACTATACTCACATAGAAATAGTTTGTTCACTGCGTATATGCGCTAGAAAACTTTAATACGCGCGAAAACGCGTAATGTTCTTTTTTTCGTAGCTTTAGTCACTCTGCCTTCTGAAACGATTGGGTTGCGGCAAGATGTCTTCTGTTATTTGCAAGCGTGTAGTAGTCAATTCCTTTTACGTCAACAGATTCAGAGCTGTATAGAATATTTCATCGCGTACAATAGATTTGCAACGTATAAACTGTTCTAACTAGTACTTACATTAATGTTTGCAGCACTTACGATGGCGTGAACAAGGCCATCCTCGTCGCACACAAAATCTTGAGTGATCGGTTCACTAGTGATCGACGAATGCACTCCGGTCTTTCTCAGAGCATACCACACTATTATATTTTCTCAGAACGCGTGAACTCCGACAAAAACTGCTATCACATGCAACACGTGTTTACTTACGCTGTACTGTGCACCATCCGTGCCTGTCGGTTGTCGTTTCGGGCATTGTGTTGCAATTCGTTGGAATTTCACAGATGGCATCAACTTTTTCACGTTCAATCGCGTTGGTAGTATGGCATCACAACGCAACAGAAACTACCAGCCTTCTGTATGAGCGCAATCACAAACGCGGAACGTTTCACGCGCAGAGTAAGATACTGCAAGCGCAACCTTACCGGCACCTGAAGAGAGCGGATGTGTACACGCAAATCTTTTCGCCAGGGGAGAAACGAGCGCTAGTGTGCTAGGCGGAGCTTTACCAACCGACAAGTATCGTCACTGAAGTTCTCGTTGATCGCATTCAATGTCACTGCCTTAACTTTGCTGAACGCGTTTCTCCTTAGCAATGCGAAGTCACCCCCTTGAAATACGCTGCCCACACGTATTGATAAGTAGTTCCTGTTCTGTGTTAATCAGCACTCATCTATGAGACCCGATGGCCACACTGATATGCCATAAGGTAAAGCTTGATGATTATTTCTCAAAAGGCGACGCTGCTCCCAGTGCACGCTCGCCAACTGGCGAAAAAGCTACAGAAACTGAACAAAGGGCTCCCAGCGTAGTTCTGCACTGCCTTAATACGACTCTTGTGCCGAAAGAACCCCTGAAAACGATCAAAGCATGATTCATGCACGAAAACCGCGATTCCTGACAACGACATTAAGCTTTACGTGTTTAACGGGCCAGGATGACAAGACTAGACGACGTTTTCTAATGACGCCATAGAAACCAAGCGCTAACTACAACGTTCCCTCATTCAGTAAGCGCAAACTGAAGTTCGAACCTCACTGGCAAGAAATATTTTCCTGGCAGGTGTATTCCAAATATCAGGTGTACCTCTCCGCAAGACGTGTGCTTTTTGGAAAAGAAAGTTCAGGCAAGGAGACTCACCCACTTTTTGGTGCAAGCTTGGTCCTCTCGCCGTTCACACGTTGGAAGAACGCGCTTGAAAATGTCAAAAGCCTCAACGAGTATGACAAGTACAAGACCACAGCGCTATGCGCAACGAATATTTCAGAAGAACTCAAAGGCGAGTCAATCACAGAAAAGATGGAGTCATCAGCGCAAGCACAAAAGAAAAGTAACAGAAAAAAGACTGATCTCTGTCATAGACACTGAGATCTTCTGTGGGCGACAAGGTGATTATGAGAGACGGGTATGAGAACCACAATATGATTATAGGAGGCGCCATAGTGGAGCGCTCCAGAAGGATTACCACTATGAGTCTTTAACGTGCATTTAAATCAAAGTGCACGGCCTTTTCACGAACAATGAAAATACGACAGGGATTTCATCCTGCAACCGGCGGGCCAGCAATGTAGCACCAAAAGCACTGGAACACCGTGGCGGGTAGTAAAAAAGACGGTTTGGGTAAAATAACTACGCACTAATTTTCCTCCTGCTGTAAGGGCGCAAGTTCAACTCATAAAAACATATTTGTGAAAATCACTTTCACTCCGTGCAAGAGTGATTTAGTTCTCTGTCGTTGCCTACTACTTTCTTTTCGGTGGCACCGTTCACTTGCAGACGTGATTCGTGGATACCAAAGATGCGACCGGCAATGCAACAACGCAAGTTCGAATGTGACCTTTCTCGTAAATTTTAGGTAACACGTATATATGATATGTAATGCGCAGGATAATCATCGCGTCAATTGAAAAAAGATAATCAACAGTATTCCAATATGCGATGTGCCCGTTTGTTGTGTGAAACATTGCTTGCGCTATTTGCCTCACTGCTGATCAACAATACTTGTGCTCATTACAGCTTCCCATATTGCATTTCTCATTACGCTGTTTAGGTTTATCATCATAGTCTCTTTATTTGCCAGCTTAAGTTACATGATGAGTATTTCAGTAGGCCTTTCAAAGGTTCTGCTTGGCCTGCTCGTTTGCCTGCGTTGCACCTTCGTCACTAGACAACACTTCGGAGTGCCTTTAGCCGATAGGGCATATTAAAAATACATGTGTATATATTGTACATTCGCATACAAGTGAAGTTCGGTAGATATGTTGAATATTCTATCACGCGCGCGTGTGTTCGTGTGCGTGCGTGAGTGTTCACATATATGTATATTTAGATGTTAGCGGAACGTGCGAAGGTTCAAGAGAAATTATAGCATCTGGCTTGAGTATATCTTAGAACACGTTCGAGAAGTAACACTGTACCCAAGCGACAATTTGTTCTCGGCAAGAGGTCGGCAAGAGGTCTGTGGCCGACTGCGAAGTGGTTGGCCCGCCCTTGGCAAGCAACGTAGGGCTGGTCTTGGGGATTGACAGTGGCTCACGCCGGCCGACGTCGGAACACAACGTATGCCCGACCGCGTTGGCCGACGAGCCTGAGTGCGTGCCGCACGTGGGTAGACCACGACCCGACCTTATGTAAGCGTCGATTTACCGTCGGCTGCAGGTCGGTTGTCAACGTTCCTTGCTCTGCTTTTTTTTGTATTTTGTGCACATGACATTGGCTCGGTGCACATGTAAGACGAAATTAAACGTGCCTAAAGTATGCACTTGTTATCGTGTAAGTACGTAACACGCAATAAAACAAAGACGAACGTAAGCTTTCTCACTTTATATGTTTATTCCACAGTTGCATAAATACACTATGTTTTCATGCAACCTTGCTCGCGTGGAACGATTTGCAGCAGGCCTTGTGCAATTAACCATGCAGTCGGTGGAGTGGTATTCCTGCTAGATCAGTCCTCTCTTTTCGGTTAATTTTCGTGCTCTCTACCGTCAATACGTATTCAGTGTGCGACGTCTTACAACCGAGATGCGTGACTTGTATCGTTCCGTTAATTGTTGAGAAGAGGCGAAAAGAACAAACCGAACGAATAATATTTAGAAAAAAAACAGACTATTTACATGACTAGTTGGACAGTCACCTGCGCATATAAGCTCCACGAGCAAAATTCGGCAAAACATTTTGTGGGTGTATACACAAGTAAGAAAAAACTGTGTATTTACAATAAATATGTCAGTGCATTGAAATTCTGAAACGAGCTTGAAGCCCCAGAGCACACTGTTTCCTCATAATATGTCGCTAGAGAACAAACAATATAACAAATAAATTAAAGACAACGCATCTTACCTTCAAGGTGGGCCAGGCAGATATTTTTTATTCGGCGTTTACAGCTTATTTGCGACCTATTGTAATGTGAAAAAATTGCGTAGGACTTCAGCAACTCAACAAACCGTGCTTTTCACCAGATTTTCTCTCAGTACGGCGAGACCAGGGCATCACGCTATCCACATTTTTTGCAGTCCTTGTGGCAGTGCTCCTTGAAGGAAAAAAATAGCAATATTTGTCACGCTTTTTCGATATAAACGAATGAACGAAAAATCACGAAAGGCGTATATTTACCTATTTACCCTTAAACAGTCAACAACGACTGATACAACAGCCGTTCATCTGAACCATTCTTATCCGTCTGCTAGAAGAGACTAGCTGATTGACACATCAGTTGCGCAGATCAAAGTGATTTTTCTCAAGAGAGAAAAATTGCAATGCACCAGGAAACAAAATGCCACTTACGAGTACGTATAAAATCCTCGGTGGCGGGACACGGCTGCTTCTAGGAACATAGCAAAGGAAATGCTGCTCAATGCATGCGCGTCACTTTGCATGGCAGTGCTTCGGCAAGTCCTTGGAACGAAATACTGTAGTATCTTTCCTAACAAAAAAAAGTAGTAGGACAAAAAAACGAGAGGCCTGACGCACGCACCGCACCAATCGGTCCCAGCGACTCCGTGGCTAGCGCATTCCTTTCCTCTCTTTAGGTGTTGTCACCAAACAGATTTATTAACGCGTCCGTAGGAGCCAGACACAGCCTGCTAGCCATTTGCAAGGGTGGTGGTAGTGGTTAGAAGAAGGCGCCTAATTTCTGCAGCCTGGAGAGCACAAGCGCAGCGCCTTTTGGCAAAGGCGCTGCTTTTGGAATGGCGGGCCGCGTTCTATGGCTGCTGGGGATGCGCAACTGAATCTGTATATTCTTTTTGGGAGACGTGACGCATTGTCTATTCCAAGGTCGAAAAGATGGGACCCCCACTTTTTTCTTTCTTTCGAAAGAATCCTACCCCTATAAAACGGGAGTGAAATCCTTCAAGACCCCAATAAAAGTTTTTCATCCATCCATCCATCGAAAGAATGCACGTTCTGCTCTGTGTGAATAGTCGGAGCGATAGAACCAGTAGTAGAAACTTTTGTACATATTTTTTTCTTCTTTCCTTGTTTTCTGCTATCTGTAAAGCAGCACGCGATTCCTGTGTTGACCTTGGCTTGCTTGCGCTTCTAACCCGTCTGTTCTGAAAAGAATACAGTTATATGTGTTCATTCCGACAATCTTGAAAATATCTTTTTAGTTTTTATTGTTTGTATGTCTGTACTAAAATGTTACATGAGGTAACGCCTGTCGTTGACAGCTTTTTAGGGGGATGTCAAGCTCGGGTCTGTTGCCTTGGACCATCGAAAGCACGCTTGACTCAACGAACACTGTTCTCGCCTCCGAAGTAGGCCATAAAACGGGGGGGGGGGGGCGTCCACCACTGTTAGTGGTAGTTTTTGTGTGTTTACATATGTGTGGTGCAAGGAGGAGAGCACGCGTAGGACTTCCATGGACATAAGTGGCTGCAGTCGCCAGCGAACCATTTGAGGTGCGTGGACGTTCCCTTTTATTGATGTAAATAAGTCAGTTCGTTTTGTTTCTATCACCGGCATTGTTTCATCCTTAGATATTTCACAGCTTGAGCCAGCGAGTCGTAGGGACAGTACAACGCCTTTCGCGGTTTTTTTTTCTCCCAACATAGCACATATGGCATCGCCGTTTTCATATCTAGCAGTCAGCGAAATATGCATTACTCGTATGGACTACCTGTATTTTAGGCTAGTCGTGTCATTGATTGGCAGATTCGGAGTGGCCAACGAACTCCACGCCGAAGCACTCCACTCTAACGAATGTTCGACTACGTCAAAAGTTTTCTTAGTCACAGGACTGCAACAATCAAGCTGGGAGATTACGAATCCGACATCATTCGACCTTTAAACAAAATAACACCCCAAGGAGCGGTCATTTCACCAACACTTTTCAATGTCACCAAGACAGGCCTTGCAGAAAAACTCAAAGATATTGCCGGTTTACAACATGCGAGATATGCAGATGATATTACGGTATGGACAACCTTAGGCAGCCTAAAAGAGAAATAAGATAGGTTACAGCAGGCAGCTAGCACCATAGAAGAGTACGCAAGGATACGGGGTCTTCAGTTCTCAGCCGAAAGTCAGAGCTCATTTGCTTCACGAAGAGAAAAGCACGGAGAATAGACCCGAATCTAAAGCTAGAAGTCAAGTTCGACGGAAATATAATTCCGGAGAAAGATACCGTACGAATACTAGGAATGTGGCTTCAAGCTAATCAGAGATGTCTGCACACACTAAGTGAACTCAGAACATCAGTACAGCAGATCTCGCGTATAACAAACAATCGTAAAGGCATGAGAGAACAAGATATTCTAAAAGAGGTCAAAAGCCTTGTCATCAGTCGTATTACATACTCGCTTCCGTATCAAACTATGAACAGGGAAGAGAAAGAGAAAGCGCACCAAATAATCAGTATGGCCAACAAGACAGTCCTGAGATTACCGTGGAATACTTCAAATGACAAGCTACTGGCGCTTGGTCTTCATAACACAATTGAAGAATTATCCGAGGTCCACCTACTAGCGCAAGAAAATCGCCTTCTCCTGAACCCAACGGGCAGAGCAGTCCTAACAAAGCTAGGACGTGATACATTATTGCAAAAACACCAAGAAACTAAATAAATAGCAAGCGAAATTAGAGAATGGTACACCGTATTGCCAATACCAAGCAACATGGATCCTACTCTGCATGCTAGGAGAAGAAAGGCAAGGGCTGACTAAACTGACAAAATGACAAGATTTTTGAACACAGCCAGATTCACTGACGCCGCGCCTTATTAGACCAATGCAAAGAGATCTGTGTGTGTAGTCACCAACCGTGGAGGGAAAATTACAGCCTGCGCTTCAATAGATAAGGCATCGACAACGCAAGCAGAAGAGGTTGCCATGGCACTCGCAATAAAAGAGGGATGGGCGCGAAACGCTCCATTAAAAATCATTACAGATTCGCAAAAAGCTTTCAGAAACTATCTAAAGGGCAAAATGTGAGCACAGGCGCTCCGTATATTCGTTGGGACAGGATGGGACCCCACAGTAAAATACGTACAGGCTGTGATTTGGGCACCGGGGCACGAGGGCGTGACAAGGAACCTGCACGCGGACGAGGTGGCTCGGGGCTTCACAAATTACCGAGCCACTCAAGACAATGCAACTGATGACCCTACACCCCTGGACCCTTGTTTCGCAACGATTCCAAAGTACCCCCCGCAGGGGCGCCTGCGCAAGTAGGCGTTTGGTGTGTAGCGACACCACGGACCCGAGCTAACGGGGGAGTTTCTACTCCCTCCCACGCCTAGCCGTGCGTGGCTTTGCCGTGTCCGGGGAAAAGGGGATCCTGGGGGTTGAGCCAATGCTGGGTGATTGGACCTTTAAGGCCCCCCGGCAGAGGCAACACACCCCTTTGGCCCCGGCTTCACGTAGACGGCACCCCTGGGCTGACCCACCCAGGGGAAATCGGCAGTCGCCTTTTCCTATCTCTCTCTTCCTATATCTTAGTCTTTTCTCGTCTTTAAATCTGTCCTGTCTTCTTCTCTCTTCCATTTACTTCCGATTTTTCCTGGCGGCAAGGGTTAACCTTGTGTAATTACTCAACCTTGAGTAGTTATATTTGGTTATAGTGGCAATGTACGGCTGGCGTCTGCAGCCTTATGCTATAAAGTGCTTCAGCGTCCCCTGGTTGGACTTCATGGTGGGTGGTCGCCATTGCTGCCGAAAAAAAGTACACTACTATGGGAACACCTGCATTTCCCCGTCTCCTAGATCGTCTTCCGCCTAGGAGGGGACGCACCGATGACATATCCATTTTCAGCCAACCAAGACAATGCTTTCCCAAATTCCATGTTGTGCACAGCGAAAACCCAACAAAACAAGCCAGAGCCATATCTCCATTTCTTGTTGCAAAATCTCTGACTGAGGTCTTTGGCCCAGGATACAAAGTTACAAAGATGGCTAGCGGAGACCTTCTACTTGAGCTGCCTGAAAAACACCACTATGAAAAACTTGGCAGTCTCGTAGCATTTGGTAATATCCCAGTATCTGTTTCACCTCATAGATCAATGAACACAACACGCGGAGTTGTTTCAGAAGCAGACCTTCTTGAAATGTCTGAACAGGAACTGCTTGAAGGGTGGAAAGAGCAAAATGTCACGGATGTGAAACGAATCGTCATCAGACGCGACAACAAAGAAATACCTACCAAACATTTAATACTCACTTTTGCATCTAGCACACTGCCTTCATCTATCGACACAGGCTACATCAAACTTTCTGTCCGCCCCTACATTCCCAATCCAAGGCGGTGTTATAAATGTCAACGATTTGGTCATGGCTCGCAGAACTGCCGCGGTCAGGAAACTTGTGCAAGATGTGGTATCCACGGCCACACATCTGATAACTGTGTTACTACGCCTCACTGCGTGAATTGTGATGGGGAACACGCCGCGTATTCGCGTTCGTGTCCTAACTGGAAGAAAGAAAAAGAAATAATTACTCTTAAAGTCAAAGAAAACATCACATTCAAAAAAGCAAGACGAAGAGTGTCGCCAATTTACGGCGCAACATATGCTGATGCGGCGCGTCAGGGGGCAACGCCGCACCAGCCCTCGCCACCCCTTCGGCCAGCGCAGAGCGAGCCGTCGGCTGTGGCGCCTGCCCTCAAGGCGGCAGTAGTTCATTCTACTCCACCTTCAAGCAAATTGAGGCCGGAGACTCCAGGGTCCTCTGGTCTCAAGGCCTCACCTCACCAGGCGAGGCCTAAAATCCGAACCACCAGCTCGCATGTGCGGGCATCCAGTGCCTCTGACGAGGCAATGGATACAACGGTACCCTTGGTACCAAAAGAGCGGCGCGCCTCCTTGGAGCGCGCCAAGAAAAATAAAAAACCAATAACGGGGCCGGACGACCGTCCTGCCACCTAAAATAACAAGCTCACTTTAACACAGGACACTCTCTGTACACACAGCAGCATCTCTTCTTTTAGTATGCAGACAGAAATATTACAGTGGAACATCCGAGGCCTTCTTCGAAACCTTGATGACTTACAAGAACTCCTCCATGAATACAATCCAAGAGTGCTGTGTGTACAAGAGACACACTTAAAACGAACAAACACAAACTTTTTACGTAAGTACGGAATCTTCCGAAAAGATAGAGATCATGCCATGCCACCATCCGGTGGTGTAGCGGTTATAGTTAGTCAAGGGATAGCATGCACACAATTACCCCTTAAAACTTCCCTCGAGGCGGTGGCTGTTCGAGCAGTTATTCTAAACAAACTTGTCACTGTCTGCTCTTTGTACATACCTCCGCACCACCGTCTTGAAAAACTCCAATTCCAGTCTTTAATGGACGAACTACCTGAACCTTATCTGGTCCTTGGGGACCTGAATGCACATAATGGTCTGTGGGGTGACTCTCGCTGTGATGGACGAGGTCGTCTCATTGAACAATTCCTCATTTCATCAGGTGCTTGTCTGTTGAATAGGAAAGAGGCAACATACTATAACCTTGCCAACAAAACTTACTCTTCCATAGACCTGAGTATCGCATCTCCTTCACTTGTACCATTGCTTCAGTGGAAAGTCATAAAAAATCCATACGGAAGTGACCATTTTCCTTTAGTTTGGGTACACCAATAATATATGAATGTCCTCCACATGTTCCCAAATGGCTGGTAAACAAAGCCGACTGGGAGCAATTTCAAAAGCTTACTCACTTAAATTGGACTGACATATGCAGATTAGGCATAGATGAAGCTGTTCAGTACTTCACGGCCTTTCTTACTGACGCAGCAGCCAAGTGCATTCCACAAACGTCTGGACTGCCCGGCAAACGACATGTCCCGTGGTGTAATACTGAGTGTCAGAATGCGCGAAAGGAACAGAACAGGGCATGGAGGTTGCTGCGAAACTCGCCGACGGCGGAAAACCTTGACAGCTTCAAGAAAATAAAATCTCGAGGCAGGAGAACGCGTCGGCAGGCCAGAAGAGAAAGCTGGCACAAGTTTTTATCAGGGATAAATTCATATACACAAGAGGCCAAAGTCTGGAACATGGTTCGTAGGGTAGCAGGAAGAAAAGTACACTCACTCCCACTTGTAAACATTCAGGGTGATACCTTGGAAGATCAAGCGAACTTCCTCGGTGCGCACTTTGAACAGGTATCCAGCTCGTCCCACTATACTGACACTTTCCAAAAATACAGAACAAGAATAGAAAAGCTGAAACTCGAACACAAAACCACTAGATACGAGGCATATAACCAAGCTTTCAGTCTAGCTGAGCTCCAAACATCTCTGAACTCCTGCAGTACTTCCGCCCCAGGTTCAGACCGTGTGATGTATGAAATGTTAAAAAACCTACCAAACGAAACCCGAAAAACCTTACTTTGTTTGTACAATGCTATTTGGTCTTCTGGCACTATTCCTACTTCCTGGAAAGAGGCGATTGTTATTCCCATTTCGAAAGAAGGCAAGGACCCATCTTTAGCTGCGAGTTACAGGCCGATTGCACTTACAAGCTGCTTGTGCAAAGTCTTCGAAAAAATGATAAACGGCCGACTTGTACACTTTCTTGAAACAAACAATTTGCTCGACCCATTTCAGTGCGGGATTCGAGAGAGTAGATCCACGACAGACCACCTTGTTCGTATCGAGGCACAGATCAGAGACGCTTTCGTCCATAAGCAATATGTTCTCTCTGTATTCCTCGATATCGAAAAGGCTTATGATACAACATGGCGTTTTGGAATCTTAAGAGACCTGTCCCACCTTGGTGTGCGCGGAAGAATGTTTCATATAATCGAAAGTTACCTGTCAAACCGGACATTCCGTGTCCGAGTAGGCACGGTTCTTTCCCAAACCTTCGTTCAGGAAACAGGCGTGCCACAAGGTGGTGTACTTAGCTGCACACTTTTTCTCATCAAGATGAATTCCTTGCACTTGTCCATCCCTCGCAATATGTTTTATTGTACATATGTCGACGACGTCCAGCTCGGCTTTAGATCTTGCAATCTGGTAATGTGTGAGCGACAGGTTCAGTTAGGTTTAAACAAGGTCTCCAAATGGGCAGAGGAAAAACGATTCCGACTCAACCCACAAAAGAGCACGTGTGTCTTGTTCTCCCGAAAGAGAGGCATGCACTCAGAACCCGACATTGAGTTGAACGGTCAACGTCTGTCTGTCAATGCGGAGCATAAATTCTTAGGATTAATCTTGGACAACAAGTTGACCTTCGTACCGCACATCAAGTATCTAAAAACAAAATGTTTAAAAGCCATGAATGTTTTAAAAGTGTTGTCACATACTACGTGGGGTAGTGACAGGCAATGTCTCATGAACCTCTATAGAAGCCTCATTCACACCCGCTTAGATTATGGAGCCGTTGTCTATCAGTCTGCTACTCAAAGTGTCTTGAAGATGCTGGACCCCGTGCACCATTTGGGCATCCGCCTTTCTACGGGTGCTTTTCGCACCAGCCCCGTTGAAAACCTTTATGTTGAGTCAAATGAGTGGTCACTTCATCTGCAAAGAACTTACATGTCCTTTGTTTATTTCCTTAAGGTGAAAGCAGACAAGGAGCACCCCTCATACTCTACAATTAACGATTTGTCGAGCTCAACTCTGTTTCAAAACAGGCCTTCGGTGAGGCAGCCCTTCTCAGTTCGCCTGAAGAGTCTAGCTGAAGAAACTGCAGTATCACTTGAACACAATTTAATGGCTCCTGTAGCATACCCGCCACCGTGGCAGTGGCAGACCTGCGATATGTCTTTCCTAGAAGTTGCAAAACATGCACCTCTTGCCCACATCCGAACATACTTTTTGGAACTTCAACACAAATACACACGTCCTGAGTTCTTCACAGATGCCTCCAAGACTAACTCCTCTGTGTCCTACGCTGTTGTCGGCCCATCCTTTTCGGATGCTGGCCCTCTACATTCACGCACAAGTATCTTCACAGCGGAAGCTTACGCGATACTTGTGGCAGCTAAACACATCAAACAATTAAAAATACAAAAAGCAGTGATTTATACAGACTCCCTCAGTGTGGTAACGGCTCTGCACAGTCTTAAAAAACAAAAAACCCGGTCCTTGTCTCACTTTACTCCATTTTGTGCACACTCTACACACTCAAAAAACATGTTGTAGTGTGCTGGGTGCCAGGGCACCGTGAGATCCAAGGCAACGTGAGGGCGGATCAGCTCGCTGCATCCGTCCATGAGAGCACCGCCATTACATCCATATCAATCCCGGTCCTTGATCTTAAGCTGTCTCTCAAACGAAACCTTAGGGACTACTGGCAGAACAAGTGGGATACACACACACAAAACAAACTACACGTAATTAAGCAACACCTTGGTCATTGGCTGCCCGTATCGAAATCGCGTCATACAGAGGTAATACTAACGAGACTCAGGATAGGACACACATACACGACACACACACACCTTTTGTCTGGTGGCAATCCACCATTGTGTGACAGATGTGGTGAATCCTTAACCGTCCTTCACATGTTAATTCAGTGTAAACACTTAGAAACTCTAAGAAAACAACATTTTCCAATACTCTACCGACAACATATACCTTTACACCCTGCAATGTTTGTCAATGGGGAACCACTTTTTAGTCATAATTCATTGTTAGCGTTTTTAAAAGAAATTCTCAGCTTTCATGTCATATACCCGGGCATACCGTAGCATGACCTCTCCAGAGAGGTTTTCGCTGCGGTGGCTACACAAGAAAGCACATGCCTCACGGCCCTTCGCCACGAGGGTTTGAACGAGTGAGGCACTTGTGCTAATGCCATACATATCCACCATCGTCTTTTATTATCACCAACTTTTGTCATCTGTTCACATCATACACACCTTTTACGGCATGGTCATGATTTTATTACTTGTATGTTTTACCCGCCTTACTGCGAGGAATTTTATGGCCCTTATACAGCCGCTTATCACAATCATTGTCCATATTTTTAGTAAGATGAACTGGGGCTCTTTGGCCGTGAATCGGCCCTTGCGCCATAAAACATCAAACATCATCATTCCAAAGTACTACAGGGAAAATAGGCCACTGTATCCGCGTCCTCATAGCAAGCTAAGCGCTGCAGAGGCAACAGCGCTAAGAACAATACAGGCTAACACTTGCGTAAATCTGCACACTCTTCACCTGATCTACCCAACGGCGTACAGAGATATATGCCCGTGGTGTGGAGCCACCCCAACACTCTTTCACAAAACGTGGGAGTGTGCAAAGCACGACGAAGAACACGACACCACTGGCACGTGGGAGGAATGGGAGGCGCTGCCGTCTAGCCCAGCCCTAGTGGATCAACTGCGAATTATCCACAGAGCTGAACAAATGGCTCGCGCCAGTGGGGCCCTGGAATAGGGGCACCACCCTGTCGGACAGACTTCGCTCTTCACCCTGTATATTCCTCGGGGCATTGGAGTTCTAGCCTGTCTGGATTATGTACATAATAAAGTTTTCTACTACTACTACTACTGGCGGAAGGCAACTAACGGGAATCTACTAATGGAACACGCACGCTCACTCTGAAGCAATTGGCCGGGTCACAATGGTACGTGATGCGCACGTCGTCTCTCTTCTTGCATGAGTGGGCACGCTAGACACAGCGACTCTAGGCTTGCAAAACGTGACCTCCGACGCGAAGCGCAACTGAGCGACCGGCGTCCATTAGCGCACCGAAAGTTGGCATCTTTTCAAGGCACGGAGTGCTTGTGATTTCTGGTTGAATCTGCCACTTTTCGCGGAGCAAAAAAAGTTGCTCCGTGGAGTAGATCTCGTGGCGGAGCTGCTCTAGATCTGCAGATCGAACATATAGGGAACACACTCAATCTGCCAATGGAACAGACTTGCTCCGTATGGAGCAGAAAAGAAAAAAAGTATTACCGGAAGTGCTCTGAATCTGCCAATGGATGACACCACAGGGTTCGCAGTGGAGTGCTGCCCGGCAGCACTGAAAAATCTTCATGAGCGATGTTGTATGAGTATCGATATGCTTTTTGTTAAGGTGATACAGAACCGTAAATTAGTGGTCGTAATTTAACTTAGAAACGACATAAACGCATTGAGTGAGTCAAATTTACTCCAAGTGGTGGACGTTACTTGCACGAAAAGTCAATGACGTTATGACCTTCAAATTAATTACTTCTCGGTATACATACTGCAACTGATGAACTGTATGTAGGCTCCGATTTTGCAGAACTCACCTATGGAATTAAATCTTACGGTAGCGTGAATCTAATATTTACGTCATCAAATATGTGAGGCAGGAATTCACCGTTTTTCAGCCATTTATCTTGTTATAAAATTCTGCTGTTGTATCAAAGAAAAACAAGAGTGCAGTGAAATGCCTATATATATATATATATATATATATATATATATATATATATATATATATATATATATCATGCAACGACCAAGGTTGCATAAAACACAGGTTAATATTCGAGAAACGTTAGCCGCTACAGGCTGGTGCAGGCAGGAACCCGGCAAGCACGAGCCACACACGGACGTCAACGTCTTCTTTCACGCTGGCACAGAGCTGGCGCCACTATGCTTCGGTACAATATATATATATATATATATGCCCCGCCACGGTGGTATAGTGGCTAAGGTACTCGGCTGCTGACCCGCAGGTCGCGGGATCAAATCCCGGCTGTGGCGGCTGCATTTCCGATGGAGGCGGAAATGTTGTAGGCCCGTGTGCTCAGATTTGGGTGCACGTTAAAGAACTCCAGATTGTCGAAATTTCCGGAGCCCTGCACTACGGCGTCTCTCATAATCAAATGGTGGTTTTGGGACGGTTTTAGCTTTGCAATACACTGCTTTAGGTGTATCGCAAAGCTAAAACCGAACCACCTAAAGCAGTGTATCGCAAAGCTAAAACTATTCGAGACATACTCTCATCGTCATCATCGTCGAAAGCAGACAGTCCTGACACAATCGGGTGCCATACTTGCCAAAAACCGCGATGCAAATTATGCCCGTACATGCGCACATGCCAACAGGTCACCAGTACTGCTTCCAACGTTTCCTTAAAAATCAAAGGCAATCTTGACTGCGATTCTAATAACGTGATATACATGATAGAATGTGCACTATGTGAAATACAGTACATTGCTCAAACAGTAAGGCCTTTTAGACTGCGTTTTAACAACCATAAATCTCATGCTAACACCTTGCCCCACTTGCCCATTTCAAGACACGTGCACCTTCCTGGCCACTCTTTTAAAAATCTACAGGTCACATTACTAGAATCTGGTTTCCGCACAAATTATGATAGAGAAGCCCGTGAATAATTCCTCATCTATAAGTTCGACACCGTCGCATCCGGTCTAAATGAAAACGTAGGAAAACTTAGTTGCCTATCTGCGTAACCTGTACCACCCTGTCCATTTTTTTTCAACCTTGCTCAGCAAGTCGCACTACATTGTCTGTATCCGTTGATTACGTAGCAGCTTTGTAACGTCTTTGGGATTTTTTACTAGTATTTTATTATTTTTCTTCTTTTTTCCCTTGTTATTACCGGTCGGACTACTCTTCATGTTATGTGCTTTATCTTTTATGCGTTTCATCTTTTATTTCTGAACAACGTGCTCGCCACGTGCTTGCGCATGGAAGCAATATCTTTTACTCGTGTATTAAGTGCCCTTCATATTGTGTGACTTGCATATATATATGCCCATTTATCGCCTTTCATGCCGGTTTTCATATTTGTATCTCATTGATATGCACATGTATATAAATAGCACTCGTGCCATCAACTGTTTTCTGATGAAGGCCGGACCCGCGGCCGAAACGTCAATAAAACTACTTCGTACGTGCGTCTTCTTCCCTATACGAATATATATATATATATATATATATATATATATATATATATATATATATATATATATATATATATATATATATATATATATATACACATTGCCACATGGTGTTCTGTGCCAGTGAACAGTGGGTCAGTTCTGTGCCGGTGAACGAGGAAGACGAAGACGAGCAACCCGTGCCAGCGGAGACGTCCTTCTTGGTCTCTGAGATTTTTGACAGTCGCGTCCCTTTATACGTTCTTTTGAGCTCTTAGCACGTGACAACTGGTGGAGGTGCTGGGTACCCTATGCACCGAACCCCTCCCAGTACAAGAAGCTCCAGCCCCATACCGGTGGTTACGCCTGTTCACCGTGCTAGCCGCAGGATCCGTGGACTGGACCCTGAGTTCGGACTTCTCTCTGAAGAGATGACGGCCACAACTATTCCAGGCAGCGCCGTCCCAAGCGGCTCCAACCCAGCCGGTATGGAAGGCGCAACGCCATCGCAATATACGCTGTTCAAACCAAAAACGCCGAATCCCTTTCATGGTGATGTCCATGAGGATGTTGAAGATTGGCTACTCCACTATGACTTCGTTGCCGCTCATAACATGTGGGATGACACAGACAAGCTCCGACATGTCTACTTCAGTTTGAATGACGAGGCACGGGTTTGGTACGAAAACCGGGCAGGTGTGTTCACGTCATGGGTGGATTTCAAACGCTGGCTTCTTGAAACGTATGCAAGTCCCGATCGCCGAGAGCGAGCTGAACGTGAACTACAGTGCCGTATGCAAATGCCAAATGAAGGCGTAGCAATGTATGTTGAGGACATGACGCGTCTTTTTCGACGAGCCGACCCTCACATGCCGGAAGAGAAGAAGGTGCGTTACCTGATGCGTGGAGTGAAGGAGCCGTTGTTCGGTGGTCTTGTACGCAGCCCCCCCAAGACTGCGTCAGAGTTTCTTGCTGAAGCCGTCCTGATTGAAATCACGCTGCGGCAACGGACCCAGACGTACGAGCGACAAGTGAACTTTGCTTCTGCTACGGACTACATGGGTGGTCTTGGGGCCCACGTCGACTTCTTCCGAGAGCTCATACGCTCCGTAATTCGCGAAGAACTGCAGAAGTTATCTGCACCCTCAGCGCCCACTGTCAGTTCTTTGTCCAGCATCGTCCGAGATGAAGTTCAGCACGCACTACGAGAACCGTCCTGTCAGACAGAGCCGCGGCCCCTAAATTACTTCCCTCGCATGTCGTATGCGCAAACTCTCCTCCAGCCAGCACCACCTTTGGCTCCGCTTCCCACCGCGGCCCCTGCCATGCTTCCGGCAGACCAAACTCTGCGCCAACCTGCACAACATTTCACTCCGCCTTATACCACAGCCCCAGCCATGCTTCAGGCAGTCCAAGCGGGCCCGTACCTCAGTGACCGCCGACCGATTCCGCGAAAATCAGACGTGTGGCGGGCCCCCGATCGACGTCCGCTTTGCTATCACTGTGGCGAACCTGGGCACATCTACCGACAGTGCACTTATTGACAGCTGGGACTTCGTGGTTTTTCGGCCAACTCCCCACTTCCTAAGTTCGGCCAGCGACCTCCGAAAATCGCTGACTACGTTGCTCAGCAGCGCGGATCGACATCTCGGCACCACTCACGCTCTCCAACACCGCGGCGGTTCTCGCCGAATCATCGCACCTATGCGGGCGTGGCGCAGGGCCGGTCACCTAGCCCGCGTCGAGAAAACTAGCCTCAGCGACCTTCAGGGGCAAGGCCGCTCACACTGGTCATGCTCAAGGCCCCCTATCAACGCGGACTGAAGATACCGACGATACATCGACAACGACACCACGGGCTGATTGCGGAAGAGTGTCCTTAGATATTCCTGTTCTGCTAGATGGTCACGAAGTCAGCGCTTTAGTGGACACTGGTGCGGACTATTCCATAATTAGCGAAAAGCTGGCCGCCCTTCTCAAGAAAGTAACGACGCCTTGGAACCGAACGCCAATTCGTACAGCTGGCGGGCATATCGTCACGCCACTCGGTATGTGCACGGCAAGACTGCAAGTCCGCGGTTGTACATTTGTTGCTAGTTTAAGCGTTCTCCGGCAGTGTTCTCGAGACCTGATCATTGGCATGGATTTTCTCAGGGAGCATGGTGCTATAATTGACATTCGACGACGTCTAGTCACTTTCGCGACCACAAACGCCACAACAGCTTACGCCGACCCCAGCCACTTTCGAGTGTCTCTTCGCGTCGTCGACGACGCTGTCACGTTACCACCCCGTGCAACTGTTGTGGTTCAAGTGGCGTGGGACAGAGTGATGCACGGTGAAGCAGTCGTAGAAAGCAATCACTTGCTATTGCTGTCTCAGGGTGTCTGCGTAGCGAGAAGCCTTGTTGACCTTATTGATGATCACTGCAAGGTTTAAGGTTTTTGTCACAAACTTCAGCTACGAGCACCGGCACCTTTTTCCTGGAACTGTCATCGCCTACGCCGACCCAGTCGCCAATATCACTGAGTGTTTTGCTTCCGAGGCCATCGGCACTGCTGAAACGCCTTTCCTCAGCGTCGACATCAATCCAACGCTTTCTGAAGCGAACAAGCAGCGTTTGAGCGAGCTGTTGCTGGAGTTCCACACATGCTTTGCACGTTCATCGAAGATACGTCAAACACCGGTAACGAAACACCGTATTATCACCTACGACGACGCGCATCCAATACGACAGCAGCCTTATCGTGTTTCGCCAACCGAAAGGCACGCGATTCAAACGCAGGTTAAAGAAATGCTTCAGGATGGCGTGATACAGCCTTCAAGCAGCCCTTGGTCATCACCAGTCGTTCTTGTGAAAAAGAAAGATGGCACGCTTCGCTTTTGTGTCGACTACAGAAAGTTGAACAATGTCACGAAGAAAGACGTGTACCCGTTGCCCAGAGTCGATGATTCTCTGGACAAGCTGCGACGTGCGAAGTATTTTTCGTCCGTCGACTTGAAGAGCGGTTATTGGCAAATAGAGGTCGATGAACGTGACCGGGAAAAGACCGCTTTTGTAACGCCGGATGGACTTTATGAATTCAAAGTGCTCCCTTTCGGCCTTTGTTCCGCTCCAGCCACATTCCAGCGAATGATGGACACCGTCCTGGCAGACCTCAAGTGGAAAAGCTGTCTCGTCTACCTCGATGATGTCGTTGTGTTTTCAGAAACGTTTGACGAACATCTTCGTCGCCTTCGGAATGTGCTCGAAGCCATTATATCGGCCGATCTCACACTCAAGCCTGAGAAATGTCATTTCGGCTACGAAGAATTAAAGTTTCTTGGTCACGTCGTGAGTGCCGTTGGTGTTCGGCCTGATCCTGACAAAACCGATGCCGTCACCGCTTTTCCACCTCCAACAGACAAGAAAAGTCTTCGACGGTTTCTGGGTCTGTGCGCGTATTACCGGCGCTTTATTGAAAATTTCTCTAACATTGCGGAGCCGCTATTACGCCTCACGCGTGATGATACACCATTTGTCTGGGCTGACGACCAGCAGACTGCCTTTGCGGAACTACAGCGCCGACTCTCTTCCCCTCCCGTGCTCGGCCACTTCGATGAAGATGCTGACACTGAAGTACACACTGATGCCAGCAATATCGGTCTTGCAGCTGTTTTGGTACAAAGACAAGATGGCATTGAACGGGTAATAGCCTACGCAAGTCGCACACTGTCTCGCGCGGAATCTAACTATTCCACATCAGAAAAAGAATGTCTCGCGGTCATTTGGGCAATAACAAAGTTTAGGCCATATCTCTATCGAAGACCATTTAAAGTGGTGACTGACCATCATGCTTTGTGCTGGTTGACCAATCTACGAGACCCTTCAGGACGATTAGCACGATGGAGTCTGCGCCTACAGGAATTTGATGTCACCATCGTGTACAAGTCAGGCAAAAAGCACGAAGACGCCGACACGCTATCACGAGCACCTCTTCAATCCGCCAGTACTAGCGCAGAAGAGGACGGCGCCTTCGTGGCAACTGTCAGCGGACCAGATCTGATGTCTCATCAACGAAATGATGCCGATTTAAGAATGATTATAGATCATTTAGAAGGTGGCACCGCGCCCATTCCTCGTCCAATGTCGCCTACGAAATGGCGTCTTATACAAAAGGAACGCCGGTGCTGGTGACAGATCTCATCTTCTCGTCATGCCTAAAGCCCTCCGCGATGACGTCTTATTAGCTTGCCACGACGAGCCCACATCTGGCCATCTGGGCTACTCGAGAACTATGGATCGGGTGCGGCAACTCTACTACTGGCCTAAAATGTCTGCCTGTGTCAAACGCTACGTGAAGGGATGCCGTGAATGCCAGCGTCACAAGACACCACATTTAAAGCCTGCAGGTCATCTACAACCGATAGATCCACCACGTACACCGTTTGAACAAGTGGGGATGGACCTCCTAGGCCCGTTTCCTTTGTCTTCTTCTGGCAACAAATGGATTATTGTCGCAACCGATTATTTGACGCGTTACGCTGAGACGAAGGCGTTGCCACGAGGGACCGCACCTGAAGTTGCCAGTTTCTTTATCCATCAAATTGTGCTACGGCATGGCGCCCCGTCATATGTCACCACTGATCGAGGGACATCGTTCACAGCGAAACTTTTGGATGATATCTTCAGGTTGAGTTACACAACCCATCGAAAGACCACTGCGTATCACCCTCAGAGTAATGGTTTAACAGAAAGGCTAAACAAAACGCTAGCCGACATGATCTCTATGTACGTGGATGTGCAGCACAAAACATGGGACGACATCCTGCCGTACGTAACATTTGCGTATAACACTGCAACGCAGGAAACTACACGCTTCACGCCATTCCGACTCGTTTACGGTCGAGAAGTTAGAACTATGCTGGACGCCATGATTCCATATGAGGACATCGACAAGCTCGACCAATTAGCCCCCGACATCAATGAGTACATTCAGCGCGCTGAGGAAGCACGTCAGCTGGCCCGTGTGCACATCCGAAATCAACAGTGCGCAGATGCACGGCGGTACAACATCCACCATCAAGAAGTTAATTATGAACCTGGTGACCAAGTTTGGGTTTGGACACCCATTAGGCGGCGAGGCCTCAGTGAGAAACTCTTGAGGAAGTACTTTGGACCTTACAAAGTACTCAGACGTGTGAGCGACGTGAACTACGAAGTGGTTCCAGATGGAGGCTCACCATCATCACAGCGCAAGTTACCACGTCCAGAGACTGTACACTTAGTCCACCTAAAACCATACTTTACGCGGTGATGCGAATTTTCTGCTTGTGCCAGTGAACTCTTCGTGTGAACAGTGAATGCCGTTTATTTCCGATTGCCGGGCCCAGGACGCATTTTCTTTCGTGCACTAATTTGTGTAATGTTTTTTTTTGTTACCTACTTCGACCCACGGCTGTGCACACTTTTGTTTGAGCATCGGGTCGATTCTCTCTTGGGAGGAGGAGTAATGCCACCTGGTGTTCTGTGCCAGTGAACAGTGGGTCAGTTCTGTGCCGGTGAACGAGGAAGACGAAGACGAGCAACCCGTGCCAGCGGAGACGTCCTTCTTGGTCTCTGAGATTTTTCACAGTCGCGTCCCTTTATACGTTCTTTTGAGCACTTAGCACGTGACAACTGGTGGAGGTGCTGGGTACCCTATGCACCGAACCCCTCCCAGTACAAGAAGCTCCAGCCCCATACCGGTGGTTACGCCTGTTCACCGTGCTAGCCGCAGGATCCGTGGACTGGACCCTGAGTTCGGACTTCTCTCTGAAGAGATGACGGCCACAACTATTCCAGGCAGCGCCGTCCCAAGCGGCTCCAACCCAGCCGGTATGGAAGGCGCAACGCCATCGCAATATACGCTGTTCAAACCAAAAACGCCGAATCCCTTTCATGGTGATGTCCATGAGGATGTTGAAGATTGGCTACTCCACTATGACTTCGTTGCCGCTCATAACATGTGGGATGACACAGACAAGCTCCGACATGTCTACTTCAGTTTGAATGACGAGGCACGGGTTTGGTACGAAAACCGGGCAGGTGTGTTCACGTCATGGGTGGATTTCAAACGCTGGCTTCTTGAAACGTATGCAAGTCCCGATCGCCGAGAGCGAGCTGAACGTGAACTACAGTGCCGTATGCAAATGCCAAATGAAGGCGTAGCAATGTATGTTGAGGACATGACGCGTCTTTTTCGACGAGCCGACCCTCACATGCCGGAAGAGAAGAAGGTGCGTTACCTGATGCGTGGAGTGAAGGAGCCGTTGTTCGGTTAACGTTTCTCGAATATTAACCTGTGTTTTACGCAACCTTGGTCGTTGCATGATATATATATATATATATATATATATATATATATATATATATATATATATAAGGGAAACAAGTGTATACTGAAGGGCTCGTTTTTCGTGTTCACACAATAATAATCAGATCTAACGGACAATAATGACAAGGAAGGTATAGGGGAAGTTATTAGGCCAATTGTAGTGTAAATGAGAAGAAAGAAAAGTGGGTGAAAAGATAACTTGCCGTGGGTAGGAACCGAACCTGCGACCTTCGAATGACGCGTTCGATGCTCTACCACTGAGCTACCACGACAGCTTTCCCCCCCAGCCACTTTATTGGGTATCGATGTCAATTTAAACGTGGTAGTGTCAGTCAGTGCCACCAGTAGCCATGGCGGCGAGTGTGGCACACTCTTTATGGGCCTGTTTGGCGTCACGTAGCAAGTGAACTTGTTACTTACAGGCAGCTGACCAATAGTCCCTCGTATACAACCTAAAGGCACCAAGTCTGCCAGTACGAGACCCTCGTTAATGAACAAGGGAAACAACTGTATACTTAAGGGCTCGTTTTTCGTGTTTACACAATATTATTGAGATCTAACAGACAATAATGCCAAGGAAGGTATAGGGGAAGTTATTAGGCCATGGTAGTGTAAATGAGAAGAAAGAAAAGTGGGTGAAAAGATAACTTGCCGTGGGTAGGATCCGAACCTGCGACCTTCGAATAACGCGTTATATATATATATATATATATATATATATATATAACCCCTCCAGAAACTGTTGGGTAATAAATATATTTATCCTTGTTGACAACGCTCCCGTTGTGCTATATCTCCTACCTATATATATATATATATATATATATATATATATATATATATATTAGGAAATAAAGGAGCACACTTACGAAAATTTCATAGTTGTTTACTCTATGTTTCGGCCGTGGCAGGGCCTTCGTTAGGATTCGCCTTCGCCGCGGCCGAAACGTAGAGTAAACAACTATCAAATTTTCGTAAGTGTGCCCCTTATTTCTTAATTATATTTGCACCGGACCCACAAAATTTATATATATATATATATATATATATATATATATATATATATATATATATATATCATCAGCCTGTCTACGTCCACTGCAGGACAAAGGCCTCTCCCATGTTCCGCCAGTTAACCTGGTCCTGTGCTTGCTGTTGCCAATTTATACCCGCAAACTTCTTAATTTCATCTGCCCACCTAACCTTCTGTCTCCCCCTACCCCGCTTCCCTTCTCTGGGAATTCAGTTGGTGACCCTTAATGACCAGCGGTTATCCTGTCTACGTGCTACATGCCCGGCCCATGTCCATTTCGTCTTCTTTATTGCAGCTATGATATCCTTAACTCCCGTTTGTCCCCTAATCCACTCTGCTCTCTTCTTGTCTCTTAAGGTTACACCTACCATTTTTCTTTCCATTGCTCGCTGCGTCGTCCTCAATTTAAGTTGAACCCTCTTTGTGAGTCTCCAGGTTTCTGCTCCGTAGCTAAGTACCGGCAAGATACAGCTGTTATATACCTTCCTCTTGAGGGAGAGTGGCAATCTACTTGTCATAATTTGAGAGTGCCTGCCGAATGTGCTCCACCCCATTCTTATTCTTCTAGTTACTTCAATCTCGTGGTTAGGCTCTGCGGTTATTACCTGCCCTAAGTAGACATAGTCTTTTACAACTTCAAGTGTACTATTACCTATCGCAAAGCGCTGCTCCTTTCCGAGGTTGTTGTACATTACTTTCGTTTTCTGCAGATTAATTTTAAGACCCACCTTTCTGCTCTCCTTGTCTAACTCCGTAATCATGAGTTGCAATTCGTCCCCTGAGTTACTCAGCAATGCAATGTCATCGGCGAAGCGCAGGTTACTGAGGTACTCTCCATTAACTCTTATCCCTAACTGTTCCCATTCTAGGCTTCTGAAAACGTCCTGTAAGCACGCAGTGAATAGCATTGGAGAGATTGTGTCCCCCTGCCTTACACCCTTCTTTATTGGTATTCTGTTGCTTTCTTTATGAAGCACTATGGTAGCAGTTGATCCCCTGTAGATTTCTTCCAGAATGTTTATATATATTTCATCTACGCCCTGATTCCGCAGTGTCTGCACAACGGCTGATATTTCTACTGAATCAAACGCCTTCTCGTAATCTATGAAGGCTATGTATAGTGGTTGGTTATACTCTGAGCATTTCTCTATTACCTGATTGATAGTATGAATGTGGTCAATTGTTGAGTAGCCTGTTCTAAATCCTGCTTGTTCCTTTGGTTGATTGAATTCTAATGTTTTCTTTACTCATCTAGCAATTACCTTTGTATATATCTTGTATACTACAGAGAGCAAGCTGATCGGCCTGTAATTCTTCAAGTCCTTGTCATCTCCTTTCTTATGTATTAAGATGATGTTAGCGTTCTTCCAAGACTCTCGTACTTTTTCCGTCAGGAGACACCTCGTAAATAGAGTGGCTAGTTTTTCTAACACAATCTGTCCTCCATCTTTCAGCAGATCTGATGTTACCCGATCCTCACCTGCAGCTTTGCCTCTGTGCATGCTCTCCAAAGCTTTTCTGACTTCTTCTATCATTACCGGTGGGGTGTCGTCTGGATTACTGCTAGTTCTTATAGTATTAAGGTCGTGGTTGTCTCGGCTACTGTACAGATCTCTGTAAAACTCCTCCGCTATTTTAACTATCCTATCCACATTGGTAGTTATTTTGCCTTCTTTGTCCCTTAGTGCATACATCCGCCTTTTGCCTATCCCGAGTTTCCTCTTCACTGCTTTGACGCTTCCTCCATTTTTCAGAGCGTGCTCAATTCTCTCCATGTTATACCTTCTTACATCGCATACTTTACGTCTATTAATCAACTTCGAAAGCTCTGCCAGTTCTATTTTGTCTGTTGTACTTGACACTTTCATGATTTGACGCTTCTTAATTAGGTTCTTCGTTTCCTGGGAAAGCTTGCCGGTGTCCTGTCTAGCTACCCTGCCTCCAACTTCCACTGCACACTCCGTGATGATACTCGTCAGATTATCATTCATTGTATCTACGCTAAGGTTGGTTTCCTCGCTAAGAGCTGAGTACCTGTTCTGCAGTGACACTCTGAATTCCTGTACTTTCCCTCTCAGTGCTAGCTCATTGATTGGCTTCTTGCGTATCAGTTTCTGTCGTTCCTTCTTCAAGTCTAGGCGGATTAAGATGCAGTGACCATTCTATGGTCACTGCATCTTACCTTGCCAACCACTTCCACATCCTGCACGACTCCTGGGTGTGCAGTCATTATAAAGTCTATTTCGTTCTTATTTACGCCATTAGGGCTCCTCCATGTCCACTTGCGGTTTTCTCGTTTTCGGTAGAAGGTATTCAAAATACGCAGATTATTGCGTTCTGCGAATTCTACTAGTAGCTCTCCTCTGCGTTTCTAGTGCCGATGCCATAATCTCCTACTGCCTGGTCTCCAGCCTGCTTCTTCCCTACCTTTGCATTAAAGTCGCCCATTACTATAGTATACTGTGTTTTCACCTTACTCATTGCCGATTCCACGTCTTCATAGAAGCTTTCAACTGAAGCGTGATCATGGCTGGATGTAGGCGCGTAAGCCTGTACTACCTTCATTTTGTATCTTTTATTCAGTTTAATTACAATGCCTACCACCCTTTCATTAATGATATAGTAATCCTCTATGTTGCCAGCTATGTTTCTGTGTATTAGGAACCCTACTCCCAGTTCTCTTCTGTCTGCCAAGCACCGATAGCAAATGACGTGCCCATTCTGTAGCACAGTATAGGCCTCATCTGTCCTCCTAACCTCACTCAGCCCTATTATATACCATTTAATGCCTTCTAGCTCCTCGAATAATACAGCTAGACTTCCCTCACTAGATAACGTTCTAACATTAAACGTTGCTAAGTTCAAGTTCCAATGGTGGCCTGTCCGTATCCAGAGATTCCTAGCACCCTCTGCTGCTTTGCAGATCTGACCGCCGCCGTGGTCAGTTGCTCCGCAACTGGTGGGGACTGAGGGCCGTGAGTTAATTGACGAATGCCTACGGGAGGGGGTGGCCAGATACTGCACCAGGGTGGCCAATCCTTCTCTGGTGAGATCATCGGTGCGTATATATATATATATATATATATATATATATATATATATATATATATATATATATATATATATATATATATATATTCAAAGTGGATACGCTAACCTAGCAAGACCTTGTACGAATTAAATTAATAGTATTTTTTGTTAGTCAAGAATCATTGTCTTTCAGGTATTGTTTCTGAATGTTAAAGAAAACACACTGGTGTTTATATTGATACGTATACATGATAATATTAGCTGAATCACGCAAGAATACATTTTATGCCACCCTAAATCAATACACGTTATTTTGCTATGTTAATTCGGCAACCAAAGCCGGCCTGATGTGCTGCCGACTGCTGACCCCGAGGAGTGGTTGGCACGCTCGGCATTCACTCGGCCACCGACGCTGGCCCGAAACACACCGCGGACCAAGTGCCGACGTAGCCGGTAGCGCTCCTCGGGCCGAGCCTTTTCGAATGTCTGGCGGCCAGTGAAGTCGGCTGTCTACTACGTCCCGGCCATCCGCCAATCGTCAGCAGTCGGCCAAGGTTGCTTGGGAATATGCTATAACGTGGCCTATCAGACCTTGGAAAAGTGTCTGGTTTTTACCATTAAAACGAAGCTCTGCCTAAGGAAAATTATCATAGCGATCGACTCCGGCGAGATGTGTTCAGGCAGGTACGAAAACGGCCACCACTGCAGCACTAATCCCGTCACCGAGCTAACTTAAAACGCTCGCGGCCGAAATTCCTGCCCAAAATCTCAAAGTGTCAAACCCTTTGCAAACACTGCGACACGTTTTTTCTGCATGCAGACTTTCACTGTAAAAGCTCCCAGGAATGATATTGTGATAGTTACACCGCTTAGTTTTTAAATCATGTGAGGGCGAAGCGACAAAATAAAAAGTGGGTAATCGGCGGGGGGGGGGGGGGTGCGAAAAATCTCAGGGGGTTGAACCCCCCTCCCCCTCCCGGCTACGCCACGGGTTAAGAGACACAAAGCTCTCAGCGTCTCAGAAAGTGTGCCTTCGGAAGGAAAGCGTTGGCTCTTGAGGTTTTCATTCAACTAGAGAAAATACGAAAGCGGCACAACTAAAAACAAGTGAGGCGTTTTTTTCTAAAAAAGCCAAATGCACTTTAATTGAAACAGAGAAAAACGCACTCTTTTATACGGACAATACGGTTGGGCTGCTTAAACAACTTTCTTCCAGTATGTTCCTCTCCCGTAAATACCACAAATGTATATTGTGGCTAAAATCTACATAGCCAAATAACATCAACATATTGTAGAGTAAAGTTTGTATTTGGCTCATATAGATTACAACAATTCAATTGAACATGAATTAGCTCATAAAATAAGTGTAAAATGGTTCTAATGTACGGCATAGCAATACTTTGCGATAAAATTTACATCATACTTGTGCTTCCGCCAGCGCAGTGCTTCATCGCATGGGCGCAATGGCGGTTACTAGACTTCAAGGGTGAGTGGTTTTTTGTGGTAAAAGGCGCACTATTCTGGACTGTCATCAGTGTTTTCTTGTTGCTCTGCCACGTTTTCGGTGTCGGAGAGCTATGCAGTGAAAAGCTTCGGTGCGAACACCGAAGTCATTGGTGTCGGTCATGTGGAGGAGGAGGAGGAAGGAAAGAAATGAAAGGCAGGGAGGTCAACCAGACGCACGTCCGGTTTGCTACTCTTCACTGGGGGAAGGGGTGAGGGGATTAAAGGAGAAGATAGACAGAAGTGAAGGGCAACGTGTGTGTAGATGTGACCTTGTCCATTGCACGCTTATAAGCGGTCGCGTAGTCCGGTCGTCTTTAGAAAACTTAGCAATGCCCGCGTCGCTTTGCTGGCCAGCGACGCGTAGAGCCATGAGCCAAGGATCTTCTCTTCGGAAAAAGGTCTACTGTCTAGTGTCTCTAACGTTTCGTGTAGCAAGTTGCGTTCGCTCGCAAAACGTTCACATGAACACAGTAGATGTTCGATTGTCTCGTCAGTGTCGCACGATTCACATCGGGAGCTATCCGCCATTCCTATGCGAAAGGAGTACGCCTTTGTAAAAGCTACTCCTAACTACAGGTGGCACAGTAAAGTTGCATCCTGGCGGGTGAGGTCCGATAGAACTTGAAGCTTTCTCGATGGGTCCAATTTGTGTAGGCGGCGGTTCCTGACACTGGGGTCACTCAGCCAAGTTTCCGACATGATGTTAGCGAACGAGTGAAGGCCCCTTGCAGCGTTGGTTCTCGACAACGGAATTGGGGTTGTCTGGGCGTCTGAGTGAGCGGATCGGGCAGCATTATTAGCAAGGTCATTACCGACAATACCACAATGCCCCAATAACCACTGGAACACCACGTCATGTCCTTTCAATAAAACTTCGTGAATCACTTCTCTTATTTCATTCACTAGTTGTTGATGCTCCCTTTGTCGTAAAGCTGATTGCAAGCTCTGAAGGGATGCCTTGGAGTCGCAGAACACAGCCCATTTTTGAGGTCGGGCTTCCGCAATATAAAGTATAGCAGCACGTAAGGCGGCAAGCTCCGCTGCTGCGGATGTTGTCCTATGCGACAGTTTGAACTTTATAGTGACCTGGTACGCCGGGATGACAACAGCACCTGTGGAGCTGTCAGCCGAGACCGATCCATCGGTGTAAATGTGGGTCCTCTGGCCATATTTTTTGTTGAGTAGCGACAATGTCACCTGTCGTAGGACCACTGTTGAATGACGGCTCTTGCTCATTATTCACGGAACAGTGAGGCACACCTGTGGTTGTTACTGGCAAGTACGTGCAAGACGAACATCCGCACCCTCGAAAGTCTGCAAGGACAAGCACTACGCGTGTGCTTAGGATTGCTGCGATGCACCTTAACCTACGGGGCAATTATGATCGCAAGAGAGGATCCAATTCAAACATACATCACCACTGACAATTTTAGAGCTTACATAAGAAATCTCTGCCGAGTTTTTGGTCACCATGTTGCAGTGTTGCCACTTCAAAGACCACAAGCGATGTTTTCAAAGATTATTTCTGCCCATAGAGAATGCCTTCCTTTTGGCTTCCCTCCAGCAACAACACCAGCGTCACCTCCGCGGTCATGTGGAAATAAGCATCTTACCATACCAAAGGCCACTTTGTTGGTCTCGAGAGTCAGCAAGCAAGCAACGAGACGTTCCCAAACTCTCTATCGGGGTTGGCAAATAGGCGTTTATCGAACCAATAGCCGTAACTACAGACGCAGCAACAGCATCTTTACCGGGCAGGGGACTTTCATTTTCAAATTGATAGCTATTTTTATTGAGCCGATAGCTATGTTATCAGGCTGACAGCTGCGCTTTGTCGGTTTTTTTTTTGACCGGGTGGCATCTGTTGAAGGCTTGAAAAGTGTTTCAGTTAGTTTCAGTTAGTTTTATGCCATGTAATTTCTCACGACTTCTTCTTTAGGAAATAGACAGAGGCCTAATATCTTTATTTCATGCCTATTTTATTTCAAATACACCGTGTAGGAGTGAACGGAGAAAACTGTTGCGCCAAATTCGAAAAAAATTACTAAGGTGCAAAAAGAAGTAGGCAAGTCAGCCTTTTGCTTTTTGTAATGGGGTTTTGTCCTTGAACATCACGTCCTTCAGTAAATGCCAACGCAAAAATTTTTTAAAAAATTGCTGGAGTGGAAATGATTGCCCAGGAGCGAAGCCTGGCAAGATGGCGGCTGTGGCGGCCCTCTTACTAGGGGCATGATAAGGTATCTCCGGTCAGCAATTAAGAACGGAGCGTTTACCTAGCACGCCCAACGAGCTTAATGTGGAAACTTTCCGGGTCACATATAGTGCTCCAAGTGCGTCTTAGTGTTTTCTTAGTGTTACTAACTTTCCTAAGTAAACCTCTAATTGGAGGCAAAGTCTTTAGAGATTTAGTCACTCATACTCGTTTCTGTGCGTTAGTTAGTCGAGAACAACTATCTTTTAATACAGAACTAACGTAGCATTAACATTGCCATATGAAAGCCACTTGATCTTTAAGTGGACACTACAAAAAAAGACCATGTTTCCACCATCTTGGCCGCGGCCAAAACTGGCTTCACTTCTGCTGTCAAGCCATTGCGAGAGCTTCCACTCCAGTAATTTTTCCTTAATCCTCCTTGTTGCAAACTAGGGCTGGAAAACACACTTTTGGAACGCATATAAACACCATAACAAAGCAGCTAAGACACAAATGAAACATTCTGGGTGGGACTAGGTTGGTTGTTTTGATAGTGTTTGTTGGTTGGCGCAGTGCTGGTTGAATGAAACTGGCCCACTTCGAAACAGTCGGAGTACTTGACCCATTTTTTATTAGAAACTGCTTCTTTGAGTTCATGTTACAATAACGAATGGCCTCATTTTGATTATTACTGTTGCGATGATGTTTATTCGAACAGAGGAGTCGCAAAGAGGTCGCGACGGAAAATGGGTGAACGGCAAGTCTGGCAAAGGCGGCACAGGTTCTCGCGCAATCAGAGCACGGGGTTCTTCGTTGTCTTTTGAAGGCGCATACGCGTTAGTGCATATGCTCCACTACAATACCACCGGGGTGAACAGTAGCCATCCTGGCGACTCAGGGAGTAGGCACAATGAGGGGGTCGTAGTAGGGCTTGAGACGGTCGACGTGCACGGTCTCACGTCCTCGACGGCGCAAGTCTGGCGATTGTGTTAGGGGTTCGATGATGTAATTCACCGGCGAGGTTGCGTCAATGACACGGTATGGACCATGGTACCGAGCCAGAAGCTTAGAAGAAAGGCCAGGAACGTGCGGAGGCACCCAAAGCCACACAAGAGAGCCAGTACGAAACGTAGGCGCCATGTGATGAACGTCGTCATGTCGGGTCTCTTGTAGACCTTGAGCCTCACTTGTCATAGACCGAGCCAACTGACGGCAGTCTTCTGCGTATCTGGCGACTTCCGAAAGCGGGGAGCACTCTGATGCATCAGGGCGGTACGGGAGTATGGTGTCAAGTGGGTGGGATGGTTCGCGGCCGTACAACAGAAATAACGGGGAAAAACCGGTAGTCGCTTGCGTCGCGGTGTTATAAGCGAATTTAACAAATGGTAATACAGCGTCCCAGTTAGTGCGGTCGGAGGAGGTGTACATCCTCAGCATGTCGCCAAGTGTGCGGTTGAACCGTTCAGTGAGACCATTCATCTGTGGATGGTATGCGGTAGCTTTCCGGTGTATGATGTTACAATGTGCGAGAATAGCTTGTATGACCTTCGACAGGAACACTCGACCCCTATCACTGAGTAATTCGCGTGGAGCCCCATGGCGGAGAATGAAGCTGCGCAGAATGAAGAGTGCAACTTCGTGGGCGGTCGCTGCCGGTAGAGCTGCGCAGTCTCAGCGTAGCGTGTCAGATGATCGACGCCGACAATAATCCACCGGTTTTCAGAGCGACTATATGGGAGGGGGCCATAGAGGTCGATACCCACGCGGTTGAATGGGCGAGCCGGGCATGGGAGCGGCTGTAACATGCCAGTAAAGTGCCGCGGAGGTGTTTTGTTCTGTTGGCAAGTGGTGCAAGACTGAGCGTATTTCTGCACAAAGCGATACATTCCTCGCCAGTAATATCGTTGGCGCAGCCTTTTGTGGGTTTTCAGGACACCTGCGTGAGCACTTTGGGGATCTGCATGGAAATTCATGCAGATGTCAGAGCGTATATGAGTTGGGACAGCAAGGAGCCACTTCCGATCACCAGGCATATAGTGGCGGTGGTACAGAATGTTGTCTCGCACGGAAAAGTGGGCTGCTTCCCGGCGTAGCGCTCTCGTGGAAGGGACAGCAGACGGATCGGTAAGGTAGCCGAGTAACAATGCAAGGTATGGATCTTTACGCTGCTCCGAAAGCATGTCAGTGGTGTCGATTGGTGACAAGGTGGCAAAAAGGGGTGACAGTGAAGCCACATCTGGTGTTAATGGCGATCGCGAAAGTGCATCGGCATCCGCATGCTTGTGACCGGAACGATATACGACACGGATGTCGTATTCTTGCAATCGAAGTGCCCAACGCCCCAGGCGTCCGGACGGGTCTTTCAAGGTGGACAGCCAACATAGAGCGTGGTGTTCTGTGACCACGTCAAGAGGACGGCCGTAAAGGTACGGGCGAAACTTCGTCAACGCCCAGATTATGGCCAAACACTTCTTCTCTGTCACGGAGTAATTCAATTCAGCCTTCTTGAGAGCGCGACTTGCATAGGCGACTACGTATTCAGCTTGGGTGCCTTTCCGTTGTGCCAAAACTGCACCAAGACTGATGCCACTTGCATCGGTGTGAACTTCTGTGGCAGCAGCAGGGTCGAAGTGACGAAGAATAGGTGGTGAGGTAAACAAGCGGCGCAGCTGGCGAAATGCGTCGTCACATGCAGGTGACCATGCAGATATGTCTTTGCTGTTAGAAAGCAGACTCGTGAGAGGTGCGATGATGGACACGAAGTTGCGCACGAAGCGACGAAGTAGGAGCAGAGACCGACGAAACTTCTTAGGGCTTTCAGTGATGTGGGCAACGGAAAGTCAGCAACAGATCGAAGCTTATCGGAATCCAGAAGAACACCGTCTCTTGTGATGACATGTTCCAAGATGGTTAGTTTTCGTGCAGCGAAGTGGCACTTCTTGGAGTTAAGTTGTAGGCCTGCAGAAGTTAGACACGTCAGAATCTCGTGGAGGCGAGCAAGATGTGTCGGGAAATCAGATGAAAAGACTACGCTGTCGTCCAGGTAACACAAGCAGGTTTTCCACTTGTGGGCACGCAAGATGGTGTCGATCAAGCGCTCAAATGTGGCAGGCGCGTTGCAGAGCCCAAATGGCATGACTTTGAACTCATATAGGCCATCCGGCGTTACAAAGGCTGTTTTAGGGCGATCACATTCAGCCATTGGCACCTGCCAATACCCACAACGCAGATCCAAAGATATAAAGTACTCGGCGCCTTGTAAACAGTCAAGAGCATCGTCTATTCGTGGTAGCGGGTAGACATATTTTTTTGTAATATTGTTTAGGCGGCGATAGTCCACGCAAAATTGTACGGTGCCATCTTTTTTCTTGACCAGAACCACAGGTGATGACCCAGCGCTTTGAGAAGGCTGTATGACTCCACGTTTAAGCATGTCATCTACTTGCTCCGTAATGACGCGGCGCTCTTCGGCGGAAACGCGGTAAGGACGCTGTCGCAGAGGCGAATGTGAGCCGGTGTCAATATATTGATGGTCATGGTGCGGCCCAAAGGAGGGTCTTGAAAGTCAGAAGAAGAACGAAACTTGTTAAGGAGAGCAACAAGTTGGCGGCGATGCGAGAGGGGAAGGTCTGCTTCAATAGCATTTTCGAAGGCTGACGAACTTGATGGCTCAGACGCATGAGTGATTGCAGCAATGTGACATGGCGTTTCGTCGGTAAGAATAATATCATCGATATGGTCGACAGGTTGCACATATCCTAACGTTTCACCACGAAGTAAGCCAATGGGGTAGTTGCAGTGGTTGGTAACCAGCATTACGGTTAAACCAGACGCAATTGTAAGAACAGCAAATGGGAGAACGATGCCCTTGCGTGGTCGGGCTTTTCGCCAGCAACATATGGAATGCGCCATCCTCGATGCCCTTGAGAATATGTCGAATTTTCTCTTCTTCAGGTATGGATGAGTTAACACGCCTGCAGAGGTCGAGCACATCCTCAATATAGCTAAAAAAGCTCTCACCAGGCCGCTGGGCTCGGTGGCGCAGACGCTGGTCAGCGCGGAGCTTGCGGACCTCTGGTCGGCCGAACGCTTCGGTCACGAGGGTCTTAAAGGTGGACCAGCTGGCGATGGCGGTTTCGTGGTTGGTGAACCATAGCTTGGCGACGTCAGCCAAGTAAAAGATGACATAGGCAAGCTTAGAGTCGTTGTCCCATTTGTTGCTGGCACTTACGCGTTCGTACAAGGAGAGCCAGTCTTCGAAGTCTTGCTCACCACTGCCGCTGAAGATTGGTGGGTCCCGCTGACGGGTAGCACCGGGGCAGGTCGACGGGGCAGCCGATGGTGCTGGCTGTGCTGGGATGGGCTGGTTGGTGACTGCGTCAGTCATGTTGTACGGTGGTCTTTCGGCCAACTTGCGAGAGCAGAGCTCCAGGTCTGCTTAGGGATCTCAGCAGCCTCCTCCAAATGCGATGATGTTTATTCGAACAGAGGAGTCGCAACGAGGTCGCGACGAAAAATGGGCGAACGGCAAGTCTGGCAAAGGCGGCACAGGTTCTCGCGCACTCAAAGCACGGCGTTCTTCGTTCTCTTTTGAAGGCGCATACGCGTTAGTGCGTATGCTCCACTACACTGTTCTAAAAGTTTAATATACCTAGGCGTGCTGTATGTTCCACAGAAATTTAGCCAGCCTATTATCGGCTTCTGCATTTCGCTCTTTTAGAAGAAAAAAAAACATCTTAAGTATGAGTCCCAAGTTGCCAAAGCCACAAAAAGCACATGATGGGAAAAGATTGCTTGGATTGGGGAACGTCCACTGCAACTTGACTCCCGAAATGCGTCTCACCACTGAGGCTCTTCAGAGATTGTTTTGTGACCTTATAGAGCTCCCTCCTATGTGGGGGATCCTGATGTGAAGTTCCTGTGTGCTGTGAAGATTTTTTAGGGATGAAGCTCCTAAATCCGTGCGTCTGTCCACGCACGTCTCTTTGTGACCGATTCGTAACCACCTAGTGGTATGACTCGCTCAGCAGGTGGCGCTAGTGTGAGTGACAGACAGACAGACGAACACATGCATGGACGGAAACATGGATAGGCAGAAGGACGAACAGATGGATGCCCGGACAGACGGATGGACAGACGGACGACTCACGGACGGATGGAAGTGTGCACGGACAGACAGACGGACGGACGGGAACACGGACGGAAGCATGGACGGACGCATAGATGCACGGACAGACGGGCGAACGGACTGACGCATGGACTGCTAGACACACAGACGATTGCTTTGCCCCACTTATCATCATTGTTTCCGTGGATATGCTGTCATTTTTTAGATGCGGAAGCATCTTATACTCGCGCATTGTAGTGCGCCGTCCGCACCGCTTCTCGAACATTCGACAGCTGACGTGCGCGCATGCGCCGTCGCGCCGTCACCCACCATCTGTGCCGCGCGCGCTTCTCCTTCGAGAACATTCGACAGCTGACAGCGCATGCGCCGTCGCGCCGTCGCCATCTGTGCCGCGCGCGCGCTTCTCCTTCGAGAACATTCAACAGCTGACAGTGAATGCGCCGTCGCGCTGTATATATACTCAAGGTCGGCGCTCGCTCGCTCAGTTGCCGCTCGTCGGTTGGTTTGTACGGCGCGTCGACGTCCAAGGTCGCGGTGAAATGAATTCCAACGAATCCACAAACACAATGATCGACGTCCCTTCGACCAGCGCCGTCCTTTCGCATACGTGTGTACGTGTTCACTCATTTAACACCCCCTCCTACAACCACGTTAACCAATTTAGCCATCGACCCAAGTAAGTCGCAATTTAACACCCCATTTCACAACCACGTTAACCAATTTAGCCATCGACCCAAGTAAGTCGCACTTTAACATCCCGTTAACCAATTATATGCTCCGCATCCTCCTCAGTGTTCCCCCGAGGGAAGCTGCGGGCAATTTTTTTTTCTCTTCGCGTTGTGGCTTTTTATATCGTTGTCAAGCCAGTCAAGATGGTCGGAAGTGTTTAGGCTGTGTACCGTAAAAATCTTCAGCAGTAAATCCTTTATATAGTGATTGTTTTTTTTTGTTCTCAATTTCCATCAAATTGCGTTACCTATTTCTTCTTCATTGTATGTAATTTATTAGGTTGTTGAATAGGATGTCCGATCAAATTTATGCAAATTCAAAGAACTTCGCTGTGACAGCCCTAACAAGCATGTTAAAGGCCACCTCCAGAAATTTTTCGAGGTCAATGAGTCTCAATAAAATTCGCTAGATACAGCCATAGCCACGACTGTGTAGATCACGCAAACAGCCGGTTATTGCTCTGTGGGGTGAAACCTTGAGGCTCTGATGTGGTCAGCCTCACAATTAAGACACGAATGCTCCTGACACACTACTTCAGAGCCCGAAACTGTCTCAAGGTTCCGCACCGCGGAGCAAAAACTGACTGCTCACCTGCTCTACACAGACATGGCCGCAGCTGTACGATCCTTTTCACACTTCCGTAATTTATGCCAAATTACAGGCTTGAGAAATGTGCTGATAAATTGTTTGCAAATGAGTTTTACAGATTTTCTCAAAACGCTCACTAGACATGCCAGAATTAATGGCAACACTGTCTGGGAGACATCACGTTTGGCGAGTCATTGGAAGTGACCCAGGTGATGGCATCACAAACTTTGGCTGCTAGAGCATTTACTGTGCTTGCCGCAATGCGACGGCGGTGGTGTTTGGCGCACGCAAAAGCTTCCTGAATTCCTTCCTCCATAGTGCTTGGCCGGCCCTTTGCTGGTATGGCACGCGATTTTCTGTTCCCTGTGTTTGGGTGTGCTGCAGGTGATAGTTGGTGTTTCGTTGTGGGTTGCACAAACCACTCACACAAGATGCAGAGAGTATGCTATCCGGGTTGTCCAAGTGGGAGTGCTCCCCATGAGAAGGGGATCAGTGCGATCAAGCGGGACAACTGGTTAGCAAGCAAAATGGGACGCGTGTGTCAATCATTTATTTATTTATTTATTTATTTAATACTGCCAACTTGCTTTACAAGCCATAGGCAGGAGTGGATTGTACACAAAAGAAAATGTTGAACAATCTGTGAGAACGGTTCCAAACAAATCTGTGGAATAAAACTAAAAACAGTGTTGAACAATCTTTTCAGTATGTGAAACAAGAAACAACAGGTTCCAGTAAAACACATACGATAATACAGTTGAAAATACTGGTAAGAAAATACATGGACCACAGGGTGAAAAAATGTTTCAGTTTAGGACAAATAAAATAACTACAAGGGGAAAAAAAAGAAGAATGTGCAAAAGAGCGCATGTTCACGCAGTAGTCTGCTCGACAACGATAAGAAGGGTGTAATGACTTTTGTTTCAATGTCGCACGCCATCTGGAAAGCGACAGACGCCACAGGAAACATCTCGGTCATAGATGAGCGAGAGCGTGCATAAACGACGACATGGTTGGGCTCTGTAATACATTTTCAGGCAATGCGTTCCATTCATGGATTGTACGAGGGAAGAACGATTTTTTGAACATGTTGGTTCGGCACGAGTATTCGATTAACTTGAACGAATGAGATGAACGGGTTGGGCGCCTACTACACGGTTTAATATACAATTCCCTATCTATTTTGACATGTTGTCGATAAATCAGGTATAACATCTTGAGCCTGTCTCGATAGCGTCGTACCTCTAGGGTTTCGAGGTTCGCGTCCTGTAAAAGAGCACTGACGGATGTATGACGACGGTAAGAATTAAAGATAAATCTGACTGCTTTCCGCTGTATGTTTTCGATTTCGCTTACGTTTGATTGGGTGTAAGGGCCCCAGACAGGAGTAGCGTATTCTAGTAATGGTCTTATGAATGTCTTGTAGGCCAACAATTTTATATTGCTCGTAGATTTAGCCAAGGTTCTTCTCAGGTATCCAAGTTTCTTCATGGCCTTTTTTTTAATGTGAGCTACATGGTTACTCCACCTAAGGTCCGACGTGATCACTAAACCGAGGTATTTATATTGCGTGACAGACGATAAGTTATGGCCATTAATGCTGTACACAAAAGGTAACGACTTCTGTTTGCGTGTTATGGTCATCGATACTGTTTTTCTGAGGTTAATGCTCATTTGCCATTCTAAGCACCAAGTAGCTATAACTGATAAAGATGAATTTAGGATAGCCTGATCTGCCTCGCTGTGGATTTCATTGTAGAGTATGCAGTCGTCTGCAAACAACCGAATTTTAACTGGTATGTGTTGCACTATGTCATTAATGAACAGTAGAAAAAACAGGGGACCCAAGACTGATCCTTGTGGTATTCCAGACCGCACATCAGATGAGTCCGACTTTGCGTCGTCGACAACGACTGTTTGTCGCCTGTTTGTCAGATACGCCTCTATCCATTGAAGTAGCTGGTCGTTTTTGAGAATGGGTTTTAGTTTTAATAGCAACTTTTGATGGGATACACGGTCAAAGGCCTTTTCAAAATCCAAAAATATTATGTCAATTTGACCTTGGCTGTCCAGTGCTGCCGCAATTTCATGTACGGTTTCCAGTAGTTGCGTTACGGTTGACATTCCGCGACGGAAGCCGTGTTGACGTGTGTCGCAGAGGCCATTATTTTCAATGAAGACTGAAATGTGCTTAAATATAATGTGCTCCATCAGTTTCGATGAGGTACAAAGAAGAGAGATAGGGCGGTAGGAGGACAGCAGTGAGCGGTCTTCTGATTTAGGGATGGGAATAATCTTTGCATGCTTCCAGTCGTGTGGTATTTCTGCACGTGAAAGTGATTTGTTGAAAATAATGCACAGATATTTGGCGCACCATTCCGCATATCTCCGGAGGAAAGCATTAGGTATTTCATCGACGCCTGGCGATTTTTTCACGTCAATGCCAAGAAGCAAGGACAGTACTCCCGCTTCGTTTATGTCGAGGGAGCTTATGGGCGGAGTAGCGTCTAGAACAGATATGCGTGGTATCTTGCCATCATCACTCGTGAACACGGAGCAGAAGTACTCGTTCAGTGCATTTGCAATTCTGAGTTTGTCAGTCAACATGATACCATCAACACAAATATCAGACACGTGGGTCTTCTTTGGCGATAGATATCTCCAGAACTTATCCGGGGATGACTCAAGAAAGTTTTTCAGTGAAACATTTTGATAGTGATCTTTAGCTTTTAATATGCCGTTTTTAAGCTGTCGGCGCAGGTTGGTTAGCTTATCAGAGTTTGCTTTTGATGGTCGTACCGTATGCTGCTTTCTCACTTTTTTTAATTTTCGCCCAAGACGCACAAGGTTTCTTGTCATCCACGGATTCGTTTCACACACATATTTTCGCTTTTTGGGCACAAAATTGTCGATACAGTTGTGAACAAGTTTTTTAAAGAAGCACCATAAGCTATGAACAGAGCCGTCATGTGATTCCGAAAGACATACAAATTTGGAAAACTCATTATCTAAAGCATCAAGTATGTCGACGTCGCTAGCATGTGAGTACACAGGAATTAAGTGTTGGCTTTTAGATGGTTTTAATCGGAAGTTTAACTCTAACGTAAGAGATGCCATTCTGTGATCTGAAATTCCCTCAAATATGTCGACTCTCGGATTGCGCTTAAGGACGTGGTCGTTTACCAGGAAAAGATCTAATATGTTAAGTGCGCGAGTCGGTTGTTTTACCAGTTGCGTCAGCCCATGAAAAAGAACGATATCGGTTAAAGGTTCTGCTGCTGCGCAAAGAGCATTAGGGAAATCAGTTGACCAGTCAACTGACGGGGCGTTGAAATCACCAGCAAGCAAAATGTTCTTACAATGCATGCTAGCTGTACACAAAAATTCATTCAAATTGTCAAAAAATATGTCACAGTTTGGTGGGCGGTAAAAACCAGCGATTACGAGATGGAAGTCGTTTAAAAAGACTTTCGCAATGACGCATTCGGTGTCTGCTATGTCAGGGGATCTTTGAACATGCATGGACTCTTGAAACAACAGAGCGACTCCGCCCCCCCGGGAATCTCGGTCCTTCCTATATATTTTGTACCCTGGTGGTGTTATCTCGAAGTCTAAGATACCTGAGTGCAGCCAAGTTTCAGATATTATTACGACATGCGGCTCATGCGCCACTATAATACTTTGCAAGTCGCTAACTTTGTTTACGATGCTGCGGGCGTTCAGATTAATGATGCGGAAGTATTTTTGAGTGACCGAAGAAGTTCACTGTTTCTTCCTAGATTTTTTGTTGGCTGCTAAAACGGGAATTCTTTTCATCTCAGCAGCATCCCAAGCATATGTATCTCCATTTATGATGACTTTGTCGTGTACAAGTTTCACTTTCTCGCCCTTTTTCCTGATATTTGCAGTGCTTTCCCATAAGTACCTCCTGGTCTGCCTAGTTTCTGGTGAGAAGTCTTCGGCAACTGAGATATCTTTTCCCTTCAGTTTAGAGCAGTTTCTGAGTACATTAATTTTTTCACGGTGATCAATTAACCGGAGTACTACCGGTCTGTTTTTGTTTCGCCTCTTTTGTCCTATTCGGTGAATTCTTTCGACTGTTGACACCTTTACACCGAGCATGTTTTCAAATATTTCAGAAACCACCGTATTTGTTAGTGACTGGAATGTTTCATCAGGACGTTCCGGTAAACCGAACACAAGAAGATTATTGCGCCTGCTCCTGTCTTCGAGGTCGATCAGTTTGGTTTGTATGGTCTGGATAGTTGCCTCAAGGCTGGAAATTTTGCTTGTGAGTTCTGTAAATGCTGCTGCCGAATTTTCGACCTTGGATTCAATAGTGTCAAGCCTTGCTTGCATGGTTTTTTGACCATCAAGGATTTGGCGCAAAAGCTCCTCTGTGCTCGGCCCAGGGTTCGATTCCACATCACCACACATTATCAGCAATGAGCATACAACATCTTGAACAAAAAAGTACAACTTATTCAGACATGTGGGGCACGTCAGCTGGATGAAACAACGGTTGCTAGTTTTGACAGTGGAGTAATTTTTACTAACCTGCATGAAATACAGGAAGGGGTTCATGTTTGCTGGGGAGCAGCTGACGTGCCCACTGAAGAAATTGCAGCTCGTTCCGTCTCTTATAGTCGGCCGCATTGATGACGTCGAACTGGGGGGTGGGTAGATCTGGTCAATGTGGCCGTCGAAGTAACAGTGGCCGTCGAAGCAACAAAGAAACCCATCTGCGCAGGCGCCTCCAGTTAAGTCTGTCGATGCGGTGCCGTGCGTTTTTCCACCTACAGATGCGCTGCTCAGTCCAGTCGAGCCGACGAGAACAATCTGCATGAAATACAGGAAGGGGTTCATGTTTGCTGGGGAGCAGCTGACGTGCCCACTGAAGAAATTGCAGCTCGTTCCGTCTCTTATAGTCGGCCGCATTGATGACGTCGAACTGGGGGGTGGGTAGATCTGGTCAATGTGGCCGTCGAAGTAACAGTGGCCGTCGAAGCAACAAAGAAACCCATCTGCGCAGGCGCCTCCAGTTAAGTCTGTCGATGCGGTGCCGTGCGTTTTTCCACCTACAGATGCGCTGCTCAGTCCAGTCGAGCCGACGAGAACAATCTGCATGAAATACAGGAAGGGGTTCATGTTTGCTGGGGAGCAGCTGACGTGCCCACTGAAGAAATTGCAGCTCGTTCCGTCTCTTATAGTCGGCCGCATTGATGACGTCGAACTGGGGGGTGGGTAGATCTGGTCAATGTGGCCGTCGAAGTAACAGTGGCCGTCGAAGCAACAAAGAAACCCATCTGCGCAGGCGCCTCCAGTTAAGTCTGTCGATGCGGTGCCGTGCGTTTTTCCACCTACAGATGCGCTGCTCAGTCCAGTCGAGCCGACGAGAACAATCTGCATGAAATACAGGAAGGGGTTCATGTTTGCTGGGGAGCAGCTGACGTGCCCACTGAAGAAATTGCAGCTCGTTCCGTCTCTTATAGTCGGCCGCATTGATGACGTCGAACTGGGGGGTGGGTAGATCTGGTCAATGTGGCCGTCGAAGTAACAGTGGCCGTCGAAGCAACAAAGAAACCCATCTGCGCAGGCGCCTCCAGTTAAGTCTGTCGATGCGGTGCCGTGCGTTTTTCCACCTACAGATGCGCTGCTCAGTCCAGTCGAGCCGACGAGAACAATCTGCATGAAATACAGGAAGGGGTTCATGTTTGCTGGGGAGCAGCTGACGTGCCCACTCACCGGAATCACCACTGTCCAAAGATCCGAGACACTGTCAGTCTCAGACATATCCGCTGATGCTCTATGCCCTCTGCTCCGAGTGCCTGCTCGTCACAGCTTTCATTATTTTTCATACTCCGCGCCGGCGGGAACAGCATCAGAAGAGTGCGTTAACGAAAGTTATGTATATTAACTGCATTGCATCATGAAGTTTTGTTTCGATTGTGCTGACATCTGTGCTCTAATGAGAGTGCTGATGTTACGTCAGACTATTAGTGAGTCTTTAAATACCAGAATGGTCGATATGCCTGGTAAGCCCAGTGTGTGCACACTACTGCACTTACAAAAACATGCAGACACACACCGTGGTGTTGGCAAGCAATTGTCTTTGTTTCCCGACTGCTTCGCATGATGCTGATTCGATAAGATGTGGGACCAGCCAAAATATTCTTTACTTTGGAGCTTATGGCAGTAAAGGGACGAAATGCTTGAGCTCTTGTGTTTACCAAGACTATGATGTACCTGCTTGCACATATTAAGGCGTCTGAATCTAGTGTAAAGCTCCTTCACCCCATCTTGTCCAACAATGCTGGAAACATTGTCTTCAAGGAAGTAGCAGCAGGATTTTAAGGTGTAAATGGGACATTTTTCATTTCCTTGGTATGAATTGTGTTGCGGTACGTTGAGAGTTGCTGTCTGCCCACGATGTCAAACTGTAAATACGTTATGGAGAAACTGCCCCCTCAATAATCAAAAGCAAGAATGTTTATTTTATAAATGCAGTGGTATTAAAAATAAATATGATAAAATTATAATCTAGGCAGTTGAATTCTAAACCTCTGATAATGATTACGAGAAAGAACATAGTGGAGGGCTTCGGAAATTTTACCATCTCGTGTTCCTTAACGCACTCCGATATCACACAGCACATAGGCCTCTGCCATTTCCCCTCCCTTGAAATGAGAGTGCTATGACCGGAATCGGACCTGTGACCTTCGAGTCGGCAGCCAAGCACCAGAACTAGAGAATTTTTATGAGCACGTCGCCTTGAGGTTGCGCACACATGAAGGCTCCCTAACTATGACTGCTCCACCGTGGCGAACAAAAACATAGTTTATGCATTCCGAGACATCAGAGACCAACTAGCCCAACTATCATTCTTTCTTCACATCAAAATACTCTTTTTAGTTTCTTGGCACCAGTGTTTTCAGTATTCAGAGTGACAACACTCCTTTAAAGAGTGCACACCACATGTTGCGCAAAAGTTGGTCACTATACTAACTAAAGTGAATAAGGCCTAACAGTTCTTAGCTACTCATCAGGGAAGATGACTAGTTAGATTATTCCGAAGCTACACACATAGAAAAACAGGAAGGCACATATGTGTTAGCATGGCGTGACTAGCACTGAATGAAAAGGAAAAGAGATTTCAACATTCAAATAGTTTGATGAGGAAACGATTCTTAAGACTGGATGATAAGTGCAAGAGATTGTTGTACAGCGTTTAATTTCGTGCGTATATTTTATCTACTATAGTAAGTCCAACTTCGTTGCGAGTGAGCGCTCTCGTGTGGGCTGTTTTTGTCCCAATCTTCTTGCTCTGCTTTTTTTGTTACAATGCTACCAATTTTCCGACAAGCATTAATGAATAATAAGAAGGATGCAACAGATATTCGTAATTTCTCTTTATTTCACAAGCACTCACACAGAAGGGACATACAAACACGACTGTCATCGGCTTTTGACCAAACATTTCACGCCCACTTCCGCATACTTACAGAATTATACATACATTTACAGCTAAAGCGTGTCCCTGTACGTATCTGAAAAAGAGGGGCTAAAAAATGGGTGTATACAACACGGTAAGGGATCAAAACTCACTAGCGAGTGCACCACAGTAAACTGCCTAGTTTCACAGAAGCGACTGCAAATTGAAATCACACCTCTGTTCATTTGTAAAAAAAAGAGTGAATTAACTGGAAGGGGGATACCATTTTTCTGAAAGGTCATAAAACTAAGTAGCAATAACAAAAATGATATCAAGCCAGTTGACTCCTAAAGTATCTGTGTTTAGCAAGAATACAAAATGTACTGACCAATGGCAATAAATTAAGTCAGTTATAGTGCCTGACAAAGCCATCTCCAATGCAAAAAAAAAAAAAATAATAATTTGCAACAAATCATGAACTGTTAAGTTTCAGCACGAAAAAGACGAAATAAAAAAGGCCTGAAAATCGGAGTCGTGAAAGTTTCTGCATAGAGCTACTATATTTCACATTTGCTCATAATTTTAAAAGGAACCAACGCTGCAATAAAATATCTGTGACGGGTAGCAGGAATAAACATATCTCTTTACATAGATCATAAACCTATCTCTCCTCTATAAACAAACATTGTAATTCTGTAAGAGCTTCAGTAAAAACAAGTTCACCGAGCCTTCAGCAGTTCATTTCACTGGTAAAGCTCAGACATAAAATATGAACTGTTGCAAGCACATTTTTTTTACACTGGTCAGAATGAACAGCGCGGCACTGAGGGGAGGGGGGAAGTGAGAATAAAGTGTACAAAATTCGACTCGAAGGTGCGCGCTTTTCTCGACATTTGTATACGAAGCTAGCGAAAAAAGGAGACATCACGCCAAAAGCTAGCATTATCCACAAAAACTTTGTCTAAAAAAGCAAGGCACTTGCTGGTTTGTTCGATTAAAATCCACGAACTTCATCCACGCAAGGGCAATGTGAAAAAAAAAAAACTGAAATGTCATTGCTCTTTGCATGCCATATGGCATAGCAAAAGGTAGCCAAAAACATGGCTTCTCTATTCTGCTGCATACAAAAGAACCTGGAAACGTTATATAGCGGTGTATATTTGTTGCCAGGGGATTGCTTGTGCGAATATGCGTTCACGACCTGACCCTGGAAACTGGTGTAGCGATTGCCTAAGTGGCGATTAGATGTGAGGCTTTGCCCTCTCGCCACAATTTACGGTGTTCCTCGTGTTAATAGAAGTTGTGCGACTCCACCAAGACAACCTGTTAAGTTCAAACTCAACTTAAGCCACAGCTACGTGCAGAAGAATGCCAGCAAGTGGCTACCCCAAGGCCTGAACACTAATGGCTGCATGAATCGCTTGCGAGGAACTGCGACAGTAAAGAAAATTTTGGTCAAGAAACTGGGCGTCGTCTGCTCGAGTCATATACTGTGGCATGCGGCCTTGCTTCCTCTGCTGATTGGAAATAGTGGCAATGTGTGCTGTGGTATACGTGTACTGTTAACTTGTGCAGATCACGGCAATACGTTGAGTATGCAGACCCGAGCTTCCATATCTGTACTCATCTCGGTGATATTTGTGTCATTTTCCACACGCAAGACACATGCTGGTGTAGTAAAGGAAGAACTGTTCCATTTTCGCAAGAAGTACAGCATTGTAACTAGGAAGTAGGAGACACTGGGATACATATTGAACTACGTACCTTACTACCTTTCTGTTATAATCACGCTGTTGAAAAAAAAAGACATACATCACACATGAAGTGTTCATGTCTGTCGTATGCATTATCTGTAGTTAATTTCTGAAAGTCCCACTCCTAGAAGACTTGGCGCAGGAGAAAGGGCAGCAAGTTCTGAGAAACAAGAAATAAAACAAAAAACAATGAACGGAAAATGCATCAACCAAATCAACTGAGCTGGTCTTAAGGAACATGGGCAATTGAAAAATAAGGCAACCAGACGCTCAGGGTCTTCACGCTGGAGTTAGTCGTCTGTGGCAAGGAGGGCCATGATGAATTGGTTGGCACTCTTATCGAAACACTCGGTACGTTTCGAGGAACACAGAGGAACAGACAAAAAAAAAAAACAAGTCAGGAACATCGGTGGTCCAGTTACGGTGACGTGCATCGCATTCAACGACGATCTGCCAGGTCCAGTGGCCTTTCGCCTGCGGCACCGTCACACGTCCACAAGCTGGTCGTCCTTGTACGATGTTGTCCGACCACTGCCAGAGTCGGCCAGCTCAAGCTCGGGGCTCACAGATGACAGTCCAGAGATGGGACTCTCATTCGATCTGTTTTGGAAAGCAGCGAACGCAAGGAGGTTCCAATGAGAACAGTACAAAAGTCAGGCCTGGTAAGCCAGCCATGCTATCCAGATCGAAGTAGACTCCTAATAAACAAATTTTGTAACGATTTGACCCACAGTGCTCACAGGCATTACAGTGAGGGGGGGTCCAATTCAGAGGAAAGGTACTGTAAAGGTTTACCGGTACACATGAAATGAACACGGAAATAATTTACAACTTGCAATCTTTAGACTAGCATGGTTTTACAGGAGCGCATGTATGCTGAAAACTCAAATACAGAAGGTAGCCATATAGATGAAAAGAAAACGTCATTTAAAGTTATAAAAATGTCTTGTCGCAGTGTGGATCATTCCAGAGAAAATGAACACTTTAGGAGAGGCTGCTTTGGAACTTACTTCGTTTATTTTATTATGTGGCTATAATGAGACAACTGTCTCTAATATTATTGGTTTTGTACTTGAATTGCGAATTCATGTTCATCTCTCAGTAAAGAGAACAGCAAGTAAACGGAACATATTTCTCTGTTCCCTTCAGGTCCCACTTAAAGATAATCTACTGAAAAGTGCTGTGCGGCCATACAAATGAAACAAGCAAGTATTAAAACATACAACTGCTAACAATTTAGCTAGACTGATGAGTTTGAGACATGTCATCTAGCTAAGTGAACACAACACCAACCCAAACACACGAGCAATGTCAGTACACTGCATACACACACTGGCTAAAGGTAATAAAATGTATGAATCATAAAATTTTCAATGCGGGCTTTCAATAATGAAAACTGATGGATTAAAGGACACTAAAAATACTATTTTACACCTATTGCTAAGCTGCGATTTCACAATACCAATAACATTATTTTTAATGGAAGAAGACGATTAGTGAGTGAGAAAATAAAATGTAAAAAAATGTGGGTGGCAAATGCCACTGTGATATTTCCGCACCAAGCCCTGTCAGGTCATAGATTTCATTGGCATATAGAAGGTCATACGTAGTTTTTGATCACGGAGAACTACGTACATTGTTCTCTGAGGGGGGTCACAGACTTCAAATACCAAGTTTCAGAAAACTTCGTAGAGCCAATGTCCCCAAAATATGAAAAACACACTAAGAAAACCCTGATCTCACACCTCTGTGATTTCAGAGCGAGATTTAAAATTGAAAGCTCGATCTTCAATAATGAAGATAAGATGGTGAAATTACTGACTTTATAGTTTTCAGAAAACAATTTATTAATTGAAATTGATTGATTGTGTCACTTCAGCATCTCTTTCATACCTTGCAAGTGTACTCTTGTGTGCACAAGGAATATGAGGTGGCACGATGTGATGTCCGGATCAGTTTTTTAGTTTGATGCATTGTAGAGTTGCATAAACTTTAGCTCACATGAAGCTTGCAATAACCACTTCATCGCTACCACACCTATCGTATAACCAATGAATGCCATGACAATTATATTAGTCCTGCTTTTAATTTTTTAGGCTACGCGGCAAAGAAGCTAATGAATAAGGCAAAAATAATTCAGAATGCTTTTTCAGACATCTTTACAAACAAAAATGTCTCCAGGGAAATATATCTGAAAAGTGTGATCCTTTTGACAATATACTGAAAATTAGCTTTTTGTTTTACTTATCACAACATTGGAACAACAGTAACTTCAACAGACGAGTTTAGCATAAAAATTCCTGGATATTTTCATAAATATCAGCTTTTTCTATTAGTGCACTGAGCCAGAAACTACATTACTATCAGGAAGAAGTATTTCAATCACTAGGCAGCTATCATAAGCAGTCAAAAATTATGTGTGGCTGTTATGGAACACATAGCATGTGTAAAAGCCAAAATAAATTATGAGCAATGTGTAGTACAATGGAATCTCGATAATTCGAACTCGAAGGGGCATGAAAATTTGTTTGAATTAAAAGAAGTTCGAGTTAATGAAACCTAAATGAATGGAGGCCTCCCCATGCAGTGGCGCATGTGCATTGAGCTTACATACGAGGGGAAGTATTAGAAGACATACATTTATTCAGAAATCACAGGACATCTGTCATTAATTGAAGCAACCGGTGATGTGCATTGATTGATATGTGGGGTTTAACATCCCAAAACCACCATATGATTATGAGAGACGCCGTAGTGGAGGGCTCCGGAAATTTCGACCACCTGGGGTTCTTTAACGTGCACCCAAATCTGAGCACACGGGCCTACAACATTTCCGCCTCCATCGGAAATGCAGCTGCCGCGACGTGCGGGTCAGCAGCCGAGTACCTTAGCCACTAGACCACCGCGGCGGGGCCCGGTGATGTGCATCTGCACACGTTGGCCTTTTAGCGAGTCAATCTTGCACGTAGGCTGCAAAGCATTTCTACTTCGGTATTAGCATTTTTCCGGCAAAAAAGTTACACGCAGCAAAGTCCAGCACCAGCACTCTCTAAAAATGACGACAACAACGACTGCATCTCTGCTACGCAGCCGCAGCGTGGCGAGCACATGACGAGAAAGAGGAGCATTTCCACACGGAGAGAAGCAGATCGGCATTTCAGAGAGAACCAACACTCGACAGTTGCTTTTTTTTCTCTATTCGCGCGTGTCGTTGAAAGGAGAAGGGTCTACGTGGCAGGGATAAGAAAGGGGGAAGCATGGCACCGGCGCATGAGAGAGAGCCGACACTCCGCAATATTTTTTGTTTTCCTCTCTCCCCTTACGCTCGGCATTGAAAGGAGAAGGGTCTTTATGTAGCAGGGACGGAAAAGGGAGAAGTGTGGCACAGGTGTGTCGCAGATCGGCATTTGAGAAAGAGTAAACATTCCACCGCAGCCTTTTCTTTATTATTTTTTTTTCCTTCACGCGCAATGTTGAAGTGTCAAAGGTGCCGCTGAGGGATCGGCTGTGGTGCTGAGAACATTTTCGAAACTGCGGAATATTCGAATCAATCGTCGCAAGTGCTTGCACGTTCGAATTACAGAGCATTTTCACCTATTAGAATAGACATAGCTTTGATGGGACCACAGAAAGAGTTCGAATTAACCAGAAGTTCGAATTAGGTGTGTTCGAATTAATGAGATTCGACTGTAGTATCGAAATTGCAAGGATTACATGCAGGATGTTTTCGATGGCACACTTTTAAAATTCAGCAAGACAACAACAGAGCTATTAGAATACACTTCCAAACATCAAGATACAAGTGCCCTACGGTTCGCTGTACTGGTTTAGGAAGTAGACAGCAAGACATGGTTTCTCAATGTAAATCGTGCAAATAATAATTCACAATGACACGAAGTTAGTGCTTTCAAAGCAGGCACTGTGGGAAGGAGAACACACGAGTGGTTGTCGCATAGGAGTCTTCTTGACTCTCAACAAACGGGTAGCTATAAATTTTACATTGTCGGTAGTTGGAAAGAATTACCTGGAATGCACAAGCCAGTACAGTTTAATAAAGCTTTCTGCCAGGCGATTTGGTTCATACTTGTAAGAAAAATTGCTTTTTTGGGGCCTGTCCGTGTCTTCTGCATCCTTGTCTAGCTAGCGTGCAGCCTCTTGTGTTGCAAGACGTACAATGCTCACGGATTTAAACCAACAATTTTGAGCGGAGTGATGACCATACTGTACGGTTCCACCAGATCTTGTTCGTGCCACACTATAGGCGTAAACATGATTAAAAAACACTTACATTACGGCCTTGATAATAATATCTAGTGTTTGGTATTCCAAAAAAACCATGATGTAATTATGAAGTACTTCATAGTGGAAAGCTATGGAAATATGAACTGTCTGGTGTTTTCTAACATGTACTGACATCGTACTGTACATGGGTTTTTAGCATTTCATCTTAATCAAAACACGACCGCCAAAATCGAACCCCCGACTTTCAGGTTTGAAGCTGAGCACCGTAACTGGTGCCCCACTGTGGCAGACACCAACATTAACTGTAGCAGTCAAACTGATACGGTTACTTCAAGCAATCCTGGACAACAGTCGTTTCACTAGAATCTATGAAGTTGCATTTCAATCTGTCAGCACTGTAAATTTCCTAAGGGCCTTGCTACATTTTTTTAGCATGGTCAGAAGACGCTGCCAATCGGTAGCAGAGGCTCACAAGAACACGTGAGCCAAATATTATTGCGCAGTAGGCGGCCTAGAATTCACAATAAATTTTCAAAGCCGGCTGAAAATTTCATCCTCATCTCTAGACAAGTCACCAAACAAGCTAAAAAACACTCATCCAGGCCATTGGTCGATATGAACCTGGCATGCTCGGTCGTTATTCTGACTGCCCTAACAGACCGCTACATTTACATGCACGCGCTCAGTTGCACTGAAAAGCTGTGTATTCGAAAAAAGTGCTCAAGGTCACGGGGCGTTCGCGACATATTTGCTTTCCCCATGCCACCTCGCCTTGCTTATTTTCCAGCTCTTTTGTCGGGACAAGAGAAGAGAGAATACAATTGCATCCTGCAACAAATCTTTGTAACACTGCTCGTACCAAAGAGATTCCAAAAATTTTCGCAAAGGTAAATTCGTGAAACAATAACCTTCTTTAGTGAATCTATTCCATGGCTACCTAAAAAAGTGCTGCAAGGCCCCTTAAGCTGCCAAATTTAACACAACAGAAAAAAAGTTGTCATTTAGGCATATGAAGCATAAAGCTAAATATATTTTCAAGTTCAGTTTCTCGAAAATATTATTTGATAAAAAAAATCATCCTAGTCGGTAATGAACTTCTTTTGTCAAGATTGGAAGATCATTTCACAGTTGAGCGCAGGTCATGTGTGTTTTGTAAAGAGCTTTGACTTTCAGGGTACTGCAATTAAGTGACATGCAAACAAGAGGATGGAAAATAGAGGTCGGGTCTACCAATGGCTCTATGCAAATCAGCCCACTCTCAATTGCAAATTGTGCTGATGCTTTCATTCAGGGCAACGAACTGGCTGGAGATTGTTCCGCAACAAAAAGCAAGTGAGGCCGCAGACCCACTGTTGATGGGCAACCTTGCTTCCCATTTCTAGGAGTCCATGAAGCGAGAAAGTTCGCTTGCATAACAAAATTTACCCTGGGAATTGTTTTTGGTACATTAGGCCTCAGTAACCCTGAACTGGATACTAAAAGGTCACCTTTCATTCACCCGATGTGGTATGAACTTGAAGGGTTTCAATGCACAGTGCTGTGCAGTACAAACACTACAGTAGACTGTCACCGAACAGGAATCTCAGAAACATTACTACTGCCTAAACATAACTGCCTCTACTACGATTTGTTTTCTACTTGAATTCTACACTTCCCTTACTCTCTCAGTAAAAAAAAAACTTAGACTGAACACATTTTCCTGGTCCCTTCAGGTTCCGTTCAACGAGAGTCCACAGTGTGTCTGCAATACTGCCCATGCAACTGGTGCGCACATCTTTGTTACACTGAAGCCATACCAAGTGGTGTAGAATAGGCAGGTTGCAGACATCCCCTGCCAACATAAGGCATGCGTAGATTGCTGGCACTCGACAGCCCGTTCGAGACAACGAAGCAACAACGGATGAGCGTGCCGTGCTGTTAGGGTTGAGCAGCTCCGGCATGCCTAGAGCAAGCGTACCTACTGAGTGAGACTGCAGCCGAACTGCGGCGGCTGCTGCCGCCAGTCACCGGCAGCGGTGACATGTCCCCCATGGAGGACATGCGTGATTGGCTGCCCAGGCCGTGCCTCCGCAACAGGGTGTCAATGTCCACGTCATTGTCACTGTCGGAGTCACTGGATAAATGAAACAAACAAAACAGAAGCTCGAGCTATGATCACTCCTGGAGAGCATTTTTAATTTTTGACTTACAAAAATTAAAAATGCTTCGTACTTGACTTAATTCAACATCATGATGGTTCATTTCTTTGCTGCGTACTTACAGACTGGTTCTATTTTGTAAAGTGCGAAACGGTACCTTCTTTAAAACACAACTGATTCTGGAAGGCTGTACATAACCAAGTACAGTGAAACCTCGTTAAACCGTAGTTAGTCGGAGCTCGGAAAAAGTATGTACTAAGCGGTAGTACTGCTTAACCGAAATAGCGTCAGGTCACTCACTTACCTGTCAAAAAAGAAACCTTCAAGGAGTGCGGTGAAAGAACAAAAAACGTGCAGTAATTTATTAACTTCGCGTGACACAGTCTGTAATCATCATTTGACGACGCGGCGGCCTAGCAGCAACGACAGCGGCCTCAAACTCACTTATTCTGTGAGCCAGCTTTTCCAACAGCCCCCTCTTCTCGGCAAATACCCGCATGACGCTGACGCAATGCGCAGCTTCGGCCACTGTCGAGCCTGGATCACCCATGTTGTCGCTTTCCATGTCGTCCTCATCACTATCATTCGGCGACACTTCGACAACCGAGGCAACTATGGCTTCCTCGGACATGTCCGGAGATGTCTGCACATCGCTGTCTGCGTCTCTGAAGTCGGGGGAGGAAATGCCTTCCGTAACGCCCTGCCGCTCCAGCACTTCAGCTAGCAGAGTTTTGCAAGCTTCGTCTACGATGTCCGAAGTCTGGTCAATGGTGTCACTGGCGTCATCTGCGTCGCCCGCACACAGACTGAAGCCAGCAGGCTTGAAGCGATTTTGAACTGTCGTTGCTTCAACCTGCTGACACGAGTATTCGAGCAGGTGAATCGCGCCAATCAGGTCGGTGGAGAATAATTTGCCACATTCAATGGCGAGAAGAAATCTGCGCAGCAAAGTCTTCTTGTAAAGCTGTTTTACAGTTCGAATTATGCCTTGGTCCAAGGGCTGGGCAATCGCTGTTGTGTTTTGTGGCAGAAACGCCAACTTCACAGCCGTCAGGTTGTCCAGGGCAACGTGCGCCGAAGCGTTGTCTAAAATAAAAAGAACTCTTCTGTTCTTAGCCCCAAAACGACGATCGATGAGGCGCACGTGTTCCTCAAAGAGTTTTACCGTCATCCATGCTTTGGTGTTGCTGCGAGAGATGACCCCTGATGGCAACCGGGCGCCTTTGAAACATCTAGGCTTCGCCGACTTTCCAATCACGAGGAGCGGAGTTTTGCCGGTTCCAGTCATGTTTACGCAAAACGCCACTGATATTCTGTCTTTTGCATGCTTGCCGCCAGTGCACGTCTCGCCTTTGAACGCGAGCGTTTTGTCTGGTAGCAGCCTAAAGAATAGCGCCGATTCATCTATATTAAAGATGTCATCAGGTGCGTAGTCTTCCAAGATGTTCTTCAGCTGACCATTTTGCCACTGCTCTGTGCCATCCACGTCAGCAGCAGCCCCTTCTCCCGAAACAGTCCTCGTGGTAATGTCGTGCCTCGCCTTAAATCTGGCCAGCCAGCCATTGCTGCACACGAAGTTGTCATGGTTGAGCTGCGAGGCAAAAACCAGGGCCTTCTCCACGAGCAGGGGTCCGCTGATAGGCAGATTTTTTGACCGTGCAGCTTTTAGCCACTTCACCAGCACCTCCTCTACATCCAAAAACGTCGAACCACCTAGCTTGCACCTTTTCGCAGTTGCAGCAGCACTGCAACTTCTCTCTGGAATTCCAAATTCCACACACCATGGTTAACGGCAGGTCCTTTTCGCTTGCCAGTGCCGATTTTTTCGTGCCACTTTCGATAGCACGAATTATGTCCAATTTCTCCTCTATTTTCAGCCCTTGATGCTTTTGTCCCAGCTTCGGCATGACGCAAGTACAAAGCAGCACAAGCACGAAGCAGCACAAGCACACATACACGACACGTGAAAAACGACGCGAGAGCTGTACGGCACGGATCAACCAGAAAACACCTATGCACGACACCAAAGGAACAAAGAAAGCAAAGCAAGCGCACACCGTGTTTGCGTGTTTGTGCAAAGCGCCATCGCGTGGACAACACCAGAAGCCTAGCCAGCTGAGTGCTTATTGTTGCAGAAAAATCCAAGAGATGGCACTCACCAACACAGCCGCCATCATCATCAACACAAACAAGCGAGGCAAGTTTCGATCTCTGGGGCTAGCTGTTCTGTCGGGACGCCCAGTGGGGGAGGACATGCCGCGGCGAGTGCGCAACGAAAATTGGAAAAACTACTTATTAATCGATACATACGCAATAAGCTGGTACGGCTTATGCAGGTACAAAATGCATTATGTTCAATGGCCGCCGAGTCGGGGATTTGACTTCACTACATTTAAAACGACACTAGTGTTTACGTGGGTGCGGTTTAACGAGGTTTCACTGTACAGTACTGAATTGTTTCTGACCATTTTTCAGCCTTTTCCATACATTTTTCCTTGTCTTTCTTTAATGATAGTTCATGCTATGTAGAAAGTCGTTTTTCATCTTCACTTTCCTTTGTTTCAGGAATATGAGTGAACAGAATATAACTTTATTTGTAGCAATCTAGATGGACGAACCAGCCATAATAGCCATATAGTCGCTTCCTTTTTAATGGTCCTCAGTTTCCATCATTTTATCATTTTATTTTTCATGTGTTGAAAGTTTCATATAAGCTGGTTCTCTTCTCAGTTTCTTCTAACTCTTATTCATCAACGACAAATTTTTTCACATGGTAGACGTGCAGATGGTGCTGGCATAGCGATAGCGTATGCCTCTGCTCGGAGAGTCAAAGACTTCCAAAATGTATAAACATTTTTTTCATCTGCATTTCATAAATACAACACTCAAACACGTAATATATTCGGATGATGACATCCCAACAAACGTCCAGTAGGTATTCAATGTTCTTTGTAGACTGAAGACACAAACAACGTCTTTTATATCCCCGGCCTTTCTGTGCATACCTATCATTGCCAGATTCTCGGGGCAAATTACACTTGCATCTTGATGCCCAGTGGTAGTACATTGCACACCCATTTAGTTGTTGACACGGTTAATTAACTGTGTTGATAGCTAAGTAGGATGCCTACCTGTCCTCGGCCACGTCAGTGCCAGAATCCAGGTCTTCCTCGAGTGCTGCCTGCAGGTCTTGGATGCGCTGGCAGGCCAGCTTGAGGTCCTGCTTGGTTCCCTGCAGATCCATCTCGGCGTTTTCCAGGGACATCTCGAGCTCGTGGCAGCGTTGCTGGGCCTCAGCTTCACGGTGCTGCAGCGTGGTGCAATCCTCGCGCAGCTCCCGCATCTGCCGCTGCAGCTTGCGGCAGCTCTCCAGGCTCTGCTGCTCCTTGTGGATCGCCTGCTCGGACTCCTCTTGCAGCCTGTTGCACTGCTCCTTGAGGCGCTGCACCTGGCTCTGCAATTGAAGAACATGCACAAGTTACATTCGGCATGCATCTTGACAAGACATATGCTGTTCTTGCCGAGCCTTCCATGTCCGAGGGCTGTCATGAATCGTAAGTGAGATGTGCCACAGAAAATGCACAAATTCCACTATGGATATGCCACTCCTCCCTACACTTTCACTACTCCCACAACTCACCATTACACCCACTACTACTTTCACTTCATTCAACTCTCTTCATTCCTACTTCATTCTAAACCTCATTTGAATCGAACTTAACTCTACCAGCTGAAATAAGTGGAGAAGCAAAGGCTTCTTGTAATCCAACAGCTTTAATGTTTCACCAATGTCCACCAAGCGGAGCTGGTCGCGTTTTTTATTTATTGATCGGTACAGCAATTTGGTACCAGACCTCGGCGAGGCTCGTTTAGATAAAAAACTGGAAGCATTTAAGCACATACAAGTTTGCAGCCACTGAGGGCATTCTTCGAACATTTGCAAAAAATTTTACAGAAACACATAAAAAATTGGAAATTGCTTGAGCTTTGCCTTCAAAAGTAGCTTGTGATAGCATAATGAGGCCTCGTGCGCACCACCTTTTGAGCTGTTAGCCTGCTTCAGTTCTTGATGTATGCCTCAACCGTGCTGCAAGGAAACGAACAACTATGCACATAACATTGGTTGTTTCAAAGTAGCGTTGAATGCCTATAGCAAGCACGATTGTTAAGTGCCCATTACGTCAGAATTATTCTTTTTGTGAATCAGCAAAGTGCCTCCTACGTGTCCATAGGGCAAAAAAAACAAACTTATGCAGCTGTTCACTTTGTTGATGCTTCTCAGTGCTTTGTAATGGGTGGACCTTCAAAATGTTTAATCGTTACTCGATCTGCATGTTTGACACTTGGCATGATTCTGCACTTCTGCCACGCAATATAATTAGACGTTTTATAAGAGGCATGCTTCGAGCAGCAATTCTTATCTCTTATACGAGATGTCTCTTATAAGCAGGGTAGCTCGTATGCATTTTCTTATCAGCCCGCATTTTACTGTAGGTGCACTGATGTCTCTTATACCCATTTGTCCCTTAATCAGTATCTCTTATAAAGAAGTTCGACTGTATATGGTGTGTAAAGGGGAATTTTCCACTATCATGAAATTCATATACCGTAATTACTCGAATCTAACACACACCCTTTTTTCAGTTAAGCGAGTTCATAAATCGCATGTGCGTTAGAACCGAGTACGGAAAAAAAATGAATACGGTCATTCTATTGCCATCAGCATTTCCAAAATGGCCGCCCCCTACGTGCGTCGGCATGGCGCGTCGGCCATTTCTGCCTATGTGTTTCCCATGTGCGGCACTTCGTACGTGTGTTGAAGAGTTCATCATCTTGTAGTGCATTAGCATCGACGGAATAGAAGGGCCAACTCCAAAAACTCGACGTGTACACCACAATGCCGCATTTAAAAGAAAAGTCATTGCGTGTGCTGAAACGAACGGAAATCGGGCCGCATCGCAGTCGTTCGGAGTTCCCCAAACGTGCGTGCGGGACTGGAAAAAACAAAAGCAGAATATTGCGACAGTAAAGATTCATGCAAAGGCTTCAGTGGACCACAGCAGGGTCGGTTTCCACAAATTGAAGAGCTGCTCGGTGAGTATGTGGTTGAGCAGAGAGCGGCCCGCGATGACAGAACTGCTCTAAGTGCAGGCTATGCAGTTAGCCTTAAAAAAAGAGCTGATGCAGAGCCAGTTTAAAGCGAGCAGGAGCTTGTTAACTAACTTTATGAAGAGGAAAGGCTTTTCCCTCCGAAGACGAACGGGCATATGCTAAATGTTGCCGGAGGAGTATGAACAAAAGCTTCACAGTTTTCAGAGGTTCGTCCTAAACTTGCTGCACAACAACGGCTACCTGCTTGGGCAAATCGGGAATGCTGATCAGACGCCTCTTTACTTCGACATGCCTGGCACCACAACCGTTGAGAAGAAGGGGGCGAAGCAAGTTCGGATGCTGACATCGGGCCACGGTAAAACTAGAGTGACGGCAATGCCCCGTTGCACGTCAGATAGGCACAAACAAGCTTCCCCCGTACCTCATATTTAAACAGAAGACGCTCCCGAAAGGAGTCATTTTCCTGATAAGTGTGATCGTGCAGGCCAACGAGAAAAATGAGTGCGCGTTGCAATCGATGGCTTACTTTTTTTTTTTTTCGTCGTGGAAACCGGGTGCGCGTTACAATCGAGGGCGCGGTAGAATCGAGTAAATACGGTAGTATTTTTTTCCAAAAAAGTTTCAGCAAATACTGTGGCTCTGTGGAAGAAAACGTGCTTGCCAGGCAGAAAGTCTGAATTCGATTTTCACTCAGACCTGTAAATTTTTATTATTTCATTTGCATCTTCCTCAATTTTTTGGTCATGAAGAAGATGACTTTTCGCTCACAAGCAACGACGCCTACACCGACGTGGAAATTTCAAGCAACAAGCTTTTTAACACTTCACATTAAAATATTGCTGCATTGGCAATATAAAAACACAAAATTCATAACATTTTGAGATGTTTCTTTAAACATCTGCTAAGGACTTTTTGCATAACAATATTCGTATAGAGATTATTCCTGTTGGTTGTTGTTCTGGAAAAAAGAAAAGACTAATAAAAAAATAGTTCTTTCTTGTGCTTAAAGGAATTGTAGAGCGCACCTTTGTGTCGTTTGACAACCTGATGAATAAGCAAAAAGAAAGTAAGCCAGCTTTGGCGCAGTTGTGCCGAGCGTGAAGGAACTGTAGAACTGGTCAGTCTTTTACTTTTCTCTTCCGTGTTTTTCTTTCTTTCCTGTTCTTTTTCCCAGTTAGTTCTGTTTTTTCTCTTTATTTCTATTTATTTCTCTTTTGCTTGCTATATTATTTCTTTCTCTCTCTCTATTTCTCGCTAGCCTCTTTAAATTTTTGTACATGGTTTGTGGTGTTGCATTTTCCTAGCCATAGCAGTCGTGTCTGCACTTTATAGCATTATTAAAGTGCTTCGCACAGCAGGAGGACTTCACTTTGGTGCACAGCTGGCAATGCTATACGAAGTTCTGCCAGTGTTACGCCGAGTGACAACGGCCGCATATACGACAACCTCGCCCCGTAATGTGCTTCGCACTTAACAATTCAAAGTGTTAGCGTGATAATGGCTATCAGCAAGCTGAAAGAGTAACTTTATTCGGATGAAATTGTCGCTCACAATCACCGGGGGTGATCTGCTGCATCTAAATACCTCAATCACAGATGTAAGGCTGTAAGAAATCAAAATGAACCTAAATATTTTACATTGTGCTACTTCGTGTTCTAGTTTTTAATGTTACTTAGAGTGACTGGGTTCAAAATAATGACTGTATGTTCTAACAACAGCTGAATGTCAGAATTGTAAGTCAGTAAATAAACACCAAATGACAGTCTCCAGAAAAAAGAGCAATCAGAAATGATTTAGCTGCAAATGTCACTGGAGCTAATGATTCAACAAGGGGACTTGTCTGGGTCAAGTTGCAGCCCCAATGAAAGCAAGTCGACTCGACGAAACACCGGCTCTTAATGTCTCGAATGTGTCCGAATCATCTGATTTCCCAAATTAATGAGTGTCGAATAAACAAGCTTTTACTGAAGAGGGATGCATACGACGGCCTAAGCAATGCAAAAATCCTGAAACGATGGGGTTTAGAAATACTGGCTCCAGCGATAGCCCTCCCCGTGCAAGGATTTAACATTTTATCAAGCTCTTGTCTTTTCCTGAGGTTCTACCTTTCTTGGAAAAGTTAAAGCTGCCATTATGTGTGTTGAGTGAACCTAATGCACCTGCTGTTGAGATTTGATTCAGCAGTTTTTAAAAAGTGGCAACACTCTAACTTGTGTGACAAATGGTGGTTGATTATTGGGTGATGACCAGCCATATAGCTCATCATCGTCTTCGTTGATTAAGGTTTTTGTTTGTTGTTTGAGATCGCCCGCATTATTTCACAAGAGCCTTCATACAATCTTGCCCTTTAAATTGAATAATGGTGATCGCTGCTCATGTTTCGCTTTCCCAAACACCATCATTTGTCTTTTGATTTCATAGTGGTGTTTGGTAGCCCAGCTTTTATGCACCACTAAAACCAGAGAGGTCTGCCTTCATTTTTACGGATACCATGCATACAAGTTGACAACCTCTGGTCCCCATAGTACAAACTTCATGACTGCCCTGCATAGTACTGAGACAATTCCACATCCTTCGTTTGCAAGTTGTCTTCGCCTTGAAGCATGTCCAACATAGTAACTAGCCTAGAGTGCATTTAAATCGACAAAGTGAAAATGGCTCTTTGGCCTTCACACACTCACCTCTAGCCTGCTCTTGGCGGTCTGTTCCAACTCGAGCCTTGACTCCAACTCACGCACCTTGGCCTCCAGGCGGCGCACAGCATGCGAATCTTCTGCCTGGCTGGCCAGGTGGTCCATTTTGGAGCTAAGGTCGTGCACCTGAAGATCACAGATCACACGCACACAGGAATGAATGAGATGGCTACCAAGGGATACGTAGTGAAAAGTAAAAGGTTAATTTTGGCCGAAGTACTTTCATAGCTTAACATTTCTTTTGGTACGATTGACTACTGTAAGGATAAAGCAAATACACTAGCCTAGTTATTTTTGATGCTGTGACAATAGTTCTGCAAAAAAAAAATTCAAAAGAGATTCTAGAACTTATCTCGAAGAAGCTATGAGACTAATTTTAACTGTGCCACAAATGAGGCATTGGACCAGAGCTTTCAGTAAAACTAAAACAGCTTATTCTGAAAAAAAAAAAAAAATTGAATGCTGACGAGAGGCATGTACATACTTGTTCCTTGAGGTGGTGCTTCTCAGACTCCAAATCCAGAATCTGCTGTGTCTGTTCACTCATTAACTTCTGGTCGTTTTGCATCTGCAAGGAAACAGGCACTGTCAAAAGAAACATCTTCAATCAGCTTCCATTAGCTAAGCTCATTTTTGAGCCTGAGAAGTGTCTCTCTGTACTTCAGCTTATTTATGTGGTTGTAAAATATTTCTAAAAAATAAAAGCATTTGGCTAGGAGACTGCTTTACCTGACTTTTTTTTCTGATGATGATCTGCACTTGCAAACTCCACCTGGTGCTATGTGCAGGTGAATCTTGCTATCTGTTCAGATAATGTTGTCCAGATAATCACAATTCAATATTGTTTATCATAGAGCAGATTTAGATTATTATTTGAAGTTAACATTAAGATACAAACTAAATGCCATATTTTTCGTGGCCTTAGATATTGTATTTACTCAATTGTAACACGACCATGATTCAACTCGAGGGTAGACTATCAAGGAAAAAAAATAAAACAGCATAAAGTTGTGTGCATCATTGCACTTTCTAAAAAGACAGCTTAAATTCCAGTATTCGTTTATAACATGAGGTAACAAAATCTGAAGAAAAAACTTTTGTTACATCTGAGTAAATATGGCAATTGCAGAAATATTCACTGCAACAAGGCAGGGTAGACTGATCTTTTCTTTCTTGCTATAAAAATTCGAGAATTAAAGAATCAAATTCTGTGCTGTAAACAAGCACTGGCCTTGAAATACAGCCGCACGCTCACCTGCTGCACGGCAGCTTTGTACTTTTTCATGAGCTCAGCCTGCTCTTCTTCCATTTCCTCAAGCTGCACCTGCAGGGCTCCCTTCTCTCGCGCCAGCTGAAGGCACCTGGTTTCCGCCTGCAAGTGGGGTGAATCAACAAGGATTCTTTCGCAGTTCTTTCCAAGCTGCATGAGCTTGAGTTATGCTGAAACAGAGAAAGGAAGCAAGGAAGGAAGCACCCACCTCGTTCTTGGTGCGCAGAACTTCCTCCAGCTGCGACTGCACTTCCTCCAGTTCAGCCTCCGCCCCCTGGCGAGCCTTGATGGCCGCACTCTTGGCAAACTCGGCATCTTCCAACTGCAATAGAGAGAGCAGAGACATCAGCTAAAGCGCTGAACATCATGGCTTGCAGAGTCACGGTGTAAGCTGTTGCTGTAGATACTTAAAAATGGGATGCATCGAAAATACATTTCTTGCTGAAAAGGGGCCCTGCAACACTTTTCCAGCATGGCAAGAAAACGTTGTCAATCAGTGGTTGAGGCTCTTGAGAACACTAGAGCGGAACATTATAGCGCAAAACACGGCTTGGAGTTCGAACCATTCTCAAATGTCAGCTAGAAATTCTTCCATCTTGCCTCGACAAATGATGCCATAAACCCAAAGGACTGCGCCACATACCCAAACTTCAAGGCCATTGCCTGGTTTCACCATTGCGGGCTGCATACTTATTGTGATCGCCACAGGAAACAACAGTGCATGTACAGTTGCACTGACCGGTAGGCATGAGCACAGCTGCAGGCAGTGTAAAAAGTTCTACACGTGTATCTGGACTGTTTCCCGTACACAAGTTAGGTACGTCCCATGAAATGCCAAACTTCCAGAAAACTTCATGAACCAACCTAAATGCTGCATCGATAACCCAGTATATGTACCTGAAACAGTGAATAAACATTCATGACTAGTTTCCAAAAATGTTGAAATGCTTAACCTGTATGCATTAACCACAAGGTATGAATTCACATCTTGATTAAAGCTGGTACGCACGTACGAGGTTTTATCGTACTTTAAAATTTTTACAATGCTAGATTCTTGAAAAAAAGCTGCAATGACTGCGGTACCTGGTTCTTGAGTTGCCTGAGCATGGAGCGTGCTGCCTGTCCGTTGCGTGCAGAGTCCAGCATGACCTGTGCATCCTGCAGGAGTGCCCGTGTGCGACGCAGGTCCCTGCGCAGGCGCCTCTCGACCTGGGGGTCCCGGGGCGGCGGTCGCTCGCTCAACTCGGCCAGCCGCCGCTCGAGCTCCTGGCGTTGCCGCTGCAGGCACTGCCGCTCCTCCTGCTCAGACTCCAGCAAGGCCTCCATGTTGCGCAGCTGCAAGGGACGAATATGAAATAAGTATAGCTCACAGGAGATGTCTTTGCAGTGAAGCGTGACTGATCTGTGGTTTCTGTGTCAGGCCTATCGGTGTCATGACTTAAGAGAGAATGATTGTGCACAAACTGTCTTGTGCACTTCCATCTTCTTCTGCTTCTCCCTTGACAAAAGTACGTACGAGCAGGTACCAGAAAGAAAAGTGAATATGACACTTGCTCAGTATAAAGGCCGTGCATAACGGTTAAAAAAATGCCGATGAATGTGCACCCAACCAAAACTCCTCAATGCAGTTTTAGGAGGGGAAACTGCATCGACCGGGCAGCTAACAATTCCTCCAGAGCGGCCATCGAATCGGATAGTAGTGTTTGTAGCAGGTGTACGCGTTGAGTCTCTTGTAGACACTGGCACTGCCGTTTCGATAATTCGTGCTGATTTTTGTTCCCGCCTTCGAAAAGTCACCACGCCTTATGGCGGCCCACCTCTCCGTGCGGCGATCAAAAAATCAGGTTTTATACAGTCAGTCACAGCCTGCCTGTATGTAATTTGTTACGCTACATGATGCAATGACGTTTCTGAGTAATCATACTTTTCTGCCAGAAAAATCTCATTGCTCCTAGCACATTCACAGCAGTGATTATTCGTAATGCTTAGCAAATAAACTTCTGCATTGTTCAGTTGAGCATAAAGTCGTGAGACATCTACAGCTGCGCTACTGCTCGCCCACCTAGACACCTTCGAAACGAACCTTTTTGGTAGCGGCGGCGCGTGCCTCGTCAGCTTCTTCATCCCTCTGCGACAGCTCGCGTCGGTGCTCCTGGCGGGCCTTCTCGAGGGCCATCTCGAGCCGCAGCTTGGACTGCTCCAGCATGGTCACCTGGGCGGCCAAGTCCTCTAGCTCCTCCTCCTGGTCTCGGCTCTTGCGCTCAAGCTCCTGCTTGGCACGCTTCAGCTTCGCCACCTGTCACATTAGGTCACACCACAGTGTCCTTCACAACCGCCAGTGAGCATCCAAAACCACCGCGCCTACATCATTTAGGGCACGTCACACAGACATCCGCGCTTACCTGAACTATATATTTCTGTTGCCAGGGACGAGTAATCCTGCAATGCATAATGTGGCTCATACTGTGTACACAACTTCTAATGAAAATAACAGTTGAACACACTAAAATTACAAATTAATGAAACAATCTCTTCTACTTTCATCAAATTGCTTAACTGAAAAATATAGAATCCACCCATTTGCATTCTTGTTGCAAGCATTAAAGGCAGCACTTTCAGAAAGGCCACTTCACAGCAGGCACATTACAAAAAAATGCGTTTAAGTAAAAAAAATTCACATTTCTGCAATAAGTGAGCATCAATCCTACCGACAACAATGCGCTGCCTGTCATTTGTTTTGCGAATGTTTGCTTAGTAATTAAATTAATGAGTACAATCTCACTTGCTCATGAACAAACATGAAGAGATGTCATTTATTAAACACGAACATGAGCCTCGACAGCACTGGTGTGATGAACAGCAGAAGAAAAACTGAGCAAACATTTGGTGACGCTTGGTTGATTTTGCACTTGACAGTTGCTCTGCCCACGATGTCCTCACTTTTGAGACTGCTTGCTGATCGGGGCCCGTGTCCGCGATCTTCCCTAACAATCTCGCATTTTTAATATTCATTTCTTTCCTTGTGTACTACTGATGAGGTATTGTGGGATGTGCTTTGCTCTTCCCTTCCTGTTAACTAATTATGTTAGTATTGCTCAGACAGACAGCAAGCCCTTCAACACGCATCTCAAACTTAATATTGTGTGACCTGCAGCAAAAGAAACTACTACATAGGAAAGGCTGCACCCCCCTTGCCAACAGCTATCTCACCTCGCCCACACTTTTTACTGGCAGATTACATGGACACATGATCTAGCTTACGTGCTCAAATGTGCGAACACTTATGTCCCTCTTCCTGAACCCTAGGTTTTTTTTAACGCAAGGAGTGCAACTTAAGTAATCATTTTTCGTAGCTAGACACTACTTTTAATTACAAGCAACAGACAATGAACCCAAAAAAAGCATAAGGAACATATATTTAGCAATATAAATGTGAAGGAATGAAATTCCATTTGCTGCCGACAGCAACCGAGTCTCCAAACTTTGAATAACACGTCCGATGCTGTACCGATTGAGCTAAAATTGTCATTAAGAATATCCTAGGAAAACCTAGGAGTCCTAATGCCACTCACAGCCATGAAAACAGGTGTGGAGCACTCTTCTGCTTTTGTCTGCAGTTATATAGCATGTGATTCTTTCATGACCTAGCACCTGACCTCGCACACTATATGAAAGCATGAAGTCTTGCAAACTGAAACTCTTGCTATGAATGAATGAAATAAATGCTATTTAAGGGCTCATCTTCTTTTTTTAGCCAATACTTTATTTGACAGAGAAATCAATCCAAACAAAGTATAAGAGACGCTACTTCGGAGTGAGGTGCCCGTTCATCCACTTTCATTTTTTCAAGCTTGTATCATAATTCCTAAAAAATAACATGGCTTATACTTTTCTTGGCTTGACTGCCTGTTGGTTCTCATTAAACCAGGTTTTTCTAGGGTTTTATTGCATGCCCTTAAAACCTGGGTGCCGTGAGAACAGGCAAGGCATGACTTTCAGAGCATGTGAACCCAGATAAAAGTTTGTACACCCCTTACTGGAAAGAGCGAGAATTCATCCCGGATTCATCAACGATTAACTACTACAAGGAGAAAGTGAGGCATGGCGCATCTACCTCTTCCTCTGCATGCGTGCTGAAGCTGAGCTCGTCGAGTTCCCGGCGCAGCGAGTTGACGCGGTCGTGCTGCGCATCGAGCTCGGTGCGGCAGCACATGAGCTGCTGCTCCAGTGCCTGCTTCTCGGCACACAGCAGGTCTCGCTCACGCTGCAGCTTCTCGCGCTGCTGGCGCTCCTGCTTCAGGCCATCCGACGCCTGGCCCAGCTCACTGTCGAACCTGGAGGGGAAGAAAAATGAGCACATTTCTTCTAGCATGACAATGATAACAACTGTCTGACGAGGAACAATAAATGAACTTTTACAAAACATGTACTCACAACGTAAGCTACGAGCTCAAGAGACAAAAAAAAAAAAACAGAACCATGAACACAACGAAAGCCAGGGTGAAGTGACTACGTAGGTAGGCTAGAGAGACCATTTGTGTGCTGAAAGCACACTACTGCTGCAAAAATGTATTTATAATCCACTGATACATTATGTATACCACTAGTAAACGCATGCTACTTGAATAACACAAGCGAAAATCCCACTGTGCGTAAGTCATCAGCTTGTAATACGAAAACTAGTGCCGTTAGGCAACTAGCATGCCTTTTTTTGAAATTATCAAGTTGTGTCTAATCAATAACAATACAAAAAATAAATCGCCAGAGAAGATGTCTGAATGATTGCAATATGACTGTTCAGTAGGTATGCTGGTGAAAACAGTGATGCTTCCTCCCACCACAGGAGGTATAGTTGAAACAGTGTGGGTGTCTGTCAGCTATTATATCTGTTTCTACAAGTTATTTGTTAACGGTTCTGTGATTCTCGGCTGATCTTACTGCTACTCAAATTCTATTCTTTTTCCGAGGTGTCTTCCCTTGTTCTGTAATCAGCTTCCCATTTACACACGCGGCTCTGCAAAACGAGCAAGAGAGAGTGTCTGTGTTGTGTTGCACGCACTTTCTCTGCTTCTTCTCGAGCTCGGCGTTGCGTGCCATGTGCTCTTCCACCAGCAGCTTGAGGTCCTGCAGTTCGGCGCTGAGCTTCTGCGCCTTGCGCTTCCACTGGTTCACAGCCTGGCGCCCTTCATCCAGGTCGGCTAGGGCCTCGCTCAGCCTCTTCTCGGTCGCTTTCCTCGCCATCATCTGCTTCTCCAGGTCGTCCTCATGCTGCTGGCTCATCTGGCGCTTGTTCATCTCGGCTTCACGCAAAGCACGCTCATACTTCTGCTTGTAGATGGACCCTGTACAGAGGCGAGAAGTATATTGTACAGCACAATCTACTGTACAATATACAGTAGATTGTACTGTACAATAAAGAGAACACTGTTAAAGAGAACACTCAAAAGAGGCCGTTTCATACTGATGGCTCCCTAACTGCAAGTGGACTTGGTTCTTGCGCGGCTCTAGTCTGTAAAGGGGAGCCAGAACCTTCAAGCACTTTTCCTATATTTTTTTCTTTCTTTCTCTCTAAGCTTTTCCAAGACAGCCAAACCTGGATAGGAACTGAATGCAAATGTTTCCTTCAATACTGGACCCGTCCTTACATATTACAAGGAGAAAACTGAAGTGGAGATACTGAGCCATTCATATGTGCGCTACAGAGTAATATTGCACAGGCAAAATGATTTCTCTGACTATGTATGGCATTAATTCACAGGTCATTGCATGGGTCACTGATTATTTGACATTACGCCAGCAGACTGTAATCATTAATGGTGCCAGTTCGTGCGCATCGCAGGTAACATTGGGCATCCCCCAAGGGTCGGTACTGGGACCACTTTCATTTCTGATTTACGCCAACGACATAACTGAGGGCATGGAATCCCACATACGGTTGTTCGCAGACGACAGTGTTTTGTATAGGAAAATTACGGATTCGCGGGACAAAGCGTTCATTCAGAGAGACTTGGCCAAAATCAGTGATTGGTGTACACGATGGAACATGCAGTTGAACTTGAATAAGACAGTTTACATGGAGTTTACTCATAAGATATTACAGCCTCAAACATCGTACAGAATTAACAATGTCATTATAAGTAAGGTTAATGAGCACAAATACTTAGGAGTGTACAAATCGTCTAACTTAAATTGGCAGCGACATGTTGACTATGTAACAAGCAAGGCCAGGAAAGCGCTTGGCCGTAATGTGAAGAACTTTAATATGTAGACTAAAGAATTGCTTTATAAAACATACGAGCGTTCCATTCTTCACTATGCGTGTGTCGTTTGGGACCCCTCAACTGTATCTGACACAGAAAAACTTGAAAGGGTACAGAACTTGGCCACTCGTTTTGTTTGTGGACGTTACGACAGAAAGTTCAGTCCTACGCTCGCGAAATAATTATTTCCATGGGATACACTAGATTATCGAAGACGCAGACTTCGTTTGAAGTTTTTTTCACAACATTTTTCATTCAAAAGTTGGCATTGATAGGCATCTTTACATAAAGGCACCTAATTACTATTCCCATAGGGTCGACCATGAGAATAAGGTTATGGAATTTCCCTGCAAAACTCATTGCTTTAGCAAGTCTTTTTTTCCCAGAACAATACGGGACTAGAATCAATTACACAAGTCTGTCGCAACTATATAGTCCAATGACATAGTTTTTCCACTGCTAAAATGATTCTTCTTGTATAAGAGTTGCTGTACACTCATGTTACTGCTAGTGATAACTGCTATATGCTTGTACTTGTATTTTCCTTTATTGTGCATTCTTGTTCATGTAATGATGCTTTTATCACTATAATACACTTCATTGTTAATTAATGTATTCTTGTTTATTTGCAATCTTGTTTTTTTTATTTTGTTTGCACAATGATTCACTATGGTGCACGTCAGTGTACACTCATGATCTTCTTGTGTATGTATTTTTTTTCCTGATGCTGCTAGCGATTGTTACCAACTGCATGCTTTGAATTTTTCTGTACACTCATGTTACTGCTAGTGATAACTGCTATATGCTTGTACTTGTATTTTCCTTTATTGTGCATTCTTGTTCATGTAATGATGCTTTTATCACTATAATACACTTCATTGTTAAATTAATTAATGTATTCTTGTTTATTTGCAATCTTGTTTTTTATTTTGTTTGCACATTGATTCACTATGGTGCACATTAGTGTACACTCATGATCTCTTTGTGTATGTATTTATTTGTTTTCCTGATGCTGCTAGCGATTGTTGCCAACTGTATGCTTTGAATTTTTCTTTACTTCCCCCCCCCCCCACTGTAATGCCATGTGGCGCTGTGGGTATGGCATAAATAGAAAGACCCTAAAGAGAAAATGATTTTTCTAATATTACAAAATTACTCTTCGACAATTCCACAGTCACTACACTTCTCCCAAGAAGATGCTTGGTGAGCTAGAAAACACGCAAACATAAAATGCTGACGGCAGCTCCACCTTGAAATCGGCACACCAAATACCATGACATCACACCTGTTGACAGCATCTACAAGCTCGCATGTAGATGGAGATCCAAACAAACACTACCTAGTTCCTGAAAAATCTACTTAGGTGTTGCAGAAGTTGCTTTGACTGAAAACTATAGAAGTCTAAAATGCTAACAAAGGGCCTGTGCTAAACATAAATGAAGAGATTAAAAAAAAACCGCATGTAAGCTTAAGTTTAGCACAAAAGCACTGTGAGGACTGGCAACAACAACAATAACAAGAACAAAAATTGCACCTTAAGCTTTTATTAGGAGACGTAACAATGAACTACATGAGATAAAAAATATTATCAAAAGCTTTAACAGGGTATTTATTGGAAGGGGCTCATAATTTTTACAGGTTGAGCTGCTTCAGGCATGATTTATAATGCAATGTTTGTAATTTGTATAGCTCAATTACAAGGCACCCAAGATTACACTCTAAGCAAGGAAATGAAGGAAACGGTTGTTTTGTGTATTATAGGAATTAATATAATTAGCACGCAAATTAAATATTTAATCATTCTGAAATCCTTAACCTTCAGTTCTTGTAAAACAGAGTCAAATATTAACCAGAAAAGGGATGTTCAGTTAGTTTTCTGTTTTGTTTTATTGCGTTCGAGCAGAGGAAAATAATGCTCTAGACATTGGTGCTGGAACGCGGCTTGTTAAACGGTCGTCGAATGTGGCGTCTCCAGCCGGTCCTTCCTAATTGCGTGCAGAACGTCGCCAGCTAAACTTGCGCCATCACTGCAGATGCACTTGCTGTACCGGCTTGCACGCTCTTGCCTTTGAATGCTCGTCGTGCCCACTATATTAGTGGCAGCTCAAGGGTGCGATGATGGGAAACTGTTTTCGTACCCGAAATCAATGCGCCTGTGCAGCGCACGGTATCGAACAAACACCTGGGCAGGAATTAACGGCATCGAAGCGCGCATGGGTAATCAGAGTCAAAAGCGGTTTTATTTAGTTATTAAATGAATTACGAAATGTGCACAGGGAAGGAGGTCGCATAGTCAGACTTAATCGGGACCTCCTACGGGTCGCCTATTAATAACGTGCACGACGCTGCCCTAGTTCACATGTCCTACAGAGCAGTTAGCTGAAGGTGCTTATGGTAAACGAGTTTTCAGCGATTAAATAGTACGTCACGGTTGCCGCCAGCCGCAATCGTGCATTTCCGGTGCTTACCCTCAAAGACGTCGCCGCACGAGGCCGCGACAGTGGCCCCTTCAGATTCTGAGTATGCTTCACACCATAACATCTTGCAATGCGATTGACTGATTGATTGTTGATATGTAGGGTTTAACGTCCCAAAACCACCATACGATTATGAGAGACGCCGTAGTGGAGGGCTCCGCAAATTTCGACCACCTGTGGTTCTTTAACATGCACCCAAATCTGAGCCCACGGGCCTACAACATTCCCGCCTCCATCGTAAATGCAGCCGCCGCAGCCGGGATTCGAACACGCGACGCGACCTGCGGGTCAGCAGCCGAGTACCTTAGCCACTAGACTACCACGGCGGGGCCAAATTTGCAATGCGAATAAGCCAACTTTCGAAATTCATCAATGCAGCGAAAAGATATATATATATATATATATATATATATATATATATATATATATATATATATATATATATATATATATATATATATATATATATATATATATATTTATATGCATATATATGTGTGTATATTTATGTGTATGAGTGTACACGCAATTTCTATGCATAGCATTGTTGTCATATATATAGTATTTTGTATTCTGTCATAATTTGCATTGTACTTCGGAATTTGTGCCAAAAGAAACTACTTACGCATATTAGTCTCTGTACATAGCATTACTGTACGTGCATCTTTCGACTTGTACTGCGCCAAACATCTCATGGCCTATGTTCATTGCCTATACGTTCATGGCCTATGTTTCTTCACCCATGTCCACGTTGCTTGCCATGTATTAGGGAGGCTCGGGTTCTCCTCAAGTGACAAATTGTCACTCTTCTCCCGAGCCTGCCCTCATCCTTGGGATGAAATAAAATTGAAATTGAAACTGAATTGAAATCAAAAGTTGTAGGCTCGAGCCTGCGAGAAGATCGGCGAGGCAGCGGTGGTGGCTTCACTTGATGTCGTTTATAACCTGAAATTCTAGTAAAGAGTCCGAAAAATCGTACGCCGAACAGTTTCAGCGCCCGAAATTTAAGCCGTTCCTTTTCGCATTGACACTATCGGGTTGGCGGTGCCGCCGCGAAAGTGTCCGAATTTTGAGCATGTCCAAAAAAATCCGCTGTTGACTGTATATATATATCGAAGTTTGCCTCTATTCTCGAGACCATGCATGTCTATTTTTTGAAAAGTCCTTGCGAATATTTGCCACGGCGGTAAAACCGCAACCACCCCGCCGCGGTTGTCTAGTGGCTAAGGTACTCGACTACGACCCGCAGGTCGCGGGATCTAATCCCAGCTGCGGCGGCTGCATTTTTGATGGAAGCGAAAATGCTGTAGGCCCATGTGCTCAGATATGGGTTCACGTTAAAGAACCCCAGGTGGTCTGTATTTCCGGAGCCCTTGACTAAGGCGTCTCTCATAGTCATATGGTGGTTTTTGGACGTTAAACCGCACATACCAATCATATTAAAACCGTAACCACCAGCATCGGATAACGAGTTACATCACTACGAACATTAAGTTCCTAGAAATGGTTCGCATGGCGCGAAAAAAAGCGCCCTGGTTGGTCACAATGAAGTAGGCAGAAATTTCTTTTAGAGGTCCTTGATCTAAAGAAGCGGCTGGGCAGGCTGGTGTCGTCAAGTGTCATTTTATATGCGAAGCAGCTTATGGCCGAGCTCAATCCTGTGCGCGCGGCCACCCTTACTGCGCATGCGCAACAGCTTTCCCAAGCACTGCCAGAAGGGGCTCACGCGCTAGCGCGTTTCTGCTCGTGTTAGCGGCTGTTTCCTCTCCCCCTTACACTCTTTCAGCGATAACGTGATGGCGTCGGGGAACGAGATTATGCAGATACGCGATGAACACACCTGGTCCTACGTGGCGTGGCGATCAAGCCGCGTGGTGAGCTCCAACAAGTGTTCCGGACGAGTAACCGCAACAGAAACAATACAGTGAATACTTGGTGTGCTTCGCTTGGAAGGTCGCGTTAACGTTGGGCAAGGTGCACGTGATGAACGACACATGCACTGCTTCGCATATATGCTACTCATGGTTCCCTTTAGGGAGAGATGGCGTAATATTTTATGCCACACGGCAGAAGTAACGTTGATCGATATGTGGGGCTTAACCTCCCAAAACCAGCATATAATTATGAGAGCCCTATACTGAAGGGCTCTGGAAATTTCGACCACCTGGGGTTCCTTTAACGCGCACCCAAATCTGAGCACACGGGCCTAAAACATTTCCGCCTCCATCGGAAATGCAGCCGCCGCAGACGGAATTCGATCCCGCCACCTGCGGGTCAGCAGCCGAGTACCTTAGCCAAGAGGTAACGTTAGGCTTATATCACGTGCCCGGCTATATCACTGGCTACACTGCTGGTTGAACGCGGTTAAAAAAAACTGCATTGTTCCGAAAGCAAAGCTCCGTTTTGCTTTCGGAACAAGACGAGACCATTCGTTCGCGAATATTACTGCATGTTGAGACAGACAGCCGCTTTTGCAGTAGAAACAGCTACTGCACTTACAATTGCACAAGACCACACATAACTGCTTCTCGGCGTCTCCGGCGCTATAGGCGCAAACACGCACTGAAGGATGCATGGATGGAACCCGTGAGCATTAATTCCCTTTGAACGCGGAGCTCGCATATGTGTGCGCCACCAAGCACGAAGAAAAAAAATATTTTTTCGCGGTTTTAATACGGCATAATGCATAGCCTACTTCAATTAAATCAATCTTAATATAGAAAAAAAAAGTACAAGGTTCACCGCAAGCGTGAAGCAATGAATGCGACAGCAACAAATTGTAATGTTATATTAAGGGTGGCTGCTCTTCTGGATCCTATTTCACGCACCTCTGAATAACGCTCGTGTAAAGAGGACACGGCCGCTCCAGGCACACTTTCGAAGCTCGTGGAAGGGTATACGAGCCGCCCGTCGATGGTGGCCAAGATAGCGCGCGCGACAGCGATGGCCACCGCACTCATAAAATCGAAGGTCACCGTTGCTGTTCGAGCCCCCCGCCATCTTCCTGGAGTCTTTTGTTGTTCTTTAAAGACGGCAACGCGTCGCCTTTCTGCTTGAGCATTAGGCTGCTGGTCTAAGAGGCGGGGGATCTTACCGCACATTGCGTTCAGCCGCTTCAGTGACCCGTGCGCGTGCGCTTTTACCCGCGGTTAGAACGTACGATGCACAAGGGTATAAAGTCAATTTGGACTTCATACGGAACATAACGGCGAGGGAAATTGCCAGAACCCGTCGTGACTTTCCATACACTTGCTATCGCAAAGAAAGGACCTTAAAAAAAGTGCAACTTGCCCGAAGACCCGTCCTGCGTTCTCTATGTGCCTTCGTGCAACTTGCGTTTATTTATTTATTTTCATGAACCGCAACCAACACGGCTAACAGGCAGTTATCCTAAAGGGATTCTGCAACACTTCTTCAAGTGGCCGCGGCATGGATTCACTATAAAAGCTCATTGCCTGACTAATTCACCACAGGAAAAATTTTTATACTCTGTCGAGTAGGAGCATATTTACAAATGACTGTCGCGCGCTGCATTCACATTCTCTCGTCCCGACGAAAGCGCTGCAAGCTAAGCAGCGAGGGATGGCACGGGCTACAAAATCATGTCACGCGCAAGCCTCGTGAGCTTAAGCATTCTTCTTCTTTGAATGCACAGGTTTTCTAGTGCGATCGCGCGCGCCCGCGAGGGCAAGTCACGGCATTAGAGTGTACTATAGCGGCGTCCCGAGGCGATCCTTGCAATGGCCGAACGCACCACGTTGAAATCAGCGAATGTCTGACAGGAGGGCTGCGACGAGTGATTTTTGAGCTACTTCCGTCATTTGTCGAGAGAAGAGAAAGCAGTGTTTAGCATACTCGGAAGTTATTGTGAATTCCAGGTCGCGTGCTGCGCTATAATATTTGGCTCGCGTGTTACCGGGAGCCTCTACTACCGATCGGCAGCGTTTTCTGATCATGAGCAAAAGTGTTGGAGGGCCCCTTTAAATTTACAGTCCTGCTCTCTGATCATTACGGCAGCACCACATTGTTCTTCGCACTACTAAATTTATTTTTGTTATTTCACTCTAGTTTTCCTTTTGCCACCAATATGTAACTGTGTCTTAATTATTTCTATCACAGGCGTTTTCACCTTTCCATTGCTGTTCCTAAAACCCAAGGCCTCAGTAGGCTCGCGTTCAAACCTGGGCGGATATCTCCACATTCAATCAGAACATATGCTCCGTAGTTTTCTGGACTTCCTCGTGGGATTCAGCCAGTGCCTCTGACGGTGTCGGTACAAAAGACTCGCCTCGAGCCACTGTTCAATCTTGCAAATGTGCCGCACTAGTGCCTTGCTGAAGCTTGAAGGTTTAATTCACAGAACAAGACGTGTGTAGGGGTTTGTACCGGCCTAACAGTACGGATTCTCTTTTGAACCTGATCCCACGAGTGCTGACTGGGCAGCAAAATGTTAGTCATTTCCCGGAGAAGTGTACAGACGTGAGGGTCGGCCAGCGTTGTGATACACATTTGTCAGAGTATGATTGTTCAGTGAGAGCGAATATAATATAGAGAAAGCGCTGCGCATATCTCTCGTTGTCTTTCCGTCTACACACTATTTGTGCATGATGCTCTCGTTGGTTCTGCGTAAACAAACTCAGCAGACGGTGGATAACTGTTGCTGGAAAAGCTTTGCCAAGAGGGGTGCCAGAGAATTCCTTCGCATTGAATATCGCAGGCAGACGAACCACGAAACCGAGCGGTATTGAAAACGTATTAACATGACGTCCTTTTCGACGACACTTCACCGATCTCGTAAATCTGTCAATAGTAAAAGCCTCAAAGTTCTGCGCCAGGCGTCGGCCGCAGCACGTGGTCCAGTGCGGACACGCAAAGCGGAAGCGGTGAGCTTCCCAGCGCAACAAACACGACGCGCGTTTCTCTCGCACGAACGCATTCGTCAACGACACGGGAAATGTACGTGAGAACCACGAACTGTCAAGAAAATAGCGGCGCCCGCGACATATACACATGGCGGCAGATTTTCCGTGGTTCAAAACCGGGAAGCACTCAAGCGCGCGAGGAAAGGCGACGGCGAAGCATAACCCGACCGTGGCGGCACGTGTTAAAACCGCCCGAGAAGAAAAGCGCCACGCGTCGGCGCAAACAAAACAGCGGTCGTCAATCCGCAGTCAGGCGACGAGGAGGCTTTTGCCAGCTGGCTCCGTGCAGCCTGTCACACCGATGCCGACGACGGCGCCGAAGGTGTGTACAGAGATTCCAAAAGATCGTTCCCGACTTGGAGCACTCCGCGTTACCAAGCACGAACTGCCCAGCGTAACGGCAATACGGGAGGCGCGAACGCGCGCTCAAACCAACAGTCGGGTATCACCTTCGCGTGGGTGTTGGCAGATGTGAACCCCGCTTTTCTCCAAATTAAACGCGATCAACTGTGCACACTGCATATAAACAGCGCAGTGACTGAGTCGTTGCGCCGCTTTTGTTGTTTTGTTGATACAATAGAAGCGGCCACTTCACGCACGTTGTTACGCTATAGAGGGGAACAGAACGGGCGCTATGAGAGAACTTTGAGAAGGAGACAAGTGGCCTCTTCTGTTGATAAGGCCTATATAAGAATCTGTGCACGTATATATATATATATATATACGTTCCAGTCATTTTTACGTGATACGACCCACTTTCTGTCAGACATCAACAACCTTACTGTACCTATCAACGCTCTTCTTGTTACTCTCGATGTTGCATCTCTTTACACGAACATACCTCACCTGGATGGGATACGCGCCGTGACTGAGGCTTATGATCACTCCACTCTTGATAAGCCAATTGATAGCTCCACTTTGGCTATACTGTTGCAAATGATTTTACAATACAATAACTTTGAGTTTAATGGAGTGCATTATGTCCAAGTCAGCGGTACGTCTATGGGTACAAAAATAGGGCCCAATTACGCAAATATTTTCATGGGAATCCTCGAGAACAACTTCCTGTCGAGTCGTTCGTTGAAGCCCTTTACTACAAGAGATTCATTGACGACATTTTCATAATTTGGCCACACGGAGAAGCGACACTTTTGTCTTTTATTTCCGCTTTTAACAATGTGCATCCCTCCATATCCTTTTCACACTCATACTCACCAAGCACCATTGACTTCCTCGATGTTACAGTATGTATCCATGGTACGCAATTGACCACAAAACTGTACCGCAAGCCCACTGACAGGCACCGGTACTTACATTTTGAAAGTAGCCACAAGAGGGATTGCAAATTGAGCATACCATATAGCCAGGCGTTACGCTTTAAGCGAATTTGCTCCGAACAGTCCGACTTTAACGCCAACTGTACAGAACTACGCAGTGCTCTACTTAAACAGAAATATCCAGCTATGTTAATCGATGATGCGGTGAGGCGGGCCGACGCATTAGAACGCACAGCGCTCTGCAAAACCAAGAAAAATCTTAATAGTCATTCAGAAGTAAACCTAGTTTTAACACACAATGCATCGGCGCCTAATGTCACAAGTATTCTCCGAAAACACCACAACATCCTTCAGCAGAGTGAACGCCTTACAAGAGCCTTTCCACAACCACCACGAGTTGTATACAGACGAGGCAAAAATCTACGCGATTTGTTAACTTCGTCTAAAACCAAATGTGATGACAACACTCAACTGGTTGGTTGCCATCCTTGTAAAAAACCTCGCTGCAAAGTGTGCGCTCACATGACTACGACAACCTGTGTCACCAGCACAGCGACTGATTTCAAAATAAATATCAGAGGCAATTTCGATTGTGACACACAGAACGCCATTTATCTGCTGGAGTGCTCAATTTGTCATCTACAGTATCTCGGTCAGACTGAAACTGCTTTTAGGTACCGATTCAACAACCATAGAGCTCATGTACATGCCCTTCCTCACTTACCAATTTCAAGACATGTCACCGACACAGGTCATTCCTTCAGTAACATCCAAGCCACAATAATTGAATCAGGTTTCAAGACACACCATGATCGCGAAATTAGAGAGTCATTCCTTATTCATAAATTCCAAACTCTCTCAAACGGAATGAACGAAAGCCCGGGAACACTTACTAGCATGTTGCCTTAGTTCGTTAATACACTTAACAATGACTGGTGGATGTCTGCCGTGCTTGTTCAGCTATTTTCGTATTATTGCGTACACATTGTCTCCTGTCTATGTCATGCATACCTTTGAAAATTCTTGTATTGAGTTATTATATATTTTTTATCAACTTTGCCTTTTCAATTTTCTGTTTATTCATTTCTTATTTTGCTCATTTCATAGATTATCCTTAGAGATTTGTGTTCTCATGCAGGAATTATGTGTCCTTTGGTACCCTGTATGAATCTGCGCAGCGCGTGTTTCTATTCATCCAATTTTATTTTATTTTATTTTTTAGTGCTGTCTTATAAACCTGCTTCGATGCACACAATTTACCATGTATGTAAGATATGCCATATGACTATTGTGAATTGTCACGTGTATTTCATACAATCACATCTATCGATTCACTTGTATTCTTGATCTGCAACTTAGCATGAAAATCGAAAAATGACGCATGCTCGTGATACTGGAGCCAGCCGCCCAAATAGGCCCTGCGCGGCCTCTCATCATTTACTCCGACGAAGGCAGGCCCACCTGCCGAAACGTTAGTAAAAGCTGCGTTTCGTACGTTTGTCGTCTTCCTTTTTTCGACTGCATATATATATATATATATATATATATATATATATATATATATACGCGCGCGTCGTGGAGCATCACTCACCGGCGGCCGCGGCGTCATCCTCGTCCGAGACCTCGCCGTTGAGGTCGGCCGAGCGCAGCATGCGGCTCTCCATGGCCTCCATCTCCATGCGGTCCTTCTGCTGCTGGAGCTGCGAACAGCGCGTCTGCACAAAACACAAGTTCCATTCCGACATCAGTCAAGCGCAGGGCAGCCTAATACCGTGCAGCTGTGAAATAGGAAATGTACGCTACGCAGATAGCTTGCACACTGGATTAAAAAAAAAAAGAGGAAGACGGATGTCCCTCATAACGCCACCCAATCAAATGGCTGAATTGTGCTTTTCAGAAGCTGCGCCGTTAGTGACAAATACCGGCGAGCTCGCTGATATCAACACACAAATGTTACGGGTGCACAAACAAAACAAAACAAAAAGCAGGAAGACGAAAGACAGGCGTAGGATATACAATTTGTTTCATACAATAGGTGGCGGAAATGGTTGCATATTACAGAAAACAACAAATATTTCCACACTTCTGCAACTTTTTTTTTTTCATAGCGCGGAAGGCTGCACAAATTGAGTCGGCGTGGAAGTTAGAACAGCAATAACAACAATGGTGCGGTAGTAGAAGCAAGCCCTTCATACTCTACACCCATCTAATGGTTTTCAAAAGGCCTGATATGCTATAAGTGATATAATGCAGCTGATTCCTTCCCGCAAACTCGAAATGGAGCGTGAAACAGCACACCTGGTTAGATTACCGGTCTCGAGCAGAGCAGGGTCATTTACTCTATAAATGCACATCGACCCTGTTAAGCGTTATAAGTTGTAGCAGTTTTTGTAATTATATTGGGCAAAAATTGCGTCATCGCACAATGTTTACGTTGCCATGCTTTCGAAACAATGCCTTCCGAGCAATGTTTTTTTTTTTAACGCTGCTTTCCAAGGAGCTCGCACAAACTATCTGAGTAATCGTGATCGCCCTGACATATGCACGATTATGTTTGGAGATCGGTTCAATCTAGAATATATGGGACAGAATGGACACGGAGTTCAGTTGAGGAATGGAAGTTCACAAGGAAGTTAAGTTGAGGGATGGACGTTCAGCGCTTCTTATTAGCATTCATAATCACGCTGCACCAGCACGCCCAATCTTACATTCTAAGTCTCAATTAGCATAAACACTTACATGTCCCTTGGATAATGAGCGTCGTTGTGAATAATTAGAAAAGCTTCATCGTTTAAATAACATTTTTTTTACATTGAGGTAATGCGGCATCGCGGAGCACATTCTGGGGAGACTTTCATAGCTACGTCGAGGAATCGTGCAAACACAGCTTATAATATCATTCAGACGTACGATGACGCTCAACGAAAATCCAGAAACCATGAAAGGAATTGAACAGAGCTTAAGATGACATCGTGCCTGTCATCTTCACTTTGACCTCTTTTTAACGTCTGAATCAAACTGCGCGGCGGAACGGGACACGGACAAAGAAGTGAAACGTATTATTGCTTAAAAGAAGTATTTTAACTTGTACACGATAACAATACGACCATTTTTTTATTTGAACAAAAAAAATTTGAGAACAAACAAGTAGAACCAAACTTTTGCACCTTTTACAAGGTGCCCAATTTTCTAAGCTGTCTTTGACGTCGATCAATTGCGTTCAATAATGTGCCAACTGCGGCATAGCCTGGTATACTTCCAAACATATGAGCTTTGGGATACCATCGGCTGTCGCGGCGCGCTGCCGGTGATGTATGTATTTATTTTGATTGCCTGAAACCGCACTTTTCGGCGAGTTCTACAGTTACTTGAGTATTATTTATTTATCTATTTATATCACCACACTCCTTTCTCAAGGTGGTTATCCCCCCTTTCCCCCAATACACGTGTAAGTGCTGCCTTGCACAAAGAGCGCCAATTAACTAAGAACAATCGAGATAATCGCAGAACCTTCCTATGGGATAACGCACAGCGGAAACATTACACATTCTTCTGGAACTGGCGTGGTAACGATAACACTGGGACATTCACGGCACGCATACAAGTGAGGACGCGCACCACCATTTGTGAGTTTTATCAACGACCGCCACTCTGTTCGCCCATATCCGTGTACAAGCTTGCGTGCGTTGCTTGCTGTAATCTCACTTTCAGTTTCCCGTCCACAAGCTCGGCCGAATAAAAAGTTTAATCTTTGACACGCCGACTGCTGCATTCGTCCACGTCACAACCACATGATTACATACTTACAATACCGTCGGTCTATATACAGGGTGTCCCACATAACTTGAGCCAAGAATTTGAAAATAAAAGACACTTCAGTGTCTTTCTTTTGAACCAAACGCGTACTACTCACACTAGCCTGCTGTAGGTAGTAAGTGTATTTATTATTTCTCCCCATACTAAATAATTATTAGTGATTAATTATTAAATTTTTAAGTTATGGGCTGGAACCCCCAAATATTAACACTGAAATGTAGAGCACTTTCAGATACCACCGACCAAATTGTTTCCTGTACGATACGTCTAGCACCGTTATTTTTTCCGCGTTGTAAAGAAAGCCTATAGGCAGCACTATTGCAATGCGCTCGCGGTCTGTCACACGGCTTCTTTTGACAATTCGCGGGCTTTCTTTACTACGTGAAAAAAAAAATAACAGCGCGAGACGTATCGTACAAGAAACAATTTAGTCGGTGGTTTCTGAAAGTGCTCTAAATGTCAGTGTTAACATATTCAATTTCCAGCCCATAATTAAAAATGGGTAATTAATGATTATTAATTACTAAGGGGAGAAATAAAAAAACTAGCCTGAGTACCTACAGACTAGTGCGAGTAGTATGCGCTTGGTGGACAATATTACCGCAGCAGGTGGGCAATATGTACAGACAATATGAATGCTTATCATGTTAACCAATGAGATCAACTTTATCAGGCTTAGCTCATAATTGACAAAGGTCGTCATGGAGCCTCTGGACCTCTCATTCCCTGGATAAACCATTTATACAATGCTCCAACGATTCCATGTGGTTGCAAGTTCCTTGCTTTTTTGTCTTGTTACGACTCTCGACGCTACGCTATGAACTTGCGGTATAGATAACCATGTGCAGCCGCCACCCGTGCCGTATTTGAACCTTAGCTAAGGCTACCAGAAAAAGGGTCAGGAAAGAGCGCAGACGACTGCGCTGATTCCGTTTTTTTTTATTGCGATAATAACTATATGAACAGTCTCGGCAGTTTCATTGCCGTCGCCATCGTTCACCGCATATGTATACGTATATATGAAAACTCAAGAAAGGAAGAAAAAAGAAAAGCCGCCCGCACTCGGCGCTTATCTCTTCACGATGGGTCGACGCGCACTTATCCAGGCGTACTTTGCTCCGCGAAAGAGGGAGGGGGGGTGTTAGATGCTTGTGCGCGTGCGCTTATCCTTCGGCGGGGAGAATCATGTGCTTTCAGCGTTCACCGGAACAGATGCGTTAGTTGCCGGGCCCACAAAGGTCACTTCACTCCGCTGCACAGGCCCCATTTGCGAAAAAAGCGCGCTTTTCATGCACAGCGAAGTATAACAACTGGGACACTTGTTAGTTTGCACTCATCTGTACTTGTGATTACGGTGCGTCGTTTTTGTTTAAACAGCGCGTTAAGTGTCGAGCGGTAAACCTTGTTGGTTCGCTCCCATCCTGTGTATGTTGTTTTCTTGCATCATTTATGCGTGAACAGCGCGCTACACGTTTCGATCTGCTCACCGTTCTCAGCGTTACATTTCAAGTAATTGCTATAGCGCTCATTGCTTCGCCTTGCGGCAAAAATGTGACTATTTTTTTTTGTCTGCTATCTCCTTTCATGCTTGCGCAGTACGTATACCCGTTTCACATGAACCAACTAGACAGCAAGAAGGTCTTAGTGCCAATGAACGAACACGCAATTTGGCTTCAAGCAGAAGAATACTTGACGACAATATTACGAGACGACATTCAACTTATTAGAGTACGAGATTATCATAAGTGGGAAGGAAACTCATAGCCGCAAATCAAAATGCATATCAGGCAAACACACAGACGTACAGATGTAAGCGACTAGCTCCTCGGAATCCCGAGCGATGGCACGCAGAGTAGCGGGCAATCCAGGGTGGCCGTGTACCAGTTGCCACACATACATGTCTTTATATTAGCGCTGTACACGTGCGCAGAGATTAAGTTCAGCTGGTTTTTGTATCAAACGTTCGGTAGTTTCCTGCACTGAATGCGGTTTCTGGCCGGCCATGCAGATGATTTTTCTTCGATACAATACTATACGACTGAATTCAACACCTGAAATGACACCCATCATCGCGTCTATTCTGTGTATCACTGCGAGCATGCATTTATTAGCATACCATCGCTGAAAACGAATACTTCTGTTGGAGGTATTCGTTTGGAACGTACCTATTATCTTTTCGGCAAAATGGGTAACATTGCCGAGAAGATGAAAGGTACGTTTCATTTTGTTGTACTCAGCATGGACAGCAAATATTACTTCATGCAATTGCAGTTCTGTTGAACAAACGGATCTTCCAAGACATTCATGTGGAAAAGCGCAGCATACGTGATATCCGAAAGTGTTTCATTCCATGATGTCATTGCAATTTTTTTTTCCAAGTGGTGTTTCTGTTTTTGCATATTTGTAGTTATTGTAAAACTGCTCGTATTACATATAACCTGCAATGCGACCTGCAATGCGAAACAGTCAACATTTTGTTTCTAGCGTAAATTGTAGGCCTTTTTGTATGCATTGTATATGGGTGTTCGGGCACTTCCCAAGGGAATTGATTTTCACTTTTTGCCCACGCATTGTCACATTATCAAGTTGCAAATAAATTTAGACTAACTTCAATTTACTAATTCACGCAAAGGACACAGTCGTGGTGCCGGTTCAAACGATTATCCGGTAAGGCCTTCAGAAAAGCACTCATGCTGATTCACGGCCACTGCCTGAAAATGGAGGTAAAGGAGCGTTTTATTAACAACGCGTTCGCTTTCCACTGCTCTAATTCTCAAACTCCACACGAAAAAAGAGCGGCAAGTCAATATAAAACTACCAGGCCACGAATAATTCGGTCGAACAAAGACTGTCCATGCAGTTGGCTGAACAGTAGACGGCTGGGAATGTGGAAAGGAAGGTTGGTGACAAAGAAGCGACTGCGTCGACTGTCAAGACGACAATGAGTGACGTTCTGGCAAAACAATGCTGTCGGCTAAGTAAGCGAGCAAAGCTAACGTGTAGAGCCAACATAGGCTGGAACACAGAAAGGGCAGAAAACGCCGGCACGGTGCCAAGATAAGCGGGCGTTAGTGTTCCAGCTGCATACCTCGCGAGCATAGTCAGAGGACACCAGAAAATAAATTATGAGGATCCGAAGGAACCGCGATTGTCGAACAGCGGCGCGGAAGGTAGTCAGTCTCGTGAACTAAGAATGGTCTCGTGTACTGTTGCCTACAAGATTGATTGATATGTGGAGTTTAACGTCCCAAAACCACAATATGATTATGAAAGACGCCGTAGTGGAGGGCTCCGGAAATTTGGACCACCTTGGGGTTCCTTAACGTGCACCCAAATCGGAGCACACAGCACAGCATTTCCGCCCCCATCGGAAATGCAGACGCCACAGTCGGAATTCGATCCCACGACCGGCGGGTCAGAAGCCGAGTACCCTAGCCACTGGAGCCCCACGGCCGGGCGGGGAAAGCAACGTTTACGTGCTTATATATAAGCCCCAATTACCACCTTTGCAATTGTTACACGGGATTCATCACCACGCTCAGAGAACAGGTGGAGAACAGGACATTGAAAAACGAGGCGCGAAGATATCAGACGAGTCATTCCTAGTGACTGCATGCTCAGATGTGCACGAACAAACGATGCAAACACGAGAAGAATATGCGCTATAGCGACTGCTGCGACCAGATGTCGGAGTTTCGGACCACTCGACAAGCTCTAGGCCAGTGGTTCTCAGTCACAGATGTACCTGGCCTCGTGCTGCATTTTAAAAGCACAATCAAAACTGAGGCAGATAAACTTACGATAGCTCTGGCTATAACTAAAAAAGGAACACGACAAATTGTTAGCGACTCAAAGTGAGCCATTCAGAACTGTAATATAGCAAGGATTTCCGCTGCAGCCACCTAAACTAACGCAACATGCAGAATGAAATGAATGACGCATTTCTCCGCAGCAAGGAATGGCCAAGCTAAGGTGTACCACCAATTTCACCTCAACAGCTTCTCAATACGTTGGGCAGTCTGCAGCCACATTCAACCTAGCTGCATCTAGCTACATGCTTCTTTTTCTAATACGCAACCACGGAAAAGTAACTTCGTGTGCAGTTGTGAAGAACGATTCGTATAAGGCGTACCGATGCCGCAACATTGCGTAGCCAAGCGCCACGGTGCATGTCGGGCAACACTATATGTGGACGCGGATGTCGGGTTCCTTAGGGCTCCGCTTTTCGCTCGCTCCATTTCTAGGATAATCACGCGCTATCGCGCCCAGATCATTACGACGCGACGACAGACGTACACGAGGCGCTCTCTCAACTCGCTGCGACCGCAAGACGAAAGGGGTCGGGAAGACGGAACGGTCGGGAGCGACGGGGAATTCGGCCCGTGGGCCAGCTGGCCGCGCTCCCGGTGTCTCGGCGCCCGAGAGGCGGCGGCACAACAGCGGCGCGCCACGCGCTCCCCGAAAGCACTTTGCCCCCCAGGGCGGGACACGAGGGACTACGGAGACGCCCGTGAGATGATCCTTGGCCAGGCTGCATAGCCCGCTGGTCACGGCTCCCCATTAAGAAGCGCCGAGGTGACCGCACCTGGCACCGACGGGTGTTAGCGGAGCATTGTTGTCGATACAATGGTGAAGCAGACGAAAGAGTGAGTCGCAAGACAAGGGCGATGAGGAAACGGGCTATCGTGGCTGCTTACTCGGCATTGCGCTCACGTTTAGGGAGCTACAGGTGAACCGGGACGACGATGGCAGAAACCTAGGGTGCGCGTGTCACTGTGCTTTAGCGTCGTCTATATTCACCTGTGCAGTAAACGCGTAGGTTACGTGCCATCGACCAGGCCAATCAATCTGGCACCCCGCTTAACGTCGCCGGCTCGCAACACTTTGCGGTGCGGGAGGGGTGGTAGAAAGACTATCCACAATGCGCCACTGAACGTTGAACGAAGGTTTTACGGAACACTTGTTTAGCGCTTACGCATGTGACCACACACGGTGTACATACATCCAAGGAGCCACTGCTGGGCCTCTCACCAGCTACACCTCCCTGTATGGATGGAACGGTACGTCATTCGGAAGGAGGATATCGCAACAAATTATATCTGTTATTTTTCCCGGAAAGAGGCAGCAAGGATCAAGGAAGCGTCAGGTGTACGTATAATACAGGGACAAAGAAGAGCTGCACTAGAATACATTGAGTCATTGAGCTAACTTCCAACAGCAACTAATTTCTGAGAAATAGAAGATATGGTCTCGTGCTACTGTGCTACGTTACACTGAATGCCTTCGTGATGGCACATAAAGGCGATAGAAGGCGATAGAAAAAAAAAAACGTTGTCCATGCCCGCACATCAGTGCAGAAAGAGCAACACGCTCTTTATTGAAAACGTACCTGGGGCCTATAACAGATTGTCTTAAGAGCCTCAGAGCGATATCAAAGTAACATGAGGTATAATGGGTATGCTCAGTTTTCTCCCTGTCGCATGCTTTGATTTTATGTGTAACTCATTAAAGGCGCTCCCGTGAGAGAAGTCACGTTTCGAACAAAATACGTTACAAATGGTTTCGAATAAAGGCATTCACTCCTTGCAACATTCTGACAAAATTGCGAAAGGTTGATTTCGCGTCTGACGCACTTGGTGCTCTACAACCTCAATGCTATTTTTTTTTTTGCAAGCCAGATGAGATAGAGAGACAACCACCGCAGGGGGTAAGGTCACGGTTCCTCATGACGTTGATACACCACTTTCCCAAGACTGCGACACAGAGGCCACTGCAACTTTTTTTAGTCGGCACGGAGTTTTGAGAGTTCACCTATGAATAGAAGAAGCAAGCATACGCTACGCCCGCATCTACCTGCGCCCATCTGGGAGAAACGATGTCAAACTGGGCGCGGCCTTGACTCCGAGCGCATGGCTGAGCGAGGCAGAGCTCGGAAAAGGAACCACGCTAAAATCCTCTGTCGTGCCAAATTAATTAGGCCGAGCGAAAGCAGCCCGGCGACTAAAAAGATGCGCCGCCTCGTCGCATTCCTGTGCAGAACGAGAGCATGGCAAATGGTGATTTACGGAGGCTTGGCGAGCAAAACAGGCTCACCGTGTACCCCCAAAAGTGGCAGAGTGACGCAGTACAACTTAGCGCGGCACAGTGAGCGCATCTACGGTCCACAATCGAAGCCAGCGGGAGAATCTGAGCGGGTTACATTACAACTGATCCTTACAGTAAATTACTCACAAGCTACTTTGTGCGATTAATCGCTCATCCATGTAGTTCAATGCAGTAGTGCAGTTTGGGGTGACGTTTGCTTGCCTGCCTCTCAGGGATAAAATGATACCTCTGTAACATTAGGCGATCACTTATATTTATCTCTGGGCTCGCATCAGTAAACTCAATATCGATGGTTTAAAGATAGCTCGTCTGACCGGATGAATCAAGGCGTGATGAAGGCGATAACTACAGAGGAAAAAAAAACGCTGACCGAAAGTGAAAGGTTCAAATACTTTCGGGCAATTCGTATTCAACGGGGAAGCTTAATTCACAGGGCTGTTTTATTATTTTTTTTCTTAATGAGCAAGGCTTCCATGCGGGAGCCCAAACATTTCAAAGTTCTAATTTTCTGTTGGCGTTTTTTTTTTTGTATTCGTCCTCTCAATCATAATACACCTGTCGCACTAAAGCCAGCAGCCAGCCACCAAAACAACTTTTTGAAATTCTGATACGTCCACAACAACAACAAAAAAACTGTTTCAGAAGTACATTAAACTATAACCAACACTATATTAACGACGAATGAAACAGCAACCAATTGAATAGCGACCAATTCAACACCCGCAAGGGCAAAAAAAAAAGAAATGGCGATTGGAAATCAATCAATTTGTTTCATTGGCTAACCGCCTCTAGACAAACAGCTAAGCCTCTAGACAAACAGCGTCACTGCGAGCGAACGCAAAATAGTCAGAACGCTACCATTTCGTCAACTGGGTTTGCTGCAATGCATCGCTGGTGAATTATCAGTTATCTGATACTTGCTCCCCGTAAAGAAGAGAGTTCGACGATGTGGTACAATCGTATCGAAGCGAGCTTTACTTTTTTTAAATAACTACTGCTCCTATTGGAATTGCAAGAGGCAGTTGAAAAATCGGACCATCGATTTTACCTCACTACTCTGCAAAAGCGACTCCGAAGAAAAACGCAATTTTTTAAAATGAAAAACAGCTGCAGCAGTGATTAACGTTGCTGACCCCCCCCCCCCCCCGCGTCATCTACGCTGCCGCGGCGGACGGATGCTCATTAATGCCGATACCCTAGATGATCCTTACCGTGCAATTCGATGCACGGAGCACCGCTTTTTTTTTTTTCAGTCGCTGTCCACATACAAGAACTATAGTCAGAGCTGAATACACGACTTAGCATTCATCAGAACAACAAAATATTGGTTTAAATACCACAGATATTATAGATAACGAATCGTTACAAAGTACGTGAATCAATACTGCAAAACATTTCACTACAACTTAGCCCGAAAGAATCGCTTTGGCCTCCTAAGCCCAGAAGGTTTTTGCAAAAGCACCGCCATCACTTTGTCTTATCCACACATAACGCATACAATCCAGAATTTGTAACGCAGCTGGTTTTGACGAATAATGCGTGTAAATATGGCATTACATGTAGCAGTGAAAACAGCACGTCATTCATTGCAAATCACTGTAAAGCTGTCTTCTCCGCAAGCACACGCTTAATGCGGCAAAGCTGACTTTAGAAAACGGCGTTTTCTTTGGTTATAACGAGGATCGTGTAAAGGAAAGGCTGCCTCTTACGGGTAGCCCACGCCTTCGTTAAGACGACGTGGCTTTTGACGATGACGTGACGTGGCGACGTCACACAAGATGCTTTTCACGCAAGCAGTTTAAAAATCAATATTTCTCTTCAAACTCGTAGTCGACGTGACATAACTTTCTTGTCCTTGTTCCACAGATGTGTTTATACAACGAATCCATCAAACTTGCCTTTGGTGCACGCATCCTGCACATTACAACGTCTTCATAATAACTTCAGTTATCAGCACATTTATCGGAACACTGACGTATTTAACTCATCGGCCAGGCTACGAGCAATTCGGTTATGGAATTCACTTCCTAACAACACTGTCGCACAAAGGTAAATTTAGGGAACTTCAAAGGCTGCAGTTCTCATCGTAACAGATATTCACATTTACCATGTTTACATTCGTTTTGTGACGCATGATGCAAACTTTCTTTTTCGTTTTTTTTTCTCTTCCTCTTGTGAGCAAAGTACCAAGCTGTGTGGTACCATAAAACTGTCGTTCTTTTTTTTTCTTTTTAGCTTGGTGTTTCTAATTATTGTTGTTTACTTGTTCTAATTTGAGCACTGCTTCGCGAAGTCTTCTGCAGTTTGTGCTTTGTTGTTGTGTCTTGATAATGCTATATCAATTTTTAGCATTATTCTTTTTGTACGAGACCAATGCACCGCTGGTTTTGTAACAATGCATAATATTTACACAGGACTTTTTTCAGCAGTCTTAGTATATTTTGTCCAATAATTTCTTATTGCATCGCAGTGCCAGTACGTCATCATTGTATGCTCTTTTCGTACTCATGCATCGGTTTCTTCTGCTTTCTCATGTTTGTTGATGCTGCCGCTACTCAATGCTCCCCATGAGGCTTGTGAGGTACATTTTAATAAAAATAAATACCTTTATATCATTTATACATGTATACTTTATTTAGATATCGGAAAGGCCGTCTGTTAAATGGCACCGTCAGGTGACTGTTTCACCAATTTTCACTCTACTCCCCCCCCCCCCCATTTTGCTTTCACCACCTTCACTGTCACGGTCACAGTGGGACGAAATGTCGTCAATCTCCGACAGTAAGGTGACTTTGAGCCCTCTGTTTTTGGGGAGAAATTCGCAGCATTTGGAGTATATATTAAAAAATCATCACAAACTTCATTCGGAGAACATGCGAAATAATACTGAAAGTGCCATCGCGTCATGGTACATGGCAGAAAATTGGTAGATATACTGAAGTTAAAGAGCAAAAGAGCAATCCTTACAGCGATTGGGCAAACGGTGATGACGAATATCTTACAACTAATCATTTCCCTGTTAGCGTTGCAGTACAGCGCTTGTGTTTGCCTCTATTTATGTGCGCGTGTTTTGTGCGCTTTTGAGCACTGCTTCTTTGAAAATCTTGGCTCACCAATAAACCCATCATTATTTATTAAGCAAGGCCCAAGTTGACGCAAATGCGTGAGAAACAGTCGATGTAATGCCTACAGGAAGGGCAACAAGCAAGTGACAAAGGAGTAGAAATATAATACAGCAATAATGGAAGGATATCAGAAACCGCACAATCCTTTAGACACACTGGCGTCATATTTTTGTTTTTCTTATTTGCGCGCTGAAAAAGTATCCTCCAGAAAATTATCAGACCATTCGACAGCTTCTTCAGTGGCCCCGGCGGGCATAATCAAATGTCGTAAACGTGCGTTGAGTAGCAACTCTCACGCAACTGCACTTGCACTGCACCCACGTACCCAAGGTATAAACGTGCGAGTACACCTGTAACTACCCTCTCAACTTGCATTTCCTACAAATTTGATCAAGCAAAAGTTGAAAAGAAAAAGTATTCAACACCACTAATTTACTTGCTAGGAAATGCGATGGTCCCAGGTTCGATCCCCGGACCACGATGAATTTTCCGGCAACTAAGAAGCTTTTCTTTCTCAGAAATCCATATTTCCTGGTGGATTCGCGCTATAATCGTGTGGTTGTCTTCTTCCCCTTTCTTAACGATTATTTACCTGCACTTGAAATAGCACGTGTGCCGGTGTTAACAAACGTATTCATTTAGGTTTACTCACGGTCGCAAAAAAGCACAAGCTGCATTTTCGGTGCACAGGCGGATCAAACGTTTTCTAAATGACGCTGTAAAAATATGTCACCAGAGAGCTATACGCCGGTAGAACAAGAAAATTATTACCATAAACACGTTTTTATGATGATGCTGATGATATTTCATTCATCTTCGACTGTCATTTTTTTTTGTTTGGTCTTTTCGTTTCAACTGCGCAGGTATGTAATGCGTGGTTTGATGAATAAACTTTTGTTGTAAGTTAGCGCTGCTGTATGTGTCCCTTGCCTGGCCTCTCGTCTGTCGAGCTGTTTCCCTCGAACAAGGCAATTACGATTTAACATGGCAGAGAGCACTTCCATTCGTCTGCTACAATATCCGACACAAATGCAACGCTATAACAACCCCGCTCACACTTTGTACATTTTACTGTAATTTTGAGCGAGCGCGCCTGCACCCCAGAAATTCCATTACGGTCGCGCACTGCTCCACGAGAAAGTGAAGCGTACTTTGGAAATGACGGTAATTGGGAAGGGTACATAAGTAAGTCAACATATATTTGTTTGATCAGGCAATGTTTTGTAAGTATTGATGTGTTTCAGCTACAAGCAGTCCTTAAAATGAACACCGCGTGGAAACGCGACAGCTGTGGTCATTGAGCGGCGTGTAATGGACACGCCCCTGGCGGTCGTGACTGTAAACTGCCTGGAAGCGAGAATAGCAGAGCAGTTTTTGGTAGTACAGTAAGTTTTTGTGCATAAGCCAATAACAAAAACGAAACTTCAAAAAAAAAAAACGCCGTGAGCTCAGCTTCGGATAATGACTTACTCTGTAGCCCCTGCAACCGAGGTTAAAAACTCAGTCGCAGCCAAGTGAGTTCGGCGAGCGTATTCGCCGGCAAGTGCGCTTTCCAGCGAGTGTCGCTAAGCATTCCTGCGTGACAGCGTCTGACTGAACGCAGAGACGAAGCGCGCTCTCGTGTGACAGTGGTCTAAAACATGTTCGGAATGTGAATCGCTCCAGCACTTGCGAGATGCTTGTTTCAGTGGCATTACAGTGTAATATATTTCCGTTGTAAGACGCTTTAAGGTGAACTAATGTAAGGCGCTGAATTCTGCCTCGGTAAAAGTTGTGTGAGCGATTTCTGAATACCTTGCCGCAAATCTACAAAACTTAACTAGGCAGTTATTCAGGACTCGCTTGCTGGATTCCGTGCCGACCGGTTGTGCCCTAGCGATCTCCGACGTCAGGCGTAGCTCTGGCTGACTGGGCTCGCCCTACGTCATCTCCTGACGCCGACCTCCGACGATAGTGTAGCTATGACCGACTGGACTTGCTCTACGCCACCTCCTGACGCCGACAAGAGCTCTCGCAAGTGGTGCCCTGTCCTCGGACTCCTGTGACCGTGTTTCTATCTTTCCTATCTCTCCCATCCCTTCGATATGTCGTCGCTCTCTGGCTTACCACCTCACGCCTCTTTCTCTCTCTCTACATCTTTATTCCTACCCTTTTAATCCCTCCTCACCCCCGTCCCTTGTGAGGTATACTGTTGAGTTGTCGCTCGCTGAAGCACACAGTTACGAAGCTCACTTTTCTTTCCCTTTCTCACTTAGAGCCACTTAGAGAGAGTAATTCAGAACTAATACACGCACTTCGCCTTTGCACTTAACATTGTCTAAAGCTATGTGAAAACTTAATCTCTATGCCTGCTGCACTGTCCGACACAAGTGCACACGTTTTAATTTGTTTATTCGACTGCCTTACTTGACACGTACACTGAGAGAAGTTTGCCAAGCTTTTTTTAGGAACTATCATGGTTATCTTCATAGGTCCAGCCATGAAGGTTCTCCGACAATATCTAGGCGTTTTCTGTCTTTTAACGCGCGTAATGCTCTATGTGATGCTGACTGTGATCAGCGCCTCGATGTGCCCCGAACAGAGTCCTACACAGTGCAAGAAATACGCTTCGACACAAAAAATACAATATAGACACATAAAGTAAGACGTCTCACCTGCAGTTCGCGCACCTCCTTGTCGAGTCGCAGCCGCTCAGCCGTCTCGGCCTCGAGCATCTCGGCCGCCTGCGCGGACGCCGCCTGCTCCTGGCCCAGGTCGGTCCAGAGGTCGCTGACCTGCGAGCGAGGGCTGGTCCTTGTAGTGGTCGACCACCACGGCTTGCCGGGGCTCGTGGCCCACGTCGTGGTGCGCAGCGGCGGCATCTGAGCCAGCCGAGAGCGACGCGCGCCACTGAGACTGCCCATGGAGAGCCGCTGCTGGGAGCCGGAGCGGTGGACGAGCGAGGACCAGGCGCGGGGGCACTCCTCGGCGTCCGCCGCGCTCTCGACCGACACGGAACGAGAGCGCAGGGAGACGCCGCCCACGACGTCCGACGGCGTGGACGTGGCCGTCGAGGAGAGCGCGGCGTCAGAGTCCCAGCTCAGGCTGCTGGGTCGAGAAGACGCGAGCGAGTCGCGCCGGTAGCCGACGCCGCCGAGAGAACTGACGCCGCTCGTAGAAGCCTCGGACACGTCCTCGGGGCCGTCCGTGGATCCGTTGCGGCTCGCCAGGGAGGCGAGCGAACTCTTACGCGAGGCGCTGTCCAGACGCGTGATGGTCGAGGTCGTCGTCGACGAAGATCCGCGCGAGGTGGGCGACGAAGACTTGGGGGGAAGCGGCGAAGGCGTTCGCAGAAGAATCCGCAAATCGCGAATGTCCACCGTTTGCATCTTATCCTCATGTTTCTTTTCGGTTTCCTTTGCGACACTGACAGACTCTTGCCGCTGGGAAGCCTTGTTGTCTCCGAGGACAGAGTCCGGCTTCGAGTTGCGTTGATTTTTCATCGCTGTGTTACGCTCAATGCAGGCATCAGTTTGGCGAAGCGCAGTGAACTGCTCAGAGGCACTGCTGTTAAGGGTGCCTTCTGTCGAGATGTGGTGATCGGAGTCCTGTGATGAGAGGGTAGTCGTAGCAGTTTTCACAGCACCATTCGTATCCTTCTTAGTGACAAGAACGTTTGCTGCATTATTGTTCGTCATCGTGTTATCTTCATTCGAGGAGCTACTCTTCACATCGGCAAGAGGAGAATGGGCGTCCTTCGTGTCAGCCGTTGAAAGCTTTGCTTCGTTGGAAGAAGCCGAGGCACTTGCTGTATCGCACGTTTTTTCCACACTAGCCAATTTCTCATCGGCTTGGGAAACGTTGCCAGGAGAAGCGGACGCCTTAATATGTGACGGCTGCTGCTCCGAGACACCGGTTGTTGGCTTCTGATCAGTGTTTCCGCACTCTTCCACGGTCACGGATGCGCGAATACGCAGCGGCTGAGACTTCCGACGAATGGGCACGGTGGAAGCCGTTTTCTTCGGCGGCGACGTCGCCTTGCGCAACTCGGACGCCTTGTTTTCAGCAACGAGTGGCTTCTTCACATCTTCGGCATTGGATGGCGGCGCCGGCTTCGCGGCTGAGTCCGACGGCTGGGCGTCGGCAGTGTCAGCCTTTTTCGCTGCGGAGGAAGAAGAGGCGGCGGCAGACAAGGAAGGCTTCCTGGTTATCCTGAGGGTAGTCACCGGCGCCGACGGCTTGCGCGCCGCTGTCGAATCCCGGCGGCCCAAGTCGCCGATCGTCGTCACCACCATGGTGCTCGCGGTGCTCATGCTCACCGCTGTCGTCTTCGAGGGCGAACTCCGCGGACTCTTGGTGGGCGACGAGGTCTTTCTGGTGGCACCAGGCGTCGCCGCCGTTTCCTCCGCGTTGACGTCACCGGCAGACGTCACGCCGTCTATTTCCGACGAACCACCACCACCAGCACAGCCGGACGCGACCTTGGCTTTGACGCCGGACAGCCGTCTCTCGGAAGGCCTTCGAAGCATGGCCTGCGAGAAGACAGGCGTCGATCCGCGCCTCGTGATCTCTGGTGGCGGCGGTTCCTGCTGCCGCGCCTTGAGCCTGAGCAGCGGCTCGGCCACAGTCTTGGTCTGGCCCAACTTGAGACGGGTCTCCATGAACGAGTTGTAGTGGCGTTCTTTCTCCACGTCCTTGGGGTCGGAGCCCCCGGAGTCGTCTGCCCGGCGCTGGTTCTCCCCTTCCGCCGGGGCGACGCCGCTATTATGGGAGGAGAGGGCCGCGCCACCCTCCTCGCCACGCACTTTGCCTTTTGCGGCATTATGCTGCAAGGGCGTGCTGTCACCGCCAGATTCGCCAGCGGTACTGGCTCCGGTCCAAGCGCCGCCGCTAGCTCGGCGACTACCGACGCCCCTTTCGCTGCCACCGCAGTTGTCCGCGGACGAGGTCGGGAGGGGCTGGTCGCTTCGCTGAGACTTGTTGTCGTCGATGCTCGAGGTCCTGCTGCTCCAGGTCGAGCGCGGCGACTGCAGGCCGTCGTCACTACTGACGCTGCCGCCTTTGGACAGCGTCCGGCCCGTGGGAGTCGCGACGGGCTTCAGCGAGTACGGAACAGTGAAAGGCATCTCGACGTCCTCTCACCATCTAATCCAAACAATCCCGGATTCAGCAGTGGCGGTGCCAAGTCAGGAAGTGTCCTCGCTTGCGGACACTAATCCTTTGTCACGCATGTCCAGAATAGCGCTCGGTCGTTCGTCAAGGAAAGGTCGTTGTTGTCGTTTCTCAAAAACGGGTAAGCGGAGGGTTAATTCTCGGAAGACGCAGAGAGAAGCCGCGTCGCTTCAGGCGCGCTTGGCGAGAAGGCGGGCTCTAAACTGGGAGTTACTCGAAGAAAGAGCGCGAACACAGCAAAAAGCCGCGAAAGCTTGGAAGGTAGAGATGAGGCCCTCTCAATCGGAAGCTTGAGTAAACCGAAGTGCGCTCAAAGCGTGTTATCCTTTCAGCTTATTCTGCGGGAACGCCAAATATGGAAATAAACCAGAAGCGCTATGCGAAAAATTATAGCAACAGATGTAAATCGTAAGCCAATAGCAGAAGCAGCGGAAGCCGACTCAAGCGTCACCGTTTTACGATACCACAGTCGGATATCCCAGCTGGCGGACCAACTCTGCAGAACATGGAAGAGCCAGCGAAATCCGTCCGGTTGTAGCCGTTGCTGCCTGCGGAAGGCGCGATGTAGTCAGGCGAAAGCAATGATGCGGCCGGCCGTCACAACACGACGCCGAGCTCGCGCGCACTCGGGTCGGGGCGCAGGCGAGTATGCGTTTCCGACGCGGGCCGGCCCGACGCTCGAACCGCACGCAACCGAGACGGGGAGAGGATAGAACGAGGTGTGCAGCCGCAAACGTGCGCGCAAGCGAGCGTTAGAGCAGTGGCCCGGCGCGCAAGCGTCACCGAGCGGGGACCTCAATCGCGTGCGAGGGGAGCGAGACAGGTGACGTCGTCTCAAGACCGAAGCCGGGTCTTGAGTTAGCCGCCTGGGAAACGCCGAGGCAGCACCGTTAGAGCCCGGCGGTTAGGCGCGAAGAGAAGGGCCGGGGGGAGGGGGGCTTGTTTGGGAGCGAAACAAAGTTTTTAAAGCGACGGACGGGCAGGCACGGGCGATTTCTAAGCGGGCATCAGCAACCAGAAGGCGAAGCACGGAGAAAAGTTCCAGGCGGAGCGAAAATAACGAAAGCAAGGAAAGAACAAAAATCAGAAAAGACGACACGGCTTGGCAGCGCAAGGCCGTTCGTCGGCGAGACATGAGGCCGTTCGTTTAAAGGGGTGCGAGAAAACGCAATATGCTTCAACGAGAAAAAGAAAGAGCTGCCTGTGTGGGGACGCAGCGCGAGCGACGAAAGCGCTTACACAGAGAAAAAGCGCGATGGGTCCGGGGCTCTGGCGTTGGCCCCCCTTTCTTGGCCCCGGTCCCAGAGAGGCCGGGGCGAGAGAAAGGCGCCTCCTCCCGCCGCTCGGTGTAAGGAGACCCTGGCGGCCGCGGGGGGCGCGCTATTTCCGTGCCCTGGCCGGGGCTATAGAGACGGCGCCCTCTTCTCCCATCCAGGGTTTCCGTTTCCGTATAAAGAGCGTTTTCCCGACGGTCGCGGTCGTCGATACTGGCCACGCGGACAGTTCGGAGGACTTACCACCATCACGCGGTTGCGTGTCCTTCTGTCACAACACCCATGTAGATTATAGACTACTTGTACGGGTAGTGAAAAATTTGACATGGGGCAAGAGAATTCGAAGTGACCGACGACGTGTGCACTGAAAGCAAGATCGAACTGCAGTTTTGAGACGGTAGGGCTGACCAATTGACTGGATGGAGTACGACGAGACACAGAGCCAAGACACCAGGAACGAGACTCGGAGGAATGGCGCAAACTATCGTACAAAAGCGTCATTGCTTGTCTCACCTGTTCTTTGTCTTTCGTCCTGATTTCTGTTGAACTTCTCAATTTAATGTTGTGAACCAACTACACCCAACTAAGCTTTTTTGAACTGCTTCGGAGTATTTCGTAGCGTGGCAACACTCGAAGTGATCTGAGTTGAGGAAACGTTGACGCCAACACACAGACGTCAACGGAAGGGCCACTAAGGAAAAGGAAGCCCACGAACGTGGTAACTAGTACACAAGGGTCATCAAACAAAACTGAAAAGTAAGCAAGCCCCCCCCCCCCTACACACACAAAAAAAACATACGGCAAACGCCTACATTCTTTTCGAATGCTCATCAGTCAATCATTGGTGCACCGAAAGTACGCCGCCAAACATTGCCACTACCCACAGCAGCGAAGAAAAATAATCGCGGCTTTATTTCAGATAAAACGAGCGGTCCACACCAGCTGCACAGCAGTCCTCCAAAGCTGCACATCGCAGTCAAACCACAATGCGTGATAAATTAAAAGTCAATTGCGTAAAATTCGTTAAGAGTAGTTGTGTGCGGGAGCCGATGTTTCGACACGTGGACTTTCCTTATTCAAGGCTGCCTATATTGCAGCACATACGCGCGCCTTGAAGAAGACAAGTCCGCTTCGTCCGCTCCAGCACACAACTCCAGTTTACGAATGATTCATCACACGCTCGCAACTTCCTCCAAATATTGCCGTTTTAGATGCGGAAGCATCTTATACTCGCGCCTTGTAGTGCGCCGTCCGCGCCGTCCGCACCGCTTCGCAAACATTCGACAGCTGACGCGCGCGCATGCGCCGTCGCGCCGTCGCCCACCATTTGTGCCGCGCGCGCTTCTCCTTCGAGAACATTCGACAGCTGACAGCGCATGCGCCGTCGCGCTGTATATATACTCAAGGTCGGCGCTCGCTCGCTCAGTTGCCGCTCGTCGGTTGGTTTGTACGGCGCGTCGACGTCCAAGGTCGCGGTGAAATGAATTCCAACGAATCCACAAACACAATGATCGACGTCCCTTCGACCAGCGCCGTCCTTTCGCATACGTGTGTACGTGTTCACTCATTTAACACCCCCTCCTACAACCACGTTAACCAATTTAGCCATCGACCCAAGTAAGTCGCAATTTAACACCCCATTTCACAATCACGTTAACCAATTTAGCCATCGACCCAAGTAAGTCGCACTTTAGCACCCCGTTAACCAATTATATGCTCCGCATCCTCCTCAGTGTTCCCCCGAGGGAAGCTGCGGGCAATTTTTTTTTCAGACGCCGATTGCTTGAAATGCAAATTGGGTATTGCGGTCCTGCTATTCAGAATAAGAATTAGCGACCATATTTATCGATATGATCGATGATCACACTCATAATTGAAGTTGCTATTTCTATTTCGGAGACGTAGAAAAACGTAGCAAAATCGCGACGCTAGACCGCAGTGCGCAGATGTCATGACATTGTGAAAAGCAAGATAAATTAAGCAAGTTCTAGTAGCATAGGAAATAAAGCAAAGCCACCACGCGCCCATACGCTCACGCGGAAACTCACAGGATCCCCGAGGCATTCACCGAAGACAACCCACAGGCGAAGGCCATCATCTTCTCGGTCGATGTATTGATTATAGTTTCCTATAAATGCGATTGAGGTATATCTACCACAAGTGTCTATGGAACTGCAACCCACGGCGCTTCAACGAGCATGGCCATGATGGGTAGTACGCGGATTTGTCTAATGTTCGTTCTTCTAGCTCCGTTTGGCTTCGTGTGGCAAGGAGCTGTTTTGTCATGAATCGAAAATAAACAAATGTTCAGCAGTTGCACTTTACCACCTTAACCTTTTAGGCTCACTAATTAAAATCGGCTTACGAAGACGGTTTGTTCTTTCACTCGAAACAAAACCAAAGAGCAGCAATAAAAGCCACAAGCGCGATCCAAAGCCCGCTGGCACGAAGACTAGTCCAATGTGTGTAACTGCCCATCATTGTCATGGTCGCTGAACGACCACAGTTCCAGAGTCCCCTCTAGTTAATTTCAAAAAGCTCCATGGTACTGATCCTGCCCCGCGCTCGTCCGAAAGCTTCCTTTTACTAACACAGTTTTTCACTGCCTCTGGGACCGATGGCACAGCAAGCTTTCTGCACTCACCGACCTCTGCACTGCTTCTGTGATCAGCCACCTTAGACATAGCGGCGATATCTTGTGGTTACGTCATCGTAACACCTCACGTTATGCGACTTAACAGTGACGCGTCATGATGACGTCACTAACTTCAGCGATTTATGAAGTCATCACACGATGATTCCTCTTTTTTTTTCTCCGCTTGCGTGACTGGCTGATAAACCAACCGCTTAACATTCAAGCCGTGGCGCTATCGGGCTCAGCACACTTGCGAGCTTCATAATCAAAGAATTACGGCGTCATTCCAAGAATCACTGGTTAACTGCATGTTAATAATTAATTAATATGTGGGGTTTAACGCACCAAAACTACCATACGATTATGAGAGACACCGTGGTGGAAGACTCCGGAAATTTCGACCACCTGGGGTTCTTTCACGTGCACCCATTTTGAGCACACGGGCCTACAGCAAACCGCATGTTAATAAGCTTGTTAGATGTACTGTTCTACAATACACCGACGCAGCTGAAAGATTGAAACGCCCCACAGCGTGCACTTTTTAAACCGTCAGAAAGAACAGGATTACCGCTTGCAGATCGTACTCAATTACAGAGCGTCACCGAAGCTCTCGCTTCATACGGCCGATACTGATTGCTGCGCGTTTTAGACAAAAAAAAAAAACCGGAGCAGAGAAAAATCGCGGTTCAACATTCACGCGCCACGACGCAAGGACTTCACAAGCATTAGGTTCTTTCCAACGTCCGGCTGTGAGCTTCCGCAGACGTCCTCGAAAGCTCCGGAAGAAGAATACGCGACATACTATCCGCGGAAGCCATTCCATTGCCGCTGATAATAGACATAACCGAGCAACAAGACGGACGCCTTTATCCAGCGACCTCTCGCGAGGAAAGCTACAAGGTCACCCGAACTGCAGCCTTTGTTTTCGTTTCGAAGAACGCCGTTGCTCTGCAGTCATCCCCTCAACTGTCACCCCCATTTCCCGCGAAAGGCCTACATCAGCAAGGACCACCCAGACGTCGGAGTGGGACCGCCGTGGTCGCTCGGGCGAGCGACGCATGTCGCCTCGGCAGAACTATCACCAGAAGAGAAAAAAAAGAAAAACATCTTTACGGAACACAAAGACTTACGCGTAGCAGTGGTCACGACATCACGGGAATCCATGCGCCATAATAGCTTCGTCCTGTTCGCTGAACAAGCCTAACTTCATAAAAGCCATCACAGTTCAGAGTGAAAAACAAAGACATTCGCGGCAATTAGGCATGCAGGGAGCCATAAAAAGTCGTGGCAGTAACGGAAAGTCTGGCACTGGTCTCTCCGTGTCCCTGCTTGGTAAGCTCGTCCAGCCATCGCAGTATATGAGTTGTGGTACCATCAGGGTTCCTTGTCGGCGCGTCAGATGCGACTTCTTCCGGCTTTTTCAACCTTGACTGTGCCACAGCGTTGGTTCCGCACACGGTAAAAACAATTTGAGATATTGGTGGTGCGAGGCTTCTTTGCGGAATCTCGACACCATTGCTTGATTTAATCACGGAGATCGGATCAGCCTACATAAAGAAGACATAATTTCTACTGTAAGCCTTGTAAGGAAGGATGAAAGGCAGCCTTACTAATCAAAATAGGAAGTCTGAAGAATCAATAACCGAATCTCAGGTAGCGAGGCAAGGAATGTGCTCAGGCGCGGCGATTCTATAGGGCGAATGCAAAGAAATATTGGCCTATAGCGAGCTTCGTAACCGACATAAATGCGACAGCGTGCACGTTCACACATATTATGCGGCACCGGGTTGCTCAACATGAAAAGAAACCACACGATTCCGAGGAAAGTCCATTCTCAGTTGAGATCATGGATGCTGCTTCCATATAGTGTAACCGCCAGTGAAGGTCTGTAATACGAATGTGTTCACCTCTGAAGCGGCTCATTGACTTTGGTTGAACTGAAGAATGAGAAGGACCACATACGGAACTAAGCTACAAGGGGACAAGAATCGACCAGCAACTTCCCAGGTCTCAACTGCCGCTCTCAAGAGGGTAGCATCCAGATAGGATCGCGCACCATTCCCTATTTATGCCACCGAGGCCGAGGGCGACAGCGCAAATGCACCGGCGGTATACGCGGCCTCAGCAGCAGTACACACGGGAGCGGTGGCGACAGCAGCGGCAGCTAAAACGGGTGCCGAGTGACAATGAGCCACGCTGTATCGCGCGCACGTATTCAAGAGGAACGAGGGCGCCGAACTCTAGTCGTCGTGGAGAAGGCAACACAGCCAGCGCCCGGAGATCGGAAGATGCGATAGGCGCGACGAATTCCGACGAGGCAGCGGGCAATTTTTCTGTAACAGGGCGCTCGCCGGGAAAAGGCTGGGTAGCCTCTTGTTGGAAGCGAAAATCAGCATACGTTAGTACGATCGCTGAAGGTGCGCTAAGAACAGCAGGTATAATTCAAGGGACGCGGCGTCTCCTCATGTCTGCAAGAGCTGGATCAGGGGCTTTGGTTGGTGATGAAGAATTTCTGATGCCAGCATTTGGACATTCTTGCATGGCCTGTGGCAGGCTGTGGTTCGACTCTATATTTTGTCTGCGACAAGGAAATACCTAAAATAAGCAAAGAAGCGGCTACGCCAGCCGCATTTTCGATGAAGGCGAAAATGCTTGAAATCCGTGTGCCCAGATTTGGGTGCAAGTTAAGAATCCCCGATGGTCGAAACATCCGGAGTTCCCCACTACGGCGTCTCTCATAATCATATGGTGGTTTTGGGACGTTAAAACCCAACCATTATAACCATTATCAACAGGCAAGAAGTCCACGTCAAGCCCCCCAAATAAACCAGCTTCACTGTTTCATTAGCTTTATACGTCTAATGTAAACTTCTCCACCCCACCCTTTCACGGTAGTCTAGTGGCTAAGGTACTCAGCTGCTGACCCGCTGCAGGTCGCGGGATCGAATTCCGGCTGCGGCGGCTTTATTTTGGATGGAGACGAAGATGCTGCATGTGGGCCCATGTGGTCAGATTTGGGTGCACGTTAACGAACCCCAGGTAGTCGAAATTTCCGGAGCCCTCCAGTACGGCGTCTCTCATAATCATATGGTAGTTTTGGGACATTAAACCACACATATCATCATCATCAAACTTCTCCACCCATCCACCTATTTTTAGGTTAGCGGAAGGGCGGGGAGGGGAAGCCCAATATGTATCCGTTTGGCTAACTTAAACATGTCCTATAAAACTGCGGAAATAAATGAGGGAACCAGGCGAGTAAGCACGCTTAAAAGAAGACCATCCAGGTCCCCGAGGTTACGCAAAACAGTCGAAGAAATACCGCCCTAAGAAACTAAAGGAGAGCTGCAAGGGAGGTTCGTCCAGTGTTCGCATGTAAATCATCGTAGAAAGACACCCGAATCCAGATAAGCAGGAAGAATACGCAGCGAATTATAGGTGAATCCCGCTCCCTTGTATCAAAAATGGCGAGACAGGAACCTGACCTTTGAACTTGCAGGGGGCATATGGTGAGTGACGCTATGCAGACAGTAGACAGAGCGATAGTACTGAGTTATGAAGCGGATGGAGCACAGTAAAACTTGCGACGAGAAAATTAAAGAATCAACACACGCGATGCAATCATGTTCAAGTCAAATTCCTGCTGGGTTGTTTGCGCTGTCCGGGATTGCAGACTAAACATGGTGAAAGACCTTACACGAAAACAAATGTGCAGACTAAACATGGTGAAAGACCTTACACGAAAACAAATGTGGCCACGCGAATGACCTTGCGATCGAAATTCACCTTCGCTGCGCAGTCCCTGCGCGCACAACACGAACGTCGGTCGTCCTGCGTAACAGAAGATGACAGACTCCACATCAAGGTGCGGAGACTACACATCGCCTTGCAGTATAGGAGCTGAAGGTGGTGTTGTTGGTAGCTTTTCATATATTTCTATATCAAACGCTCGCTGGTTACACGTCATACGATTTGTAAGCAGTCTCATTGTTAAGGTCTCCACATGTGCGCGTTGCTCCTTCCCACATATAACGCGTGCTTTCAGAGCGGCCGTCTTGGTTCTGTTCCCAAGGGAAGTGCGTCCACGCTGACGGTACGGGCACACGGACGGACGATGGAAACCACGGCGTTGGCACAAAAGTGACGCCTTGCGAAAACACGAACGTCAACACGACTGGTCCGAAGCAAAAATTAGCCGCTGCAGGCAAGAAAAAATTAAATTTAGAAAAGAACAAAACACAGCGGGAGGCCATCGGAGGAACCAACGCCAACGACGAGAAAGCGGCTTTTTTTTTTCGTGAGGGACGCATTACCGCAGCAAGTGGAAGACGATGAAAAATAAGAGAGGAGGAAAGACGAGGGATAACGCGGATGGTTCTTACGACGCGACGTACGGTTTAAGGAAGCCAGCGCGACAGCCCGAGGGAGTCGGGGCCTGCCAAAACGCAACCAGGCGCAACGATTCTTAAAGTGGAGCAGATTACTCCGAGCCCGGAATTAGCGCCATGCGCGTCACCCCAAGGTTCTACTGATGAGTCACGATTCGCACTTATGTGTGGTACACATCGTGACACGAGTGTTTTGAGACCCTGTTCCCACGACAAACGTAGTGCCGGCGGCCTTGGCCCATGAAGTGACAACATCGATAGGCGAACTATACGGGCAACACCGCAGGCTGTAAGTGCGGGGAATAATAACAATAATATTAAAAACACGTTCACTTATGGTAAGCCACTTCAAAGTTTTGACAAGATATGACAACAAACGCACATGTTAACCAGACAGACTCTACTTGTCAAAATGGTTTGACGGATACGGTAGAAGCTAATAGCGCTGCAGCTCGGGGCTCTCAGACTTTCAGGGTTTCCACTCGACCACCTCAAAAGTATTGCCACTGCCCAAGCTTCGATTGATTGATTGATATGTGGGGTGTAACGTCCCGAAACCACCGTATGATTATGAGAGACGCCGTAAAGGAAAGCTCCGGAAATTTCGGCCACCTGGGTTCTTTAACGTGCATGCACCCAAATCTCAGCACACGGGCCTACAACATTTCCACCTCCATCGAAAATGTATCCACCACAGCTGGGATTCGATCCCGCGACATGCGGGCCAGCAGCCTTACCTTAGCACCTTAGCCACTAGGCCACCGCGGCGGAGCTAGCCCACGCTTAGAAGAAAACACTTTCTTTTTTAGTTTGTAAAACACGGAAGCCCGTGCCGCGATGGCAATACGGCAGTTGGACTAATAGCGAATTTGCGATGGGCTGACGGCTGGAATATACAATCAGGCGAGTCAGTGAATAACCGATGCGTCGTACAGAGAACAAAACGACGCTTTCTCATAACCCAAGAATAATGTTACGAGTGACTGTGTTTATTTACAGATGAGGTGAAAAGGCGTTGTGAAATAGCAGCGTACTTCTGAGACAGACCAAGAACGCTTCCACCCAACCACACAGTCCAGGCGCCGCTCCACTACTCTTCTTCTTCTTCCGCGCCCCATAGGCTCGCGCATCTTCGTTTCATTTCCCCCGGCGGCAGACAAAGCTCGCCGAGCGAGTTAAATAGGCCTATGATGGTACTGTTTGAGGCGGGCTACGTGAACAACTTGCGTAGTGCGCGAACGCCGGTTATTGGCTGTGACTCGGGCGACAACGTAATTCACGTCACTGAGACGAGTGACTATCACGAATGGGCCGGAATAGTTTGCTAGAAACTTCCGGTACAATCCTTTTCTACGAACAGGAGTCCACAGCCACACGTAGTCACCAGGAGAAAACTCTACGGGGATATGTTTGGCATCGTAGCGACTCTTGCTGTGTTCTTGCGAAGACAATGCTCGAAGGCGTGCTAGTTGACGTGCTTCTTCAGCGCGACACAACGTCTGAGCGATGGACAGATCTTCCTGATGCGAGAAAGGTAATAGAGTGTCCAGAAAACTGTGGATTTCGTGCATAAAGCAGAAAGAAGGGCGAATGTCCAGTCACTTCATGCTTGGCGGTGTTGTACGCGTAAGTAACAAACGGTAAGACGGCGTCCCAGTTCCTGTGGTCAGCATCAACGTACATCGATAACATATTCGTGAGAGTTCGATTTGTTCTCTCAGTGAGACCGTTAGTTTGCGGATGGTAAGGGGTGGAGTGGCGATAAGAGGAGCCACAGAGGCGCAAAAGTTCTTCAACCACATCGGCCATAAATTGTCGTCCACGGTCACTGATGACAACCCGTGGAGCACCGTGACGCAGTATGACCCGTTGTAACAGAAAAGAAGAAACAGCGGCTGCTGTGGCCGATGTCAGTGCGTCCGTTTCCGTATAACGCGTTAAATAATCCACACACACTATAACATATCGGTGGCCCGATGGGGTCTTAGGAAGGGGTCCGAGCAAGTCAATGCCAACTTTTTCAAAAGGGGATGTCGGTGGAGGGATGGGCTGCAAATAACCCGCCGGGGCAGTGGTGGATGGCTTGTGGCGCTGACATATAGCGCAGCTGGTGACGTACTGTTTTGTGGTCTTCCACATTTTCGGCCAGTAGAACCTCTCACGTAGTCGATGCAGCGTACGTGTGAAACCGAGATGACCGGATGTTATGTCATCGTGCGCAAAACGAAGGACGACCTGGCGCAGGCTTACGGCACCACTAGAAGCAACGGGAGGCCATCGGTTGAATAGTTTCTTTTATACAGCAAGCCATTTGAAATTTTAAAGTGCTTGTCGACGGAGTTATGTGCAGCTTCGAGCAAAGATTTCAGAGTAGGGTCGCGCTGCTGCTCACGTTTGAAGCTGCTGGTATCTGGTGGGAAGTCGGACGAGACAGAAACTAAATAGTCATCAATGTCATTGTCGTCAGCATTGGTGTGTACTGAAGGAAGGCGGGATAAGCAGTCGGCATCTGTGTGACATCGTCCGCTCTTATAGGTAACAGAAAAGCTGTACTCTTGGAGGCGCAACGCCCAACGAGCCAGCCGGCCAGACGGGTCACGAAGTCCCACAAGCCAGCATAGTGAGTGATGATCGGTCACTATTGTGAACTCGCGGCCATGTAGATACGGTCGGAACTTTTGAATGGCAAGGACGACTGCTAAGCACTCGAGCTCGGTGACGGTGTAGTTCGTCTCTGCTCTGGTCAGTGTCCGACTGGCATATGCTACGACGTGCTGGCGACTGTTGCAGAGTTGGACCAGCACAGCACCAACACCTAACCCACTGGCATCAGTGTGAAGTTCATTCAAAGCATCAGGATCAAAATGCTTTAGGATGGGTCCTGAAGTCAATAAAAACTTCAGCTGTTGAAATGCAGCCTCACATTTATCATCCCACAAGTACGGTGTGTCTTTATGAAGAAGGGACGTCAGTGGGGAGGCAAGTTGTGCGAAGTTCTTAATAAATCGGCGGAAATATGAGCACAGACCCAGAAAACTTCGCAGGTCCTTCACTGTTCGTGGTGGTTCAAAGTTGCGAACCACTGCGGTCTTCTGTGGGTCTGGTCGCACGCCTTCTTTATCCACGAGAAAGCCTAATACGAGGGCTTGACGTTCTCCAAAATGACACTTCTTTGAGTTTAAAACAAGGCCAGCTTCGCGTAAGCATTCAAACACAAGCGACAAGCGGTGGTTATGCTCTTGAAAAGTCTTGCCGTAGATAATCACGTCATCTAAATAGCACATGCAAATTTCCTATTTTAGTCGACGGAGTACTGTATCCATAAATCTCTCGAATGTCGCTGGAGCATTGCACAAACCAAAGGGCATAACGTTGAACTCAAAGAGACCGTCTGGTGTTACGAAGGCCGTCTTGTCTTTATCTGAGGGATGCATAGGAATTTGCCAATACCCAGAACGCAAGTCAATAGAAGAAAATAGGAGGAAGAATGCAAGCAGTCCACGGCGTCATCTATACGTGGCAAAGGGTAGACGTCTCTTTATGTGATGGCATTTAGGCGACGATAGTCTACGCAGAATTTCCATGAATTATCCTTTTTCCTCACTAGAATGACAGGAGCTGCCCATGGACTACACGATTCTTGTATGACGCCCTTCTTTAGCATGTCTTCAACTTGCTCAGCGATGACTTTCCTTTCGGAAGGCGAGACACGATAGGGCTTCTGGCGTATTGGTGGTGCTTGGCCTGTATAGATGCGGTGTTGCGTACGTGAAGACGGTGGCGTAACGGTAGATGTCTCGTCTTGGGCAAAGTCGAAGACTGAGGCGTAGCGTGTGATCACCTCCTGCAGCAGCGACCGTTCAGTTGATGGAAGTGACTTGTTAATCATACGGTCAATGCTGGCAGAATAGTCGCGGTACGAGTTGGCGTGGGGTTTCTTTACATCCACCGACAGTTGGAGTGACCGTATGGTAAGAGTACTTTGCTCTTGAAAGCTTGCCAATTTAAGTCCTGCAGGCAGAAATATGGGCTGCGCGGAAACGTTCACAGTCCACAAATCGGCACAACCATCTACGGTGAGCACGAGGCAACGAGGCACAATAACGTTTTTCTTAAGGGCGTTACTGAAGTTCGGCTCGGCTAAACCATAGTAAGAACCCGCACAAGAACGCGAAGAGTTTACACGCACAAACATTGCGGTATGAGGTGCCAAGCAGACGTCTTCAGACACGGAAAACACTTCCAAGCAGTCATCAACGGTATCTTTTGTCAAGGGAGGCGGCAACACGGGACGAAAAATAATCCCACCACTACTAGAATCTAGAGTTGCACCACATTCCCGCAAAAAATCTATACCTAGAATGACGTCATGGGTCGCTCGTGCAAGCACCGTTGGTTCAGCTCGAAACGTTTGATGTCCTATGGAAAGTAAAACAGAACAAACTCCAACCGGGCTCAATGTTTCTCCCCCTACGCCGCGGAACGTAGCACTCCGATTCCAAGCAAACATTACTTTCGTCCCTAGGCGATTTTTAAAAGACATGCTCATTATAGAAACGGCAGCACCGGTATCAACTAGTGCAACAGTACTCACATTGTCTACAAAAACACTCACTTTGTTCTCAACCATTACAACACAAGGGGGTCTTGCGGAAGATGATTTTGCGGCCTCGCCCCCATTGGTCGCACCAGTTAGTTTCCCAGTGGTGGTGGCGTCCCCGAGCGGCGACGCGGAGACGGGGATCGCTGTTGGCGTGCGGGTGGTGGGGTAACGCTGCGGTCGGAGCAAGGCGAGTCAGCACGTGCTGCGTATTGCTGTCGGAAAGAGCCCTGAAATGGTCGAGACTCGACAGCCGGTACATAGGGCGTGTACACGTTGAATCGTGGAGCTCGCTGCTGGCGACGGTAGCAGTACCTAGCGATGTGTCCAGGTAGCCCGCAGTTGTAGCAAGTACGGGTGTCGCGCCTGGTCGTGCCCGGCGAAGTAAACGTCGTCGGTTGATAAAAACCGGGCGATGGTGGTCGAGGAGTAAATCGCTGTGACGCAGCTTGCCTGCGTTCCTGGTTTCCGAGTGGTCGTTCACTTCTCCGTTCGAACCGATCGGTGTAATTCGGGTGTAATTCAAAGTAGCTCTGTCGCATCCGAGGTACCAGTGGTTCACGGGGCCGTTGTTCGAATGCACACTGATGGCAGACACCAGCGGTGTCCACAGCTTGCAGTTGAGGAAGTTCTTCTTTAACCACACGTCTTATAAGAGAAGAGATCTCGTCCTGCGATTGAAGGTTGACACTTGCAATCGTCGGCACGTTGTCAAGACGTCCAAACTTTGGTAGGACTCTCCTCCTCTTTAGGGTTTCAAACGCTCGGCAGTGTCTCCTTAGGTCGGAAGGTGTGTGTAAGTCTTCCTTAGTGATAAGGAAATTGTACACGTCTTCCGCGATTCCCTTGAGCAGATGACCTACCTTGTCTTCGTCACACATGGTCGCACTCACGATTCCGCAAAGCTTCAAGACGGCCTCGATATAGGTGGTGCATGTTTCGCCAGGTAACTGAGCTCTGCGTGAAAGCGTTTGCTCTGCCTGCTTGACCTTCGCTGTTGAATCACCAAAACACCTCTTCAGCTCGTCCACGAAAATGTCCCATGTGGTCAATGCGCTCTCATGGTTGTCGAACCAAAGAGACGCGGTGCCGACGAGAAAAAACACCACGTTCTCGAGCTGCTTAGCAGTGCTCCAGCGGTTGCTGCGACTCACTCTTTGGTAGTGCTTGAGCCAGTCGTCAACATCGTCATCCGGCTGCCCCGAAAAGGTCCTCGGCTGACGTTCCGGCATGCCGCAGCGATCTTGTCCTGGTGGGTGAGCGTGTTGCTCATCAGCAACGAGGTTGTTATGGCCCGCTCCCGCGTCCTCCATGCCTGGTAGCTGCGGTGGCAAGCCTGCCAAGCGTCTGCTCCGTCGCAAAATCGGTAGAGCTGGGTCGTCCAGATCGATGTACCCGGCACCTTCCACCAAACTGTTACGAGTGACTGTGTTTATTTACAGATGAGGTGAAAAGGCGTTGTGAAATAGCAGCGTACTTCTGAGACAGACCAAGAACGCTTCCACCCAACCACACAGTCCAGGCGCCGCTCCACTACTCTTCTTCTTCTTCCGCGCCCCATAGGCTCGCGCATCTTCGTTTCAATATTGTGTATATATTTCCGTTCATCGATTTAGCGTAACATAAAGGCTTCGAAAAATTCAACAAGTTACCAACGCCATCAATGCACGTTTCCACTAGGCACTCCAATAAATAGTTGGCCCATGTACCGAAATTTCTAAATACAGGGCTGACCAGGGGTGTTGGGCAGTGTATGCAGTTAATCGTTTAACCAGATAATTAATTTCGCGGCTTCCGCCGAATATAAGATCCACTGTTTAGCGTTTTTTTACTGCCATCCATAAACTGCCGATCATTATCAATGGTTGTAAGGGTAATTACGTACGTCACCACACGTGGGCATTCACACGCTCAAAATGTTTTAATGCAATGGAAAGGCAGAGGTCCATTAATTTTGCAAATGACGATCCCTTCAAAATCACCAGTGTCACAAACGCGCACTCACAAGAAGCGCGCGCTATCGTCTTCCAAATCCGGCGTCAAATTACGGCGCCGACCGCGAGAACGGAGCACGACCTTCACTAGACGCTGACGGCCGCGTGGTCGAAGCCCACGTCCTCACTCAACTGCGGGAAAATACGCCTATCGACACAGCTGACTTGTGCACAGAATCTGGAGATACCGAGAAATCAACCCTGATTGATTGATTGATTGATTGATTGATTGATATGTGGGTTTTGACGTCCCAAAACCACCATATGATTATGAGAGACGCCGTAGTGGAGGTCTCCGGAAATTTCGACTACATGGGGTTCTTAAACGTGCACCCAAATCTGAGCACACGGCCCTACAACATTTCCGCCTCCATCGGAAACGCAGCCGCCGCAGCCGGGATTCAAACCCGCAACCTGCGGGTCAGCAGCCGAGTACCTTAGCCACTAGACCACCATAACGGGGCGAGAAATCAACCCTGCTACATACGGACGAATGCGCCAGAAGGTGCTCGCTCTTTCTCAAGACACCACTGTATTTTGGAATAAGCGAGTCAACCGCATATAAAACATGCAGAAGAATCCCGAACTCGAGCACCAGCCAATTTACGCACGGAGAGATTGCGAGAGTAAGGGGGTCAGTGAAAAAGTGTTGTGTATTGACGCAGTTCACGTGATGGGTTCAACAGGGAGAGGAATCTTTTAGGCAACGGTACCGTGAAGAACCGATCGTGGAAGAGAACGCACAGCAGGCCAGCGCAGTGGACGTCAGCCCATGTGCGTGTTTGTTTCAGGAAGATGAATCTTCACAAAACGCAACAAAACCACTGAATGCCATACTATGACAAAGGCCCACTAAATATGAAATGATTTAGTGCTATTGAATCTTTTTCTAATGCATGATCTTGTAATCGAAGCACGATTCAATTAATTGTTGTCCATTATTATTGCACCCATCCGAGTGTTCTTGCGACATACCAGCCAAGTGCGCATTTGTGCGAGGCATTTGATGCTGTTCTAAATCTTACGTATTTAGATGCACGGAAAGAGCGCACATCCCTTGCGCAAGGGTAGCTCCCCCGGACTTGCTGCGAGAAGCTCAGCGTGTTTCCAAGTATGACGCAACGTGGAGCTGTAACAGCCGAGGGCCCGATCGGGAACCGAAGAGTTATGGCCGTCTTGTTTTTCGTTCGCAAAAAAAAAAAGACGCCGAGCGAGAGGGGAGGACGGTGGAGGTCGACAGAACTAGCGTCCTTGGCAGCCAACTTTCGGGCGGCCACAAGACAATAAACGGATAGCAAAGAATGCTAGCCCACGTCAAGCTGCTAGCTTCAACAAATCTACTTGCTTAGCTGGTGCGCATATGGAGGAATAGTGCGGAAGACGCATTAAAAAAAACTACAGCATATACACTGAGTCAATGCTGATGAGTGGGGCGAAGCATCCGTCCGTCCGCGCGTCCGTCTGTCCTATTGCACACACTTCTATTGGACCAACGCCTTCAAGGAAATGAGACAAGATATGGTGATGAGACAGCGTCATCTATTTTCTTGTTCAGAAGATATAACCGTTACGCCTGACGAAGGACAAGGTTCGACTAAGAGGAGCTTCGGCCCTAAAATTCACAGCATATTCACCGAGTGAATGATGATGGGTGGGGCGAAGCATCCACCCACCCACCTTTTCATTCGTCCGTCCATCCATCCGTCCGGTCGTCTGTCTGTCTGTCTGTCTGTCTGTCTGTCTGTCTGTGTGTCTGTCTGTCTGTCTGTCTGTCTGTCTGTTTGTCTGTCTGCCTGTATCTGTCTGTCTGCGTGTCTGTCCGCCCGTCCGTCCGTCCATCCATCTGCCTGCCTACCTGTTCGTCCATCCATCCGTCAACTATACGAAATCACTAGGTGTACGAAAACCACTAACCATCTAGTTATAGATATTAATTCCAAGGACATATACACATACGCCATCTCTTGAGCGATTCATGAACTAGAGGTGGCTACATACTACTACTACTACTACTACTACTACTACTACTACTACTACTACTACTACTACTACTACTACTCTACTAGCTACTGCAGAGGGGGGAACGATTTCCACCCTGAGGAGCTTCACCTCAAAAAAAAAGAAAAAAAAAGAACGCAGTGTCCCTGAAGACAGCTAGGAAGCGAAAACCACCTTCTTTCTGTTCTCCGTCGATGTGTGACCCACTTCTATTTGAATTATTTAAGTACCTAAAATGGTTTTGCACTGCCTTCGAGATCGGAGCCACGTCACCTGGTTTCGCATTGCTTTTGTGATCCGGACCATCTTTGATCAAGCTACGATGTCACGTTGATGACTTAGATGTAAAGTTTAACGTCCCACAACCACCAAACAATTACGATTATGAGAGACGCCGTAGTGGAGGGCTCCGGAAATTTCGACCACCCGGGGTTCTTTAACGTGCACCTGAGCACACGAGCCTGCAGCATTTTCGCCTCCGTCGAAAATGCAGCCGCCGCAGCCGGGATTCAAACCCGCCATCTACGGCTCGGCAGGCTTAACCACTAGACCACCACGCGGGGCACTACGGGGCACTACTACAGGGTCGTTATGACGTCATAATTACGTCACAATATTGGTGATCTGTAACGTCATCGCAACGTCGTTACGTGATGATTTTTCATATTACACGTGTTGACGCCGACGGGAGATGCCTACGCGGGCCGCCGTTCACTTTTCGCGTTTGATGAGGCACCGAAGACATCTGCGTCGTGCATCACCGTTAGACAGATAATGAAGAACATACCAAAATGATGGAATGTTGAAGTGAAATTTTTCAACAGGGGTGTTGGAGCTAACCTTAAAACAAGTGGTATCGCCTTCTTCAAATCAGCAATTGCTGGGACACTGAGTAAGGCACGACCACTTGTCCAAACGGTGTCTTCGGCGACGCCCCATGTTCGAGCATTTTCCACCTAAGCTAAATGGTACTTAGTTCGGGTTTTTATGGCTGAAAAGCAGCTACGGCTATGCTGCGACAGGCACAAGGTAATATGTAATGTAGGGTGAAATTATGTCATTTACAGCTTATTTAAAAAGTCACATTCTCTTGAAAAGTTCAGAACAGCAGGCAAGAGCACAAGAGAATAACGTACAAGACGTAGAGCACGGTAAATAGGCGCGTATTCTTTGCACAGTTGGCCGAAATATTCTGTCTGCGTGTACTGAGACGTGTAATTTGGGTAAGCAACACTGTGAAGCATTCGTGACATTTTTCACAGGTTAGTTGATCGAGATGGCATATAATGTCGCGGCGTTCTATAGCGGCCCACTGAAGCCCTGCCAGTGAAAATTCTTTTCACGAATGCCAATGAACATCTTCTGTCCTGAGGGCTACAGTACTGCTCGCAAGTGCTGTCACCAAAGCAATAATGCAACTAAAGCTGGTACACGTCTACGAACTATTTTCGCACGCTAAGCAGCGAGTTATCACAAACGTTGATCAACAGGTCTCAGGATCGATTCTGGCTTTCTCATTTAGCCCCATTTTTTCGAACGTATGAATAGGGAAGCGTACGCGAATACCCCCAATTATTTTGTTGGATTTAGACTAATCTGAATCGCGATTTCGTGAGTTAGGCCGTCTGGCTTACGTATTTAAGATCCCACATAAGGTTATCCTGCTGTCTAAGAAAACAAAGTCACGTTACGCTGAAACTAAGGGCCAAAAACTAGGGGACTGTTTACGAAACATCGACATGCAACTATACGTGCAGTCCAGAAACGATGTTTAGACCTCTCAAAGCATCGAGAAAAAAAAAGGGAAGGATATGTGATTAATTCCATCCACATAAATGATCAAGGTTGGAAGTCAAGGACGTCGCAACAGAACTTCCATAAGCACACTCCATATTCAAGCCCAGGAATTCAGTTTAAAACCAAAAGCTAAAGAGATACGGTATGGACTGCCACCGAAAGCTGCAATGTCAGTCACCGCTTACAAATAAATCTACAGAAGGCCAAGAACGTCTGGTGTAAAGGGGCGAAAGAAGAAAGAATGGTACGAGAAAGGCGGGAGAATCTACTTCAGACGTTAGGCAAATGCGGATCAAACGAGTCAGAAGGCAGCCAAACATAGAAGTCAAAGGTACAGGTACACCCGCTCGAGTGCTGTGGGGCTATAGGGACTCGCCGTTGACGCAAGAGACGTCGCGCGCGCCAACGCGCCGCAACCACCTCGCGTGGCAACAACCGCGCAATCGCACGCGTAACGTATCGCCGCGTTGAGTGAGCGCAGCCCGAGGCCAACTCCGAAACCAGGACGCAGACTCGGGCGGCAGTAATATACACTCTGACCTTCTGCGCAAGAGACGCACGCGTACTGACTGGAAGAAAAATGGTAGCAAAAAAAGAAAAAAAGCAGAACCGTTCGCAGACCTCGCAACCGACTCTCGTCGAAAGACTTACGTCCTCTTCCTCGGGTGCCAGACTTTCCTGTTCCGCCCACGCACTGAGCAGACGGAACGGGAAAAAGAAAATGGCGAAGGCCGAGGGGAAGCTGCACTTGAAACGGTATACGCGCCTTAGTGACTATTTTCTTCTTTTTTTCACAGCAGTCAAAACCCAGCGTCGGCTTTCAGACAAATGCTTGGTTATTCACTTTCGTTTAGCGGCAGCTTCGAGACCAGAAAGACGTCGGTTACACTAGTGACGGGCAATGAATTTCGCTGAAGGTCTTGGCGGGAAGGAAGCAAAAAGAAAACACCCACGGCTGGTGTCAGCACCGCGGTCGCGTCCAGAAGCGACGAGAGCGAGAGGGCTGCAGCGATTGCTCCACGGTTCCCGGTATCATTGGTTTTCGCTACGCTATTCTTGTTACAAACATTGGAATTGATTGATTTGTGGGGTTTAACGTCCCAAAACCACCATTTGATTATGAGAGACGCCGTAGTGGAGGGCTCCGGAAATTTAGACTACCTGGGGTTCTTTAACGTGCACCCAAATCTGAGCACACGGGCCTACAACATTTCCGCCTCCATCGGAAATGCAGCCGCCGCAGCCGGGATTTGAACCCGCGACATGCGGGTCAGCAGCCGAGTACCTTAGCCACTAGACCACCGCGGCGGGGCTACAAACATTGGAAGTATTCTTTCTTTCCACGAACGATGGTACGGTGGAATGGCTCAGGTGCATCCAACGTTGTGCATCCAACGTTCAAACCAACCGTATATGTTTGTATCGCTGCTTACGAGTTATCACAGGTGTATTTTTTTTCGTACGGTATTTTTCGAGCGAGGTGTGCTTATGCTCTCTGCTGATAGCTTGGATGCATCCAAGCTATCCCTTTAAGACCAATCTACATGATGGGTATTGAACATGCACAGCGTCGTTTTCTCTCCCGAGGAACTACATCTCTGCGAATTAAAGGGTTCATTCGATCTCCAGCACTTTCTTCGGTTAGTGCAGTCTTGAAAATTCTCCGGTATTTCATTTCATTAAATTTGTAACTGGTTATGTAATAACAGGTCTACGTTTCACACGTATAGCGTTTCCCAAATTTTCACATTTTTTTCGCCATTTATTTCCCAGTTGGGGTTCGCGGTATACTCGAAAAAATGGGCGCTTGAAGGGTTCAGCCAAGACCAGTTACCGTCGAACCCACTGATAATACCGGTTCAGACCGTCAAAGCATATATCTCTCACATAATGTGGAGCTGCTGCACCGTCAGCTTTAGTATGTTTTCTGTTGTGAAATACCTCGTGTACAACAATGCGCACATCGTGCATAATCGGTTATAACAATGAATTATGGTATTTGGGAGTCCGTGCTGAAAGGTAACAGAATACAAAATTCTTGAGTGCGAAATCCTTGTAAGTAGAACAATATCAACGATGTCAATTCAAATTTGAGGAAAAAGACCTTGAACACTGCGCATGCTGATTCGTCCTTCTCAACACAACTGTTTAGAATTTTAACGTGAAACATGCATATTTGCGTCAGACTACGCACTGTCACGCGAACATGCCATGAATGTCTTTCATCAGCTGGTCTCACACATATCACGCCAAAGTATACAAAAAAGTTGCTTTCAAACGCTGGAAAATAATATAGACGCTAATTTCTTACTATCATGTAGTATTTCTAGTTCCTGCTGCCACACATTCTGCGTTATGATGAACGACACGTAAGAAACTTCTGAAATTTACAGGGTCGCACACACCGCATTACAATGAAAAAAATGCAAGAAAGAAAACTGAAATTCCTACGGCTTCCATAGCACTTGTAATTTAGTTTTATGCCGTATCTACAATAAAGGAACTCCACGATCGCCATGATAATTAACAGCGATCTTTTGACTCCGAGCGCTTTCCCACAGCTCCCAGTTGTATCTTCAGCTCGAACCACCCGTTCGTTAGCAAGAAAGCGTGCAGCACTGCAGTATTTTTATAGCTGTCTTGCCAGAATCAGAACGCGACTCAGGATGACCAGCTGCCCGTCTAAGACCGAGCAGAGGCTACCTCTGAACAAGTTATTCTGGAAACTCGGATAAATATGTACAACTAGCTAAAGCTCTGGAAAAGACCAAGCTTCAGCGACGAAGTCGGGTTTGTAGGAGTACTTAGAAAGAGATGGATAGAATTGCCTCCTAACAACGTGAAAGCGCTCTTGTAAAGGCAACGCGCACATCCCGGTCGCAGCTTCGGTACGTTAGCGCCCATCGGTCAAGTCTTGCGCATGCTTCGAGGGGCAAGCGAGATAGTTGTGGCGCACTGACGCACCCGTGGGAAATTTCGGAAAAGAATGCGCAGCGCAGTGCCAAGACACAACAGGGCGTCACTCGTAAAGCGACGCTCGTCGCCTGCAGGTACACGGCTCGGCAACGGTGGAGAGCAACCAACGCCACGGTGGGAAGCTACGCGGATGCCAAGAGGGCCGTGACAGTAGCGCCTAGCCTACGGGAACCGCGAACACCACTCGATAGCCGAGCCGCGGCTGCCAACCCAGGGGAACAGTAAGGCGCGTGTGGCCAGACGTCAAACGGCAGTTTATGGGCGCGTCGCATGTCTGTTTATACGTCTATGGGTTGGCACTATTAGAGTAGGGGTGTTTGTCTGTTGAAATATACGAGTTCAGCAACAAGGCGAGAAAACAATTATTCATAATATTATACAAAAATATCTGCAGTTTTACGCCCTAAAACCACGACATAATTATGAGGAACACCGTAGAGAAGGGCTGCGGATATTTCGACCACGCGGTTCTCTCTAACCTACAAGCGGCATCGCAAAGTAATCCAGCCTCTATTTCGCGGATCGGATCCGCAACCTTCGGGTTACCGGAAATTATACAGCGGTACTTAGGCCGTACTGGGCCAGTTTTAATTAAGTTTGCCCGTTTTAAATATTGCTAAAACCTGGTACAGTACTGGCCAAAACCAAGACAGCCATAGTAGGTCTATAGTTGGAATTGTGTACATTTCAGTAATAGAACGCCATTGAATAGCGCCTTCTACACAATAAAGGTGAAATAACCTTGAAACAAAGTAGCGAACAGTCATACAACGATAGCACCGATAACAAACGCAAACACGGAACCTTGCCTCACGATAGAGTTTTTTTATTTTCATTTTTTTTCAACAGGATAACAACATTCGGTTCACGTCACGCTCAAGGGAAGTGGCGGCTGCCGGCGGCGTCGCAACGTCTCAGAATACTCGAGCGGAGTTTCTGTTTCGGCCTGTCTGCAAATTGCGCAGAACGCGAAAGACGCGCGAAAATTGCGCGGGCGAGACATTTTTCGCCCACGCGATTGCAGAAGACAACGAGCCCCGTTCTTTTTTCGTTCCATTGTTATTTATACATTCGCTTTTTTTCCCTTATTGTTACTTAGTGGCGACGAGGCGCGAGAGACGGACGTCCCACGCAGCGGCCGCAGTGGTGCCGCATGCAGCGGTCGACGTCGGCCGAAATGAGCCTCGGCGGGCGAAAAATAGCCCCGCAAAAACGCCGCCGGGAATATAAATACGAGCGCGTATTCTTAGAAGACACGCGAGCAATTATTAGCGACAGAGTCGCGCGACCACGTTCCAGCGATGACAGCGACGCTGCCGCAGAGGAAGAGGTGCTCCTCTGCGAGCGAGTTCAGCAGAAAACGGAAAAGGAGAAAACAACAAAAAGCCTGACGCAGCCATGACGCTACGGCGACAACGTGAGGCAAGATGGCGACACTCTTCTCCTCGGCTGCCAAGGAGCGGCCAGCTGGATTCGATCTCCCAGAACTCAAGGTGAACGGCGGTCCTTCCGACTGAGACTCTACAAATGCCTTCCATCTGCTGCCACGATAGCTATGAACCACACCACGCGAGTGATGACCCAGCGCACTCACTGCAAGGTTGTAAGCTGGGTCATTCGTTTCTTTCGTGTTCTTCTTGTCTCTGTGTCGTCATTTTGTTCTTGCGCTATAACTATCGTCATGTAAGCTGGCACCGATCGTGGTATATTTCGAAGTAATTGGAAGAGAATTTGCTTTTTCCTATAAGCACGAATCACTCACATTTGCTTGTTGCAGATTTGCATTCAAGCAACGTCCGGCCTTTTATCCAGCTTTACTGAAGAAAATTTCATGGGCGTCAAGCTACAGCAGCAGTTATTTTCAGTTTGATAAAACGATAATATTTGGTGTTTAACGTCCCAAAAACACGGTGTGATTATTAGAGACATCGTAGCGAAGGGCTCCGGAAATTTTGACCGTCTGGTGTTGTTTAACGTGCACTGAAATATATACCACAGCACACGAGCCTCTCTCAATATAGCTACCACTTCGCCTCAATTGAAACGCGACCGCCGCGGTCGGGATCAAGTCTGCGATATTCGGGATAGCATCCGAGCACTTTAGCCACTGTTCAACCGACGGACACTTCGCATCTGATTCTAAAAGTCAGACCGAGGAAAAGCGCTAAATGAAATGCAGACTATGTGCTCCCACAGGAACAGCCCAACCCTCTCCTCCTAACTCTAAATCATGTCACGATCAGCGCCATAGTATAGTATAACTTCAAAGTGCGCTTTGCCACACGCTTCCGCGATGTAGATCATACTAGGCTATTCGATAGTATACACTTACGCTCAATGTAAGTTCCAAGACAATGACCGTGGCTGTAGGGGCCCCAAGCCTGAACGGCGCCAGCGTCAAGCGTTAAATTCACTTAGAGAAGGCCAGTAATTGAAGTGGCGTTTATTTCACTAAATGTCCCCATATGTAAGGTGCCACTATGCAATGTTCGCGCTCTTTCGAGAGCATTGACCACATGTTCCAACTCATATTGAGCGCGGCTGTACATCACACAACACCGCCCTTACATGTAGACTGTCTGCGCGTGGACGCAACGAGTGATGAACGACACTTGGTTTCAGCTACCGTGAATAGACTAGGCGAGCAGGAGTTTCTACGAAACACTAAGAGTACTACACGACCAAGCTTTGGGCAGTAGCGTATATGTTTAGCCGTCTTTAACATGCTTAACGTGCCGCGATTTATAAGAGACCGATATACTGACGCGGCGAGCACAGCCGTTCAGGCTGCACGGCGAGGAATGACAGGCGGTAAGTCGATTTACACAAACACGTGTAAATCGCCTTTGACCACGAGAGGATTGGTTAATTTCTTCACTTTCAGTAACATACTGCTGTGAAAAAAAAAACACTGTGAAACTACAAAATGTATACCACAAAGCGCGCTGCAGCCAGACAAGTGATAGCTCTTTGCATTTTGTGAGCTTTCCCGTAGACGCACAATACGCGTCATCGCGTTATAAAGAAAAATATTAGAACATATTAAAGCAGTGAATCAATGCTAATAATTTATCTATGCTTACAAAAGAATTGTAATGCAATAACGTGTTTTTTTTGCAAAAATTTTAACACGAGATAAAGTTACAAAGAACGACAAATCTCGTAAAAATTTGAGCATAAACATTTAAAATGAGAAAACCATCGAAGCGTCCCATTACGAAATTTTTGTAGAAAAACATTAACCTACAATTTCGGAAGATATAGCAACACGTACAGAAGCCAAGTTACACTACGTTTGACCCGTCTTACAATAAGAAAAAAACAACAAAAAACGTAGGTGATCTTTCTTTAGCAATCGGAATAAAACGAAAGTGAAACGTGTCTTCCCAGAAGTATTTCTGCGTTTATTGTGCATTGTTTCGCGACAAGGGCGAAGGAATGAATGATACAGCAACAAATTACAATGTCACGCGAAGAACGGCAACAAGCTCGAAACTTTCAGCGCGCACCTCAAGCAGAAAGTACGCACGAAATGAGCATACACAGGACAAGCACGGACAAACTGACACAGCTGGGCACCCTAATCACGCTGCTCAAACAGAAAGGATGTCGGAAACGAAAGCACAAGTATACACCGGACGAGCGCGAACAACTGTCACAATTCTTACTTCGTCATGAGGTAGCAGCGCGCTCCTTTCATAAACACGGCCGCAGCAGCGAGCGAAGTGACCTTCGAGCTCTTTTTAACTACTGTAACTTCGAAGCAAACTTGCGGTGGAAGCACAAGAGGTACAAAGCACCCGAATCCCGAGATAAGCGCGCGCGAATGAGCAACCACACCAGAAAACATCTACCACGCTATGCGGAGTCGCGCGCGCACATCAGTGGGTAGGGTAGAGCGGGACGACGACCTTTATAGAGCACAAGCGCGCAACACGCACCCCTCGCGCCATCTCGCTATTGACGAAGAAATTGCATTGAGGTTGCTAATGTCTGAGGACCGCTAATGGTGCATGTTGTATGTAAATCACTTGCCGTTAACACGCTGAACAACGTACGCTTTCTGGCTTGGTGGTTTGCGTCGCACGCTGCGGAGCGAGAGGTGACCGGTTCGACGCCGCGCTCCATTAAGTTTCCTTCTAATTTTTTTTTACTTTACAACCTGCTAGTATGTATTTTACAACTTCATATCCGTGACGAAGATACGTCAGTGAATCCGTGCTGGACACCCGCATAAAACAGCTTCGTGTTAAAAAATTTGCCCCGTATCTTGATGTTTCACTGCAAATGTCGTCGAAAGACCATAGTCTTTTGTTTGAAGAAAGTGAACAAAATGTTTATTTGATATTCTGCGCGAGAAAATCGGTGAATCGTATTCTGGAGGCGCTGCGTTGTAGTGCCTAGATCTGTGCAGCAAAGACGAATGAGCGCATCGAGGTACATGAGACACGAGCGCTGTCTGGCAGTTATCTTGAAAAACGAAGGACGGCGTGCGCGCCTGTCTCGGAGGCGATAAGGTGTAGAACGCAAAGCGACGGGTAGGTGCCATCACCGTGTAGTCATTGCAAAGCGTTGGAAACGCCTTTTAGTGCATATTGAATTGTCGGCGCAGCGTGATAAGCGATAGGTCCTTGGAATTATGTACGCCTTCTCTAGTATAAAGAGACACACCGCAGAACATTGACGTGTTGTAATTGTGCCTCAGATATGCGCAATAATTGATTTTAATTGACAATCGCAAAAGCATGAAGGCTGAAACTTGAGCAATATCGGTGGGCGCTGTGGATGCGGTTGGATTTTAGCCGTTCCGGGTATCGTTAAGGCGGGCAAACAGACAAAATTAATGGACAGACTGACCGAAATTTTTGCGTCTCAGTACTGAAAAAACGTTATTTCTCACAAATGCCCCGGGAATGTAGACCCGAATACCAGTTTAGTGACACCGAGAACCTCTCGTCGAGATGGCACGCCACTCTGCGCAGCTGTCACCTCGAGGACAAGTTTCGGTCGTACCCACGAAGACTGCGAGGAAGCGAACAGGCAAGACTTTGACGTCCCCAGGCGGGAGGCGTAGGCCCAGCCAACTCAACTGCTGGTTTCAATAGGAGTTTATTTGTCGTCGTCCTCCTCTAAACTGCGACCACTGAGCCGTTAAGGCTTATTGCTGTCACAGAACGGTTAAAGAAATATTTTTTTTCTGCGCTAAATTGATCGAGTGCGACATACATCAAGGACATCATAGATTTCTTCAAAATTTCCGGTTACTTGCGCGTTACAGTCAAAGGTGCACTACAATCGTGCAAATACGGTAGTATAAATGAGCTGACTTCTCATACGGCGCAGCTTTTCGCTATATTTCGCTCCCAGTAAGCGACGCCCCAGACCTAACAGAGTCGATAGCGCACATAAACCTGTTACCATAAATCTGCGATGAGAGAATTGAAGGAAGTGAAGGACCCAGGAGATGTTGAGATGAAAGCCTTCGATGCGCGATGAAACGCGAAATTTGAGCGTCGGCATGCCGCGGAGGCGGGTGACGAGCGAGGCGAAAATGATCGTCACGAGACGACGTCACCATCTAACGGCACACTGAAGTCACAGATAGCAAACAAAATTATGACGTCCTAGTGACGTACCGTGACATGAGGTCATCGCGTCGTTTCACAGCTTTGTCAAAGGTGGTGCCAATCACGTAGATAATGCGAAACGTGGCTCCAATCTCGAAGGCAGCGAGAAACCCCGTTAAGTGCATAAAGCATGCGAAGGGGAGCGTGGCAGCATCGATAAATACTTTCGGCTGAGAAGAAGAAGAACATAGCTTTCACCCATCGGTTCGTATTCAAGTGAATGCCCAAAAAACGCGAGCCATCCCAAAATTTAGTGTCGGAAGATGTCAAGTCATCAGGTAGTCGTTGTTCCTAGGGCACAGAAGGAGCGCTCCATCTCACCTCTATCGTGATACTGCTTTCAGACAAACTCTGCGCAATATTTTTTCGGCACTAAAGTTTGCCTAGAAGTAATTAGGCGCGTGAGCGTATTTTCGTTGTCCCGTCTATCGCAGTCACAAGATTCCTGGAATGAGGGGGGACCCTCCCACCTATAGGTGCACTTAAAGCTTGAAAAGTATTGTTTTGGGACATTTAAAGGTTCGCTCATTCGTTCATTCATTGTTATTAAACCATAGAATACCTAAGAGTGCGAAGTGCCACTCCAATGAGTTCTGCACAGAAAGCCCGAACACTAGCCATGCCACGCAAGAAGCTGTGTGGCAGCGAAAATCACTTTGGAGTTGCCACAAATTATTATTGTCTGCGAATGCCAGATCAAGTGGATCATTCGAAGGACCGCTAATGCTAGCTACGCCTCTTACAGTTAGAACACTACAAAACTAGAATAATATCCTCTACTTTAATAGCGAAGGACTTTCGACATAGTAAATCATTGTGGCTGCCGGCATAGGCGACAAGCGTTTCTAAAGTCTTCAACACTTTTTTTTTCCCAGAAAAGCATTGCACCATGGCGTAAAAAAAAACACTCAAGATTCGAGTCAACCCACGCTTTGCACAAAATTAAACGGCAATACGAAAATTCTTACAACATGAAAAATTCGTTACGGTGACCAGAAACCGTCTCATCGATATAACTTGAGTACCCGATTTGTGGGCGCCGGCTCCTGCGCATGGACGCGCTACTGGAGCAGCTATCGCTACAGTGGTGCGAAGACTGACCAGAAAGCAGCGATGGAGGTCTTCCCCTCTTCTTTTCTCCTTCCTCCTTATCATAACTTGGTCCCCCCCTTCCTCACAGAATTACATGACTGTGCTCTGCCTCTGACTCCCTACTGTCCGGCCACCTCACCACCATAGCGCGGCTCTTTTTAAGACGCTCCCCACGGCGACAACCTGCGCTTCTCCTCCTCGCGATTCAGAACGTTTTTTTACTCTTTTCTTCATTTTTATTTATCTTACCCCTTCTCTTCTCTCTCCCCACGTCTTGTACCCGATATCCCGCGAGTGTTTCAGTTAAAATGTCCTCACTGAGACTGTTATTGTGCACTCCTCCCCAAGTTCCTTACGTCTTCTCCCCAATATTCTTGTCTGTTTGTTAGTTTTTGAATAAAGGATCACACTTAACGCCCCAGCCTTGTTGCTATACCGCACTGTGGATGGTTATGCTATGCTACGAGCTAGCTGGCACATACACGCCTTTTGTGGTACAAACCTGCTTGTTCAGTTTCGCACAGATGTGTCCGGAGTTTCACGAAGCTTAGGCAGCACCACTGTGAAAAATAAAAATAAATAAATAAACAAAAAATAGGAAAGCAGGCTTCTCCATACAGTTCGAAATTCTCGCGTCTTCCCCGCACAAACTTGACACGTGGGGAGAAGCCAGCTTCAACGAAAGCTTGTACTGGAGCTGTACAGAAGCAACCAACAAAATGCCACCGTCAACGACGCCTCCAAGAAAATATCAGCATTGATTCGCCAAGATCAACGAAACGCTCCCGTTCATTCAAACTCACGCGCTGGAGAGTCCTAAAAAGTGGCCGCTACACCGACGCCTTTCCGTTATTGGGTCACCCGTTCATCGTATACTGTCTTCGACCGCATCTCCAAACTGACGGATTGGGTATTTTTCTAAGGCACCGTTGGCCTTTCTTTTCGTGACCCACCAAACGAGAAGAAAGGAGAAAGCAGCGCTTCCGAAGTGTGCTAACAGAGCTCTCAACAGCTTCCACGAAACACTGCTTGCACGCAAAACCTAAACGAGGCCTCGTTACGCCACATCCGCAACCGAGCGCTCTCCTTCTATCTTCCTCAGACCAATTTGTTGACGAGAAGCAGAAACTGCACAGTCGAAGCTCATCAGCCGTCGTCTAAACAGTCCAAAGAGGAAAGCCAGCACTGCGAGTCGGACCACTGCAAAGTACGCAAGGCCGGAGCAACGACCCTGCCGCGCACACACTCAGTTGCTAGTCCCTAATTGCCCCATATCAAGCACGCGCGTACACAAAGCATCCTTTCGAACGGAGGAAGACTCGGAGGAAATGGAGAGCAGAGAGCGTCCCTGATGTAGTGCGTGTGAGTGTGAAGTTGCGTTTTCGGTAGTGCACTCGAACGTCGCGACAGGTAATGCTAGTTTTGAGAACACGCTCAGCGTCTTAAGTATAGATGTAGCATCACACATAAGAACTGACTTAGTTAACTTTGGTGTTTCGGGGTGACTAATGAGGTTGAATAAAATGAATTAACGAGCCTGCCCGCTCACTCAGAGCGCGTTAGGAAGCCTGCCAAGCTGCGGCCGAAGTGAAAACTAAATTGGCTAAGCTAATAGTGACACAATAAAATTGTTCGTTTGATATTTTAATGCTGTTTTTTCTCATTTCACGGTCATATTGTTAACGACTCAATCATGCAGGGTGGTGAATGCAGGGTGGCGTGTGATGAATACGTCAGGCTGCAACAGGTATAACCTGTGATCACACGTTTTCGCGTCAAAGCTCTGTAGGCGTAACTGCAATTCTTTTTGTAAAACTAACAGTAACACCTAAGGGCAATTCATCACTCTTTTTTATCTTTGGTTTCTTTATCGCTACGTGTCATACATGCCAACGCATTACACGACGAAGACGTAGCAACCAGCCCCTGTTGCAGACCTATTAGCGCGGCAGCAAGTTTTCGCATTCTCTCGATCTGAGCGATTGCGTGCGGCACGGACGAAACCGAAGCACCGACGCATTAGCAGCCGCCAAAATAAGGCTCCCATCACCACGTCTCCGCATGTGCTCGTTTTCGCTCCGCCGTGCAACGTGCAGCCTCCACGCGCCTTGCGTTCCCGTATTGGCTTTGGCAGACGTCCCGCGCTCCGCAAACACTGTTCCTTTGCTAGCTAGCGCAGCACATGGAAGAGACCTGGACGGCAGTAATCAAAACAGAACAGGGCCCGTCCAGGGAAAGAGCTCTTCCTTCCCGGACGAAGGGTGCGTCGGTAAAAGGGGCGATTCGCGCAGCTCCGCGAAACACTACACGCCCTGCCGCATCTGCTGCTTTAAGCTGCACATCCAGTCAGGCCGTATTTGCGGAGAGAAGCCCTCTTTCAGTGTACGCAAACCAACAGACCAACATCGCAAATTGCTCCAGGCGAGGAAGATACCGAGCCAGGGTATACTGCCTTCGCGCCGTGTTACGTGCAGATCGCAAAACTGATACAGACCAGAAGGAGGAGCGAGGCAAAGCGTCTGGATACTCCCGGTCTAGACGGCTACTGAAACAGTACAACCACCTGTGTAGTGAGGAACGCGAAGGAGGCCTCTGGTCACAGAACACGATTAAAGGAACACTCAAGTGACACATTAAACAGCTCGGACAGATAAACTATTCATTCAGAACGAGTTGAATTCTACAGCGCAAAATAAGAGAGAACAGACGTGCTTCTTCGTCTTTCGTCTTATATTTTGCGCTGTGTCTTTAATTCGTTGCGAATCAAAACCAACTAGCTAGGCTGTCCGCTCTGTTTTTTTTTTTTCGAGAAATCACGTGAAATCGATTTCACCAGCAAATTGTGAGCAAGTGAGGGTGAAAGTCTGAAGTCTGAATTTCACGCCGATTCTTCGCTACGTCAACGTCAATGTAACATCACGCATTTCGATGTCTTCAGGTGTATTTTGGCCACGCTGTGCGTACAAGATTTTCTTAAAATCTTGCTTT